>CM026401.1:54104092-54138134 GCA_014843695.1 Archivesica marissinica | reverse complement strand
TACCCCACACCCATCATGTACCACACACCCATCCTGTACCACACACCCCACACCCATCCCGTAGCACACACCCATCCCGTAGCACACACCCATCCTGTACCACACACCCCACACCCATCCCGTAGCACACACCCATCCCGTAGCACACACCCATCCTGTACCACACACCCCACACCCATCCCGTAGCACACACCAATCCCATACCCCACATCCATCCCTTACACCATCTCCAGCCTGTAGACTCAAACTAACAATGCTTTGATATTTTAATTGGACATGAAAAATATGACATAAAGTCTGCTGTATCTCAGAAGTATAAGATATATATATATATATATTATATATTCTTTATTAAGACTTAAACATTACAGTTTCTCGTCTATATAATTTTATATAATATATATCTATTTTTAACTTTTTTCAGGCCCAATCACCAATATTGCTGGGTTATTTTCTATTATCTCCCTTGGCAGATAACGTTTGATTTATCCAAATATGTATATCAGTCCTTTTACTGTGCATATATGTGATTTTAACCATATCATGTTAATTAACCCATTGTGAACGCTAGCGGCAGATAAAATCACAATTGAAAACAGCATATATAGATCCTGATCAGATGCAGCGTTATGCCGGTTGATCTGGATCTCTGTTGTTTGTAACTGTGACTTTATTTACTCAGCAAGCAATTGATAGCAGTCTTGCGTTTATTTATCATCGCTACCAGTTGCCCATATGAGTGATGCCTCCTGAAGAGATTAGTCATTTTAGATGTTTGGAGGATAGTGCATGATGCAGAGTATTCAGGGGTAGTAACTATCCACCTTAGAAAAAGAGTATTCAGGGGCAGTAACTATCCACCTTATAAAAAGAGTATTCAGGGGCAGTAACTATCCACCTTATAAAAAGAGTATTCAAGGGCAGTAACTATCCACCTTATAAAAAGAGTATTGAGGGGCAGTAACTATCCACCTTATAAAAAGAGTATTCAGGGGCAGTAACTATCCACCTTAAAAAAAGAGTATTCAGGGGCAATAACTGACCAATGTCTCTCATTAGACTATCAAAGCATCGTTATATGTAATGTCCTCATGTACCTGTAGACTTCATGTAGATTACCACTTACATCATCATCTAGACTACATGTCAGGCAGATGTAAGATAAATAGAATATTGACCCATTGCCTGCTAAGTAAATAAAATCACATTTGCAAATAACATAGATCCAGATCAGCCGTGTGTGATCAGGATCTATGTTGTTTAATATTCAGCACCGAATAGCAAACAGCATTGAGCCTGATCAGACAGCAGGTTCTGTGCCATCTGATCTGGCTCTATGCCGTTTGCAAAAGTGATTTTTCTGCCGCTAGCATGCAAAGGGTTAAGTTACTGTCTTATAAATTTATTTGGCTGTTTTCTAAATATAATTCAATACCGTTCCACAATCTCCTCTTGTACCTTTTATAAGACAGTAACCTAATATTCTATATAAATAATTATGTAATATTGTACTATGTCATATTGTACTATGTTCCTGTTTCATGTTTGTTCCTACTTTGTGCTATGTTTGGTGAAGGGAGCTATTTAGCCTGGGAACAGGCGTTGATATATTTTGCCTGGTCAGTCATATAAATATATTTTAATAACGAGACCATTAATTGGGCCGTATTGAGTTTCTGATAATATCGTCATTTTGCCAGAATTAATTAGTGACAAATCTACAGACTGGAACCCAGGCTAGGAGCTATTAAAACTTGCCTGTTTTTTTACACTCCTGATTTGACTCACACGTTCACAACCATCAACTCCCAATACAGCACGACACACTGCACCCTGTATTTACTGTGAACAATCCATATTACTGTATGGATGGAAATAAATGCAACTAAGTGAAGATAAACATTGCCTATAAGGCAATTTTGCTTAAAGCGACATTACATCACAAAGAGCCCAAAAAAATGCATTTGTTCACGTATAAATGCATTGCTACTACAAATTCTTCCGAATACATTCAAACACAAATATTGAATCAATAAACAGTGTGTTTGTGGTCTACAAGGTTTCAACGATGAATGTAGGATTCCATATACCGGTCATCAACGATCCTGAATCGACATTTCTTTGTCATTGTAGTCAATACTAAACGCTTGATAGTGTCGCTTAGAGATAATAAATTTAACTATAAGATTAGTCTACAAATAAATATGCATAGGCACAAATGTGAGATATAACTGTAAATCTGATCCATAAATCTGTTATTCGGGAAACACAGGTTGTATTACGCATGTATGTCGACCCTGTTTACATTATTTTGTTATGTCAACACACCGCGTATACGATGCTTGTTTATTACAGCATATCCCGTTAATGTATACTATAATCTCTCTCCCTCGTGGCGATGGATTCCATCACGAATGAGGTCTCGAGAGTGATAAATATAAGTTGTAATAACTTGTTTCACAATCGAGCTAAAATAAATTTGTATAAACAAATGTATACAGTACTGAGTATTTCAACTAATAAACAAATGTCGTCTACGCGGTTTGTTGACATAAGAAAATAATGTATATATGGTTGACATCCATCCGTAATACAAGGCGAGTATCCCGAGTAACACGATTTATGATACATATTTACCGTTATATTTCACATTTCTGCCTCTGCATATTTATTTATAGACTAATCTTAGTTAACTTATCTCTAAACGACATTATCTCGTGTTTAGTATTAATTCCAATTACAAACAAACGTCAATTCAGGAGTGTGGATGGCCGTTATATGAAATCCTACTTGTAGACCACAAACACACTGTTAGTGGAAGAATTTATAGTAGCAACGCATTTATATATATATATATATCCATCGGGGTATGAACTACATTTGGTGTGGTTAAACTGTAACACACGTCCTTTCTCGCGACAAATGTTCCCTAACACTGTGAATGCGCATTTCCGTAGCTTCGAGTGTGCATGTCAGCTGCATATCATTAGTTGGAAACCTCATACGTTAATGTATACAATGGAAGTCGTGATAGCGCAGTGGATGCGCGTTCGCTTCAGGTGTGAAAGGTCCGCTGGAGCCATTATGATTGTGCCCTTAGGCAAGACATTTAAATTCCACATTGCCTCTTCTCTCTCCCTCGTGGCGATGTAGGCCTATTTGATTCCATCAGGAGTGAGGTCTAGAGAGTGTTTAGTATAAGTTGTAAGAACTTATTTCGCAATCAAGCTAAAATAAATGTATATTAAGACTAAATGCTATATAAACAAATACAAGTTGTATTAATAGTTTTTATATAATAAATAATAGAAATTTTACATACATGTATAAATAAACTTGATTTATTAAATCTTATGGGGGTTTTTGGGGTTTTTTCGGGCCCCAAAAAGGGTGAACCCCATTTATTTGCTCTGTCCAGTGATTAGTAGGGGTCGGAGCACATCCCCTAGTAGCCTTACATGCTTTATATACAAACTTATCAACAATGTGGTTTTATTAATTTTCCTCAACATATTGAAATATAATTCATAAAAATGTTGTTAATTAACCTGCTCTAGTTTTAAGTCCATACCTTCAGCGGCCGATCTCTGCTTCGGGGAAGCCAGGATCTGTTTTATTTCATTCTACGTTCCTGGGGACGCTTCCCAGGCCTGTGACCCCCAATTGCCATGACTGTTTGACATTATATAAGCTTAGCATATCATAACTTTGCATTTGCACATTTAATTAAATATAAATTTCTGTCATCTTTATCTGTTACAAATTACTTTAAATCCAGCGTGAACATTCTTTACTTGTCAATGACAAATCCTTCCATGTCTCAGAGTTTAATTCAGTTGATATGTCTGTGTATTTAGAACTGTTTTCCTTAGCAATATCAACATTTCAACTTTCAAGTGTCACACGCCCGATTGTATTCTTTTCTTAGACCTCTATTTCACTAATACATGATCAGGGAGCATAAAATGCATTGAATTTGGTATTAATATTATATACGTTGAAGCTCTCGGCGAGTTGATTCGATTTAGCATTCTGTCGGTTAGAAGTAATTTTACGATGTATGGTACGAAAATATTAACCCATTCAACACCAAGTAACTGACATGGACTGGTGCATGATATTTAACCCATTCAACACCGAGTAACTGACATGGACTGGTGCATGATATTTAACCCATTCAACACCAAGTAACTGACATGGACTGGTGCATGATATTTTTAGACCAATAAATAAATAAGGATATTACCTTTGGACCAGTTCATTTATCAAAATGGGTCATTTTTGTCGGCTCATCTGGATCTACACTTTTTGTAAGTCTATTTAGAGGCCTGTAGAGTTGAAAGGGTTAAGGAAAGGGATTCGAGTAAAAATAAGTTACTATGTAACTTTTTTCCCAATCCTAATTGTGCTGTTGCAACTATTCCTGTGTTATGTACTATTCTTGAATAAAATATTGTTTAAGCTAAATCTTCATAGTACATTTACTTTGAGACCTCATTTCTGATGCAATCCATCGCCACGAGGGAGAGAGAAGAGGCAACATAGAATTTAAATGCCTTGCCTAATGACACAATCGTAATGGCTACAGCTGGACTCGAACTCCGGACCTTTCGCACCTGAAGCGAACGCAGTAGTACCTAAACCACCAGAGTTATTGTATCAACCTTGAGATTTATGCAGACTGAGGGGATCTAATGCAAACATGATTATAAATATGGATTATATGGTCAATATAGAATGTATAGGATATTTATAACCCGTTTAGCACATAATACCTTCAATAATTTAATCCAATCAATAAATATAATTATAGTTATCTAACTCTGCCTATTGCCGATTGGACAAAGATAGGAAATAAAACAAATATTTAAGATACAGATCAGTTGTTAAGTAGTTAGCACATTGGAATGCAAATCCAAAGATCACAGGTTTGATCCTCCGTCCTACCATAGTAATATTGACAAGCCTTTTGGATGGGACTACAAACGGAGACACCATAAATTATACAGATTTCAGATTTATACAAGTAGTATCTTAGTTAAAGTCTCTTTATGCGTTGTTGTTTTCTTCAGTCAGACAAATAATACTATTTTGTGTGTTTTACGTTTACATTTATTTCGTCCCATCTAAAAGACTGTTAATTTTATTACGGTCGATCCCTGGATTACCACTGGACTACAGATCCGTCTGTTAATTTTTTTTTTAAAATACTATAACTCATAAACACCTATATATATCCTAGTTTTAATCTTAGTAAACCACCATTACACAGTTAATCGTGATTTTGTTAGAAAATACCCATAAAGGGAGGTAATTTACAAAATGGTAATTTCACAAAAGCATGTTCGTTGGGCTTTAAATTCCTTAACTTCACTTGTTTGTAATTACGCTGGACTGGTAATCCAGGGGTCGCAGGTTTGATCCCCCGTCTGACCCTAATAAAATTAACAGTCTTTCATTTGAGACGTTAAACCGAGGTCTCGTGTCGGTGCTTTACACCAGAGGAGACTCTGGAATGGGTCTATGGGTCTCTGTCTGTATCACTGCACTATCCTCCAAAATCTAAAATGACTAATATCTTCAGGAGGCGTCGCTCATATGGGCAACCGGTAGCAACGATAAATAAACGTAAAACACAAGTTTGTAATTCAATGTTGTCTGTTACTATCACTGTTTGTAGCTAGCTGCACAGACGGACGGAACAGTGGTGTTTATGTCATAATTACTTTTTCCGGCCCAATTTAAAATTTAAACAATCTTTTTCTTTAAGAATGGTACATAACACAGCAATAGTTGCAACAGCACAGTCAGGCCCAATTAGAGTATCAAACACGGCTACGTCAGCCTGATTTAGTTTATACAAATTTATTTTAGCTCAAGTTCTTACAACTTATATTAATCACGCTTGAGACCTCATTCCTGATGGAATCCATCGCCATGAGTGGGGAGAAGAGGCAACATGGAATTTAAATGCCTTGCCTAAGGGCATATCGCAACGGCTCCAGCAGGGCTCGAACTCCAGAGCTTGGTATAGCCTGATTGCTGCCAAGGCTCATCCTAGAGGGTGACACTGGCAAAATAGTCGCCATAGGGACTGTGACTTAGCCTCCTGGGGTCTCGCCATAGGGACTGTGACTTAGCCTCCTGGGGGCTCGCCATAGGGACTGTGACTTAGCCTCCTGGGGGCTCGCCACAGGGACTGTGACTTAGCCTCCTGGGGGCTTGCCACAGGGACTGTGACTTAGCCTCCTGGGGGCTCGCCATAGGGACTGTGACTTAGCCTCCTGGGGTCTCGCCATAGGGACTGTGACTTAGCCTCCTGGGGTCTCGCCATAGGGACTGTGACTTAGCCTCCTGGGGGCTCACCATAGGGACTGTGATTTAGCCTCCTGGGGGCTCGCCATAGGGACTGTGACTTAGTCTCCTGGGGGCTCGCCCTAGGGACTGTGACTTATCCTCCTGTGGGCTTGCCATAGGGACTGTGACTTAGCCTCCAGGGGTACCACCATAGGGACTGTGACTTAGCCTCCTGGGGTCTCACCATAGGGACTGTGACTTAGCCTCCTGAGGGCTCACCATAGGGACTGTGACTTAGCCTCCTGGGGGTGGGCTCCATGTCTCCTTTTTCTTTTCTTTTTTATATAATTTTCATACAAATTCTTGTCCAGTAAGATACACTGTTGTATATTAATGTGTATTTTGTTGAAAAATTTATTAAATAATACATTTAAGGACGCAATCTCGTGCTTTCTCACTTCTCCCAAAAATTCTGACAAAGGATGAGCCCTGGCTGCTTTCTGATGCTATAATGTATGTGGGCCACACTGGAAAAGGGGCTGCATCATACTCTATACCATCCATACTCAACGATAGGACGACTCCCCAACTTGGGATCTAAAATCTGTTGGTTTTGGCATGCACTCGCATATAAATTGCATGTTTGGCCCCAGTGTAAGTTGACGAAAATCTCAGATTTCTTTTCTAAAACGTAATTATGGATGCCATTTTTTTATATTATTTTTTTAGCACTCGATTATATGACAGGAAATCACTTTGTGGCCATAATCTTGTGGTAAAAAACTTGTCTTATAGGTGAGTATGTACGTTATTAAAATCTACCAGCTATACTGTAACAAATACATAACATGACTATAATATTCTAGCAGTCTATTATGCATGTATATTATCTAATCTATATGCTTTGCCTTGTTTCAGATCGCATACCCATCTGTGCAAAGCAGACCTGCATGGACTGGCACTCTTGCTCTACTGTCAGATGAGCAGGCCTTATACACACAGTCTGCGCAACATACCAATCCTGGCCTCCCGTACCTAACCACACCCACTCTCACTGTACCGGCAGCTCATTGGACGCCTGTCGCCAATGCACATCCACAGATTCCCCAACCCCGCCCACCACTGAGAAGTCGACCACTCAGTGCAGGCTCTAGACGACCTACAAGTACATTTGACAGGTATTAATATGCTAAATATAGACTGCACATTAGTCCAGTTGTTAATACGATGGACTGCGAATCCAGGGATCACAGGGTCGATGGGTCGATCACCCAGCCTGACTCTAATATTATTAACAGTCTTTCAGAGGGAACTATAAATGGAGGTTGATTATTAGGGTCAGATAGGGGATACTGGACCACTGACCCAACTCATCCTGATTTAAAGTCGCCACCGCTTAATTGCATTTGGGTGAATAAACACCCCGAAATATTATATTGTAGACCATAGTAAAGTGTTTAAAAGTAAACTGTTTGTTTATTATAGTGTCACCCCTATTGAAAGGGCCAGCCATTTCTGAATTATGAGACACCTTTTACGGACATTTCCGAATCCTACAACTGAAGGCCAGGCACCTGGCTGATAGGCAATCGGTGACCATTCTTTAACCAGCTGGTGGCTCACCAATCAGAATGAACACCTGACGAGGTTCGAACCTTCGACCTCCCGCTCCGTAGGCGGATGTCTTAACCACATGGCCACGGAGACGGTATATAGTCTAGTCTGTGCTTAGCATCTTCAACTTTAATATCAACATTATTCATTCACACTCTGCTTCAAATATTTTGTCACCCCGAAATTTCGTACAACTGACTTGGTTGTAAGAGTACAAACATGTAACTACTGCATGACTTACTCATCAAGGCTTGCCTATGTACTTTCAACATATCTTGTCTACACTCTGCTTCAAATATTTTGTCACCCCGATATTTCAGACTACAGACGATAGGTGGTACAATGCAAACAGCCACGACGGCAGGACTAGCTTCTCCTGTTCCGAGGAGTAAGTATAAAATGTACACCTCTATATCCCTACAGTGTTCTAGTAATCCAGGATCGCATGTTCGATCGTTCGTCTGACCCTAATAAAATTAACAGTCTTTTAGCTGGGACTCTAAACCGAGGTCTCGTGTCAGTGCTGTGCTGTACACCATGCACATAAAAGAACCAGATACTCTGGAATGTGTCTCTGTCTGTATCATTGCACTATCCTCCAAAAATCTAAAATGACTAATCTCTTCAGGCGGCGTCGCTCATATGGGCAACCGGTAGCGACGATAAATAAACATAAATCACACACAACAGTGTTGAGTGTTTTATCACCTTGTTTACTTTCTACGTGTGCATAAACCGCAGTTGAAATTTTGTACTACTGTACGTATAGGATAACTTGACAGTGACGTACAAGGGCTATACCTATCAGTACAGGTAATTCAGGTAAATTTACTGTTATCGATATTATGATAATGTATTTTTTATTTTTAATCCGAAACACCGCTTACTGATTAGCGCACGGGTGCGTAGTGCAATTGGTTAAACGCCTGTAAGATTGTACACATTTTTAGCCGATTTACCTGTCTTGTATTGTGGACATTGCCAACGGGAGTAAATCGTGAGTGACATCACTGTCAAGTTATCCTACACGTACAGTACCAATAGTTCCGTTAACCCTATTATTAGATTGCGGTTAACCCATTTGATTCTGGATACCGTTCAAATAGTATTTGAAAAGAACATAGAGTCAGATCAGCCGCCACGGAACGTGCTGTCTGATCAGGCTCTATGCTGTTTGCTATTCAGATAATCTTGCTATGACACTTGGCTATGTAGCAAACAACATAGATCCTGATCAGCACGCAGCATCATGCTGTGGCTTATCTGGATCTATGCTGTTTGCAAAAGCCTTTAAATGTATCCAGAATGAAATGGATTAACAGTTATTTGCCATTATTTTAACTTACCACATCATGCAGTTATCTTAAGTTCTGTATATTAAGTCCGCCTCCGTGGTCGAGTGGTTACAGTCACTGACTTGTATACCACTGTAACCTATCATCACTGATGTTCACAGGTTCGAGCCCCGCTCAGGCCATATCTATTTATATGAAAAATTGGCAGTTTCTTACGGAGGTTTGTGCACCAAGTACTGGTTAACCGCTGGAGCCTGCCCAGGAAAGGTGTTGTTGCAGTTTCTTACGGAGGTTTGTGCACCAAGTACTGGTTAACCGCTGGAGCCTGCCCAGGAAAGGTGTTGTTGCAGTTTCTTAAGGAGGTTTGTGCACCAAGTACTGGTTAACCGCTAGAGCCTGCCCAGGAAAGGTGTTGTTAGGTAAACTGCCCACCGGCGATATGGCCCAAAATGATGCTGATGAAGGCATAAAACCTGAACAAACAAACAACAAGCAAACTTTATATGATTTTACCCGAGTTTGTCTGTATCACTCTTATAATTTATTCATGCATTTAGAGTTAGGTTATAGAGACGATAGTTTTAGTCTTTTCTTTCATACATTTAAAATCAGTTGATCAATAATATAATTTGCACATGCTTTTAAAGTTTAAGTTCTATACCGGTAGATGATAGTTCTTTATTCTCCTGGAGGCATTTAAAATCTTGGGGACCTCTGTGGCCGAGTGGTTAATGTCGTTGACTTCAAATCATGTGCCCCTCACTGCTGTAGGTTGGAATCCCACTAGTGGGGATCAAAGTCTTTCCAGTGAGGAAGCTATCCAGCCGGCTTTCGGTAGACCGGTGATTCAACCATGGGGCCATCCGTGACTGGAATACTGCT
This sequence comes from Archivesica marissinica, assembly GCA_014843695.1. NCBI lineage: Eukaryota > Metazoa > Mollusca > Bivalvia > Venerida > Vesicomyidae > Archivesica > Archivesica marissinica. The sequence continues at coordinate 54,128,046 of CM026401.1, read as the reverse complement.
TGGTGGGTGCATCAGGGGTGTTAGTGCGACTTTAAGGGCCATCCGTGACTGGAATACTGCTTGGTGGGTGCATCAGGGGTGTTAGTGCGACTTTAAGGGCCATCCGTGACTGGAATACTGCTTGGTGGGTGCATCAGGGGTGTTAGTGCGACTTTAAGGGCCATCCGTGACTGGAATACTGCTTGGTGGGTGCATCAGGGGTGTTAGTGCGACTTTAAGGGCCATCCGTGACTGGAATACTGCTTGGTGGGTGCATCAGGGGTGTTAGTGCGACTTTAAGGGCCATCCGTGACTGGAATACTGCTTGGTGGGGGCATCAGGGGGTGTTAGTGCGACTTTAAGGGCCATCTGTGACTGGAATACTACTCGGTGGGGGCATCAGGGGGTGTTAGTGCGACTTTAAGGGCCATCCGTGACTGGAATACTACTCGGTGGGGGCATCAGGGGGTGTTAGTGCGACTTTAAGGGCCATCCGTGACTGGAATACTACTCGGTGGGGGCATCAGGGGGTGTTAGTGCGACTTTAAGGGCCATCCGTGACTGGAATACTACTCGGTGGGGGCATCAGGGGGTGTTAGTGCGACTTTAAGTACCAGAAACAAAACAAACATTTTAAAACCTATTTTACAGGGGTGTATTCGTACCATGTCATATTTTGGAATAATGAAATAAAATATTATCTTTCAGTTATAAAATTGTAAAATTAAATGTTCAGTTCCTTTATTTATATTATTTCTGAATTGGCAGCTGTTAACACTAAGGCCTGGACAGTTCAAGGTATTTTTACAAATCACACTTTATATATGCTTCTGCCACTGGCTTTCACGGATATTTTTAGTACTTGTTATCTCCCTTTCCTTCTCCCCTATTATCTCCCTTATTTATCTCCCAGTTATCTGTCTTTGCTATTATTTACCTGGGGCGGCATATAACAATATCTCAAGCCATCCAGGGCAACTTTGATCAGAAGTTTTAATAAGCTTATGGTACATGTACCAGATTTAGTAAGCTTATGGTACCTGTACCAGTTTTAATAAGCTTATGGTACATGTACCAGATTTAGTAAGCTTATGGTACCTGTACCAGTTTTAATAAGCTTATGGTACATGTACCAGTTTTAGCAAGATTATGGTACATGTACCAGTTTTAGCAAGCTTATGGTACATGTACCAGTTTTAGCAAGCTTATGGTACATGTACCAGTTTTAGCAAGCTTATGGTACATGTACCAGTTTTAGCAAGATTATGGTACATGTACCAGTTTTAGCAAGCTTATGGAACATGTACCAGTTTTAGCAAGCTTATGGTACATGTACCAGTTTTCACAAACTATATAACACTTCTTTAGCACCTAGATTGCAGACTCACAAACTATATAACATTTCTTTAGCACCTACATTGCAGGCTCACAAACTATATAACATGTCTTTAGCACCTACATTGCAGACTCACAAACTATATAACATTTCTTTAGCACCTAGATTGCAGGCTCACAAACTATATAACACTTCTTTAGCACCTAGATTGCAGGCTCACAAACTATATAACACTTCTTTAGCACCTAGATTACAGGCTCACAAACTATATAACACTTCTTTAGCACCTAGATTGCAGGCTCACAAACTATATAACATGTCTTTAGCACCTACATTGCAGGCTCACAAACTATATAACACTTCTTTAGTACCTACATTGCAGACTCACAAACTATATAACACTTCTTTAGCACCTAGATTGCAGACTCACAAACTATATAACACTTCTCTAGCACCTAGATTGCAGGCTCACAAACTATATAACACTTCTTTAGCACCTAGATTGCAGGCTAACAAACTATATAACACTACTTTAGTACCTACATTGCAGGCTCACAAACTCTATAACACTTCTTTAGCACCTAGATTGCAGGCTCACAAACTATATAACACTTCTTTAGCACCTAGATTGCAGGCTCACAAACTATATAACACTTCTTTAATACCTAGATTGCATGCTCACAAACTATATAACACTTCTTTAGCACCTAGATTGCAGGCTCACAAACTATATAACATTTCTTTAGCCCCTAGATTGCAGGCTCACAAACTATATAACACTTCTTTAGCACCTAGATTGCAGACTCACAAACTATATAACACTTCTTTAGCACCTAGATTGCAGGCTCACAAACTATATAACACTTCTTTAGCACCTAGATTGCAGACTCACAAACTATATAACACTTCTTTAGCACCTAGATTGCAGGCTCACAAACTATATAACACTTCTTTAGCACCTAGATTGCAGGCTCACAAACTATATAACACTTCTTTAGCACCTAGATTGCAGACTCACAAACTATATAACACTTCTTTAGCACCTAGATTGCAGGCTCACAAACTATATAACACTTCTTTAGCACCTAGATTGCAGGCTCACAAACTATATAACACTTCTTTAGCACCTAGATTGCAGGCTCACAAACTATATAACACTTCTTTAGCACCTAGATTGCAGGCTCACAAACTATATAACACTTCTTTAGCACCTAGATTGCAGGCTCACAAACTATATAACACTTCGTTAGCACCTAGATTGCAGACTCACAAACTATATAACACTTCTTTAGCACCTAGATTGCAGGCTCACAAACTATATAACACTTCTTTAGCACCTAGATTGCAGGCTCACAAACTATATAACACTTCTTTAGCACCTAGATTGGGATATTGTTGTGAACGTTGATACTGTAATATATTTATGTATCAATGTACTAATGAATGGCCTACATACATGTGTTTTATAAACAAGCTCTTTATAAATCAATAAGTGGAAGTCATGGTAGCTTCGTGGTAGCGATTTCGCTTCAGGTGCGAAAGGCCCGGAATTTGAACCGGCTGGAGCTCCTACGATCATGTCCTTAGAAAAGACATTAAAATTCCCTATGGTCTCTTCTCTTTCCCTTGTGGCGATGGATGCCATCAGGAATGAAGTCTCGAGAGTGATTAATATAAGTTGTAAGAACTTGTTTCACAATTGAGCTAAAATAAATTTGTAGAAACTAAGCTATAAATGAATAGCTAGATTTATTGAAGCACTATTGATTTTCATGCATGCATGCACGTGCAATAGCTAACTAATATTACAATGAACTAATCATGAAATCAGGTACTCTCTGAGATTCCTATTAAATTTACGTGTTGCACTTAAGGGACTCAATAACCTTTCAGTTGGCACTTAGTTGTGTGTGTTTTACGATTGTTTATCAGCAACGCTTCCTGAAGAGATTAGTCATTTTAGATTGTTGGAGGATAGTGCAATGATACAGACAGAGGTCCATTCTAGAGTCTCCTCTGGTTCTTTTACGTGCACGGTGTACAACTCTGACACAAGACCTCAGTTTGAAGTCCCATCTGAAAGACTGTTTTTATTAAGATCAGACGGGGGATCGAACCTGCGATCCCTGGATTACCAGTCCAGCGAGTTACCACTGGACTACAGATCTGTCTTAGTTTTGGAGAATCCTATTAGCTTATCTACCATTCATGCAATGTCTTAGTTTTAGAGAATCCTATTAGCTTATATACCATGCATGCAATGTCTTAGTTTTAGAGAATCCTATTAGCTTATCTACCATGCATGCAATGTCTTAGTTTTTGGAGAATCCTATTAGCTTATCTACCATGCATGCAATGTCTTAGTTTTAGAGAATCCTATTAGCTTATATACCATGCATGCAATGTCTTAGTTTTAGAGAATCCTATTAGCTTATCTACCATGCATGCAATGTCTTAGTTTTGGAGAATCCTATTAGCTTATCTACCATGCATGCAATGTCTTAGTTTTAGAGACTCCTATTAGCTTATCTACCATGCATGCAATGTCTTAGTTTTGGAGAATCCTATTAGCTTATATACCATGCATGCAATGTCTTAGTTTTAGAGAATCCTATTAGCTTATCTACCATGCATGTGATGTCTTAGAGAATCCTATTGGCTTATCTACCATGCATGTGATGTCTTAGTTTTAGAGAATCCTATTAGCTTATCTACCATGCATGTGATGTCTTAGTTTTAGAGAATCCTATTAGCTTATCTACCATGCATGTGATGTCTTAGTTTTGGAGAATCCTATTAGCTTATCTACCATGCATGCAATGTCTTAGTTTTAGAGAATCCTATTAGCTTATCTACCATGCATGCAATGTCTTAGTTTTGGAGAATCCTATTAGCTTATATACCATGCATGCAATGTCTTAGTTTTAGAGAATCCTATTAGCTTATCTACCATGCATGTGATGTCTTAGTTTTGGAGAATCCTATTAGCTTATCTACCATGCATGCAATGTCTTAGTTTTAGAGAATCCTATTAGCTTATCTACCATGCATGCAATGTCTTAGTTTTGGAGAATCCTATTAGCTTATATACCATGCATGCAATGTCTTAGTTTTAGAGAATCCTATTAGCTTATCTACCATGCATGTGATGTCTTAGTTTTGGAGAATCCTATTAGCTTATCTACCATGCATGCAATGTCTTAGTTTTAGAGAATCCTATTAGCTTATCTACCATGCATGCAATGTCTTAGTTTTAGAGAATCCTATTAGCTTATCTACCATGCATGCAATGTCTTAGTTTTAGAGACTCCTATTAGCTTATCTACCATGCATGCAATGTCTTAGTTTTGGAGAATCCTATTAGCTTATCTACCATGCATGCAATGTCTTAGTTTTGGAGAATCTTATTAGCTTATCTACCATGCATGCAATATCTTAGCTTTTGGAGAATCCTATTAGCTTATCTACCATGCATGCAATGTCTTAGTTTTTGGAGAATCCTATTAGCTTATATACCATGCATGCAATGTCTTAGTTTTTGGAGAATCCTATTAGCTTATCTACCATGCATGCAATGTCTTAGAGAATCCTATTAGCTTATATACCATGCATGCAATGTCTTAGTTTTGGAGAATCCTATTAGCTTATCTACCATGCATGCAATGTCTTAGTTTTGGAGAATCTTATTAGCTTATCTACCATGCATGCAATATCTTAGCTTTTGGAGAATCCTATTAGCTTATCTACCATGCATGCAATGTCTTAGTTTTTGGAGAATCCTATTAGCTTATATACCATGCATGCAATATCTTAGCTTTTGGAGAATCCTATTAGCTTATCTACCATGCATGCAATGTCTTAGTTTTTGGAGAATCCTATTAGCTTATATACCATGCATGCAATGTCTTAGTTTTTGGAGAATCCTATTAGCTTATCTACCATGCATGCAATGTCTTAGTTTTTGGAGAATCCTATTAGCTTATATACCATGCATGCAATGTCTTAGTTTTTGGAGAATCCTATTAGCTTATCTACCATGCATGCAATGTCTTAGAGAATCCTATTAGCTTATATACCATGCATGCAATATCTTAGTTTTGGAGAATCCTACTAGCTTATCTACCATGCATGCAATGTCTTAGAGAATCCTATTAGCTTATATACCATGCATGCAATGTCTTAGTTTTGGAGAATCCTATTAGCTTATCTACCATGCATGCAATGTCTTAGAGAATCCTATTAGCTTATATACCATGCATGCAATGTCTTAGTTTTGGAGAATCCTATTAGCTTATCTACCATGCATGCAATGTCTTAGTTTTGGAGAATCTTATTAGCTTATCTACCATGCATGCAATATCTTAGCTTTTGGAGAATCCTATTAGCTTATCTACCATGCATGCAATGTCTTAGTTTTTGGAGAATCCTATTAGCTTATATACCATGCATGCAATGTCTTAATTTTTGGAGAATCCTATTAGCTTATCTACCATGCATGCAATGTCTTAGTTTTTGGAGAATCCTATTAGCTTATATACCATGCATGCAATGTCTTAGTTTTTGGAGAATCCTATTAGCTTATCTACCATGCATGCAATGTCTTAGTTTTTGGAGAATCCTATTAGCTTATATACCATGCATGCAATGTCTTAGTTTTTGGAGAATCGTATTAGCTTATCTACCATGCATGCAATGTCTTAGAGAATCCTATTAGCTTATATACCATGCATGCAATGTCTTAGAGAATCCTATTAGCTTATATATCATGCATGCAATGTCTTAGTTTTAGAGACTCCTATTAGCTGATCTACCATGCATGCAATGTCTTAGTTTTAGAGAATCTTATTAGCTTATCTACCATGCATGCAATGTCTTTATTTTGGAGAATCCTATTAGCTTATCTACCATGCATGCAATGTCTTAGTGTTGGAGAATCCTATTAGCTTACCTACCATGCATGCAATGTCTTAGTTTTGGAGAATCCTATTAGCTTATCCTCAAGGAATCCTGTTAGATTTACTTGTTGCACCAATGGGACTCAATAACCTATTAGTAAGCACTTAACGTCCATACTCGCCTATAAGACGACTTTCTTACCACCAGATTATGGCCTCAAAGTAGCTTCCTAAAAGTGGCTTTTTTTTAATGTGTTCAAATTTAATGGTATCCAAACTGCTTGTTTTAGAAACCCTGCCACTCAAAACTTCTTTAGAAACTCTGCCACTCAAAACTTCTTTAGAAACCCTGCCACTCAAAACTTCTTTAGAAACTCTGCCACTCAAAACTTCTTTAGAAACCCTGCCACTCAAAACTTCTTTAGAAACCCTGCCACTCAAAAAACCCTGCCACTCAAAACTTCTTTAGAAACCCTGCCACTCAAAACTTCTTTAGAAACTCTGCCACTCAAAACTTCTTCGACTTGCTCTTTCTATACATGCATTTTATGCCTAAGCCTACAGACAGAGCTGTAGTCCAGTGGTAACACACTGTGCACGTAAAAGAACCAGAGGAGACTCTGGAATGGGTCTCTCTCTGTATCATTGTACTATCCTCCAAAAATCTAAAATGACTAATCTCTACAGGAGGCGTCGCTCATATGGGCAACCTGTAACGATGATAAATAAACGTAAAAAGAAAAAATGCCAAAACCCACATATTTCAGGACCAAAGTAGGGGGGGTCGCCGTATATGTGAGATCGCCTTATAGGCGAGTATGGACGGTAGTTTGGGAGGAACCTTTTAGCTTATCTTCCATTTACTTATTTTGGGAGACTCCTATAACCTTATTGTAAGCAGATGTGTTCTGATGTGTGTTGTTCCACTGTGATCTTACTGTATGTATACATGTATTACTCAGTTTGGCTTTGGTCAGTAGTTTATGAACTATTTATGTAGTACCGTAATATCCTACATGTGACCCGTAGATTATATTGATCATTGCTATATCTTCACAAGTTGGTAATCAATGGTGCACAAAATATACCAATTTTATTTATTTATTTATTTGTACCAATTTAGTGTTGTTGAAACTTTATTTATTTTGCAACAATTGCAACAAAAGATTTAACAACTTATATTAATCACTCTCTCTCTAGTCCGCCTCCGTGGTCGAGTGGTTACGGTCGCTGACTTGTATACCACTGTAACCTATCATCACCGTGTCTCATTTATATGAAAAAGTTTGCAGTTTCTTATGGAGGTTGGTGCACCCAAGTACTGGTTAACCGTTGGAGCCTGCCCAGGAAAGGTGTTGTTAGGTAAACTGCCCGCCGGCGATATAGCCCAAAATGGTGCTGATGCAGGCGTAAAACCCGAAATATAACATAATTAATCACTCTCATCGGCATGGATGAATGCATAATTATATTATGTGGTGATTTGTATGTGAGGAAACCGGAGTACCAGGAGAAAAGTTATGCCCACTTGTCCAACTTCCCGGCCAGAGTATCGAACCATACCACTGTAACCTATCATCACTGATGGTCACGGGTTCTAGCCGTGCTCAGACTGTGTCTCATTTATATGAAAAAGTTGGCAGTTTCTTACGGAGGTTGGTGCACCCAAGTACTGGTTAACCGTTGAAGCCTGCCCAGGAAAGGTGTTGTTAGGTAAACTGCCCGCCGGCGATATAGCCCAAACTGGTGCTGATGCAGGCGTAAAACCCGAAATATAACATAAAGTATCGAACCAGGCTTGCATTGGTGAGAAGCGAGCATGCTAACCACTGCAAATATACGGTAGTTTCTAAAAAGTCTAAATTTAATTTTTAATCTCATAAAGCACCATTACATTGCAAAAGGCAAAACAATACATATTAAATAGCATTGCTACCAGTACTATATATTCATGGTTTTGCAATCTACAAACTCTCAATAATGAAAGTAGGATTTCCTATATAGGTTGGCCACACTCCTTAATTGACGTTACAGACGGATCTGTAGTCCAGTGGTTAACATGCTGGACTGGTAATCCAGGGATCGCAGGTTCAATCCCCCGTCTGACCCTAATAAAATTAACAGTCTTTCAGATGGGACGTTAAACCGACGTCTCGTGTCGGTGCTGTACACTGTGCACGTAAAAGAACCAGAGGAGACTCTACAATGGGTCTCTTTTTGTATCGTTGCACTATCCTCAAAAATCTAAAATGACTAATATCTTCAGGAGGCGTCGCTCATATGGGCAACCGGTAGCGACGATAAATAAACGTAATAATAAAAAAAAATTGACGTTTTTGTTTATTAGTCTAAAAATAAATACGCACAAATGGGAGATATATAATGCTACCATAGAATGTTGTTCTGGATACACGTTCTTTACAAGCGGTATTACGCATGGATGCTGACCCTATTTACATTATTTTGTTATGTCAACAGGTGTCATATACAACGTTTCTTTATTAGCTGAAATACTCACAATATTTGAATACTGGGGGGAAAATACAATATAATACGAGATCACATTCTGTGGAAAAAATATAAAAACCCAGATAACGGAAAACAAAATTGATCATTTATGCGTCCCATGTTTGTATTGATTGGCTATTGTTTTCAGGTGGCGGTTGGATGAACAACAGCAATGGTCGAAGTGTAGTAACTAGTCAATTTGCCCCACCCCCTCCATCACCGCAGCAGGCTGTACATCAGACCGTACCACAGACCGTGAATGGAGTGGGACACAGTGATCTGTACTTGATACAAGAAAGGGTAACATTTAAAATACAACTTCTTGATGCCCATCTGGAGTTTATCAAAGAACCTACTACCACTGAAACTTGTCACTAGTAGTACACAAGTATTTTATCAGGGCTCATTATAGAGGGTGACATGGGTAAAGTAGTCACCCTTGGAATCCTGATTTCGCATCCCTGGTGGCACATTTCTTCCTAATAATTTTTTTTTTTAAATGATTGTCCAGTAGATATACTGGGCATTGTAATGCAATCTTTCTATTCAAATATTGTATTTACTGGTAATATTGTGTATTTTAACTCTATTATGTTGAAATTGATTAAATAATACCAGTAGATGACGCAATCGTGCGCATTCTCACTTCTGTGTCAATGTATGTTGCATTGGTAATGGCTTCAAGAGGCACTTCCATGTGAGATTGGGTTACGTTTGCTAATTACTATAGTGAAAGGATTGCACGGGTTCATTTATATGAAAAAAATTGACAGTTTCTTACGAAAGTACTGATTAACCGCTGGAGCATGACCAAGAAAGGTGTTATTAGGTAAACTACCCATCGCTCAAATGGAAAACTGATAGCGACGTTAAATAAGCTTAAATAAATTTTTTTAGATATTTTGTCACATTTTCAGGATCAGAAGATTCGAGAGTTATCGGACGAGGTGACGAGATTACGTGCAGTGGAGATGGAGTCATTCCGTAAGGATCAACAAGTTCAACAACTACAGCAAGAAGTACAGGTTAGTCTGAAGTACAGTATCGACAGTGTAGTGGGTATTGATTATGTGGGCGGGATGATGATGGTTTGGGCCTTTGTGTCCGAGTGGTTGCGCGGTCGTTGACTTCAAATCACTTGCCACTCACCGCAGCGCTGTAGGTTCGATGTCCACTTGGGGTGTCGAATGGTCATGTGAGGAAACTATACAGCTGGCTTGCAGAAGGTCAGTGGTTCTACCCAGGCAGGGCAATCGGGGTCTTCCTCCACCAATAATAGCTGGAGAAGACCTAAGCTGTTAGTCCTAGATTAAACCCCAAATAGAACACATCAAATACAGTATCAATATTGTAGGCTGTATTAAATTATAAGTTGTGGTGATGAGGTTTGGGGTAAAAACGATTTGTGGCAGAAATAGAAGGTGTGAGTATCGAGCCGGGTCAGCTTCCTTGAGTCATGCATCAGGGATCATTTTAGAGGGCGATGTGGGAGAAATAGTCGCCCTAGGGACCCTGAATTTGCCCTCATGGGGCCCCACTTCTCCCTAAAAAAACAAAATTATTTTTTGGTTTTTACGATTTTCAAACAAAACTTTGTCTAGTAAGATACACTGGCCCATTATAAAGCACTCCTTCTAATCAAATGTTGTATATAATGGTTGTACTGTGCCGTTTAACCCTATTTTGGAGAAGTATATTAAAGAACACCATTTAAGGAAGCGATCACGCGCTTTCTCACTTCTCCCAAATATTCTGACCTAGAATGAACCCTGCATGCATGACTGACTCACAAGTTCAATCATTGTATTCGCTATAATATTTTAAATGTACATTTTTGACAAATATATAATCTAGGCTCTCTACGTAATTCGTTTCTCTATGACAAATCATCGTAGCAAAGAAATGAATGTACTAAAATCACTTTTAGCGTGTTTTATTAAAATTGTTAATATAGATTAGACTCGTATTCAAATGAATAGAAAAAAAACAATATTTAAAAAAAAAGTACATGGTTAAATGTTTGTTAGAAATGTAGATTTATATTAATTACGTTTGTTTGTATTTTCTTGTGCAGGAGATCAGCGCTCACCAGGGGCCGTTAATAATGGGAGGTGACCCCGATATCACAAGCAAGTTATCGCTGCTTGAAACCGAAGTCGCCATCAAGAAACAAGAAGTAAACGAGCTCCGAGAACAGGTGTGTAAATTGCAATGATCTTAAAATTTAAAAGTGTGTTGCCAACATAATTATTGCATCTAAAAATTAATCATTTAATATGCAAATTTAAGCTAGTATTAACTTCAGCTTTGCAATATTTTTTCAAAATTATTGGTGATTCTTTTGCAAATAAATATCTCTAAAGGGAGGTAATTTACAACTTGTGCAAAGAAGGAATTTACCGTGTTTAAATCTGCAATAAACCCTGGTTTAGTGCATGATGTCGAATGTGACGTCATTTTACTAGCATTTTTGTAATTTTGTGACGTCATTTACGCTTTCTAAAAAATAACTATTTTTGCGCTTTTTAGATATTTTAGGTAATGTTAGAATCAAAATAATATTTGTGTTAATTGTAGTCGATTAAAACATGGTTTGTCGGTTTGAGCACCTAAATAATGAAACCAACTATTTTGGCGCTGTTTAGATATTTTGGTAATGTTGGAATCAAAATAATTTTTGTATATGCATAATCTATAGTCGGAATAAAACCGAGCTCCGTAATTAACCATTTAGACCTACAGCCTGCATGGTTAATTCCTGCACGTCAGAGCTCCAAACCATGTTTTATTCGTCTAAAAACAACTGAGAGACGAAGATTGTTTGGAAGTTTAAAGCAGTAAGCGTGATTCTTAATCATTTCTTCCTTAACATCTCTAATTGTGCAACACATTCTATGTACCGGTAATCACATCGTGGAACTTTAATGTGACAGAGAAACATAATTTATTGCAATATGAAATAATTCCAAAAATACCCAGAATATTTCCATGATTTTTTGACAGGTTTATACATTGAAAAAAAAACAACAAAGTCAATTTTAATAAAAACTGTAGTTACGACAATCTTGTGTTCAACCCTCGATATGTTTATTTATATAATTTATGCCACTGTTGTAAAAAAAATTTATGTTTATTTATATAATTTATGCCACTGTTGTAAAAACAAATTTTTTATATTTGTATTTTATAAGGATAATAAATCATTTATTTCATGTCTACAGCCAAACAATAACGATTTGGTGGTGTATAACAACATTGTTTTCTTTTCACTGTAATGCTGTAATTGCGGAAATGATGCTGACAAACAGACACCATATATATGAGACAGGGTACACCATATTTCATTTATTCAGCATTACTTTGTAAAGAGCATGTAAACGCACCAAAACGAAATTGTTCGAGTGGGTAGACTTTTATTTTACAGAATTCCTAATATAAGAATATTAATGAACTTTAAATTAGTCAATTTTCATATAAATGAACAATATTCACTTATGAAAGAGCTATGCTATTTAAAATAGTAGAATATTATAAAGGCGGCTTCCGTCGCTGAGTGGTTATGGTTGATGACTTCAAATAACTTGCCCCTCACAGCTGTATGTTCACTGGAGATATTGAAATCTTTCTTGTGAGGAAGCTATCCAGCTGGCTTTCAGAAGGTCAGTGGTTCTAGCCTGGTGTCTGTCCATGTATGGACTACTGCTTTGAGGGGCACCTGGGGTCGTCCTCCAACAATTAAAGCCTTAAGCTTTCGCTTAAATCCATTTTCGTTTTTGTATACAATAATTATTTACTGTACATTATGAGCGAATAAATATTTTTAAACCAATTATAGCTGAAGTTGCCATATGGCTATTGGTGTGACCTTAATCCCCAGATACAAGTAATATTCGACTTCAAGCCCCAAATATAAATAATATTCCTAAGTCCTGCAGAATTTAGAATTCCTATATTTAATCACCTTGTATTAACTGTGTTAGAAAAATTAATGTCAAATAGTTTTACAGTAGTACAACACCCTTTTTTTATATAAATTATATTTATTACAATATTCTGAAACGTAGTCATAAATTATGTTCAGCATGTACAGGGCACCATTGACGAAATAGTCGCCCAAGTGATTTGTGAGTCACTTACTTCTATCTAGAAATGTTTTGTTTTTTACAATTTTCATACAAAATCATGTCCAATAAGCTACACTTGTCTAATCTTCTATTTCATTGTTGCATTTAGTGGTCATATTTAGTGTGTATTTTAACCTTATTTTGTTGAAATTTATTAAATCATATCACTTAAATATCTGCTCTAGTATGAGCCCTGGTATATAGAATAGTTTGATGTTAAAATACAATTGGAATGTATAATTGGGCATGTTAAACACGTTTAAGCACTTCCTGCCTACAAGCATGTTCACCCTTCGTCTAGCTTCATGTCAAGATTTACAAGGACCTAGATCTGGTATTAGCCTGTCTCTTCACCTGTCACCGACAATTTTTGTCTCTGTAACCGAATATTTAGATCCGCCTCCGTGGTCGAGTGATCAAGGTATATACCACCGTAACCTATCATCACTGATGTTCAAGGGTTCGAGCCCTGCTCAGGCTGTGTCTCATTTATATGAATAAGTTAGCAGTTTTCTTTTTGTGCACCAAATACTGGTTAACCGCTGGAGCATGCCCAGGAAAGGTGTTGTTAGGTAAACTGCCCACCGGAGATATAGCCCAAAATGGTGCTGATGTAGATGTAGAATTATGCAATTATATGCTGACTAATTGATGACAAAAATGAGAGCCCATGGCACACGGTACACTATTTGGTTCGTGGCCATGCAACTGCTACAATTTGCAAACAAGGGATGCTACCAAAAAGATGTAAATCACATCAGCCATACCTTGCGAACATTCACTAAATGCGATGCTTTCCAAGATTATTGGGGAGAGGTACCCCTGGACCCTATTGGAAGTTGTCAATTAGCACAACTCCCTAACTACAAGTCCTGCATATGCTGATTTAGTCTAGATTAATACTGTTTGCAGAAGCAGCTTTTCAGTTATTATTAGGGCCCACAGAAAACCATTCAATTTGTAAATTACCTTTTTCTTTATAAGTGGCAGTTTATTTTCAGACTCTCCACAAGTGCATTTTGGGTGAACAAAATATTGGTTGTACATTGAAAATGTGTCCGCCTCTGTGGTCGAGTGGTTAAGGTAGCTGACTTGTATACCACTGTAACCTATCCTCACTGATGGTCACGGGTTCGAGCCCACGCTCAGGCCGTGTCTGTCTCATTTATATGAAAAAGTTGGCAGTTTCTTACGGAGGTTGGTGCACAGAAGTACTGGTTAACCGCTGGAGCCTATCCAGGACAGGTGTTGTTAGGTAAACTGCCCGCTGGCGATATAGCCCGAAATGGTGCTGATGCAGGCGTAAACCCTGAAATATAACATAAATATAACATAACATTGAAAATGATATTAATAAATTTGAAACAGTGGACTAACATTATTTTATTCTCACTGCTTTCCTATTACATTATGGTTCCCAGTCATCACTAGTGTGAAATATTGTCAACGTGAATGTTTTCGGACTCAAGCTGTCAGTGACTAAGCGCAACATTCAAACTCCATTATTGCATGATTGCATTGTTTCTATCATAAAAACACTTTTGAAATTAAAATAAAAAGAATATCTGTTTGCTTACCATAATGAATGATCGAATTATATTTCACTCATGAACATAGAACGCTATTATAATCACTAGTTAATAGTTTATGCAAATTTATTTTAGCTTGATTGTGGAACAAGTTCTTACAACTTATATTAATCACTCTCGAGCCCTCATTCCTGATGGAATTCATCGCCATGAGGGAGAGAGAAGAGGCAACGTGGAATTTAAATGCCTTGCCTAAGGGCACAATCGTAACGGCTCCAGCGGAGCTCAAACTCCGGACCTTTCGCACCTGAAGCGAACACGAATCCACTGCGCTATCACGACTTCCACTAGTTGATAGCACCACTTGAGATAATAATGCTTTCAATGTTCAGTCGGTGAAATAATCAGTTGATCATGCATTAAAAGAAACAAATATCCTCTATGTATATTGCATGTTGATCAAGTTTGTCTTCTTTTGCAGCAGGCTCATGTATAACAGTAATGGATGTTTCATTTTTGTATCGCATGTTTACATCTCCTATTTGCAGCTGGTACAATTACAAACACAGAACGAGTATGATATAGAAAGCCCCGCCAATATGCGTGCAGAGCTTGGCGATAAAATTAAGGAGGTCAATAATCTGAGAAATGAATTTGAGCGAGTCAAAAAGGATAAAAATATTACATCAGGGCTTGTAACTCAAATGCAGCGAGACATGTCAAATAAAGTAAGACAACTCTGCCGAGAAAACTGCACCCAGTAACCCAGCCCTGCGGAGTTGTGCACCTTTATCTAACCCAGATTAACTCTTGTATTCTTGTCATATTTGTCGGGGCTAACCATATTGTGTTAATACATTGTGCTTTAATTCCGGGTACCAGAATTCACTTGATTGGGTTCGAGAATTCATTTTAACATTATAGCATAAAATGTACATACAAAATAATGATCACCAATGCGCATAGTTACACCATTCAGAATACATGTACAATGTTGTACAACGTAGCTTAAACAACATCATAAATCAATATAGTAATTTGATCCAAATACAAAACGACATCAGCATATTTAATTACTATCATTATATAGCAGTCTACGGCATTAAAAATGTTTTGTATCCACACTCTACATTTTGTCTTGAAACTATTTAAGAACTGGACGTTCTACGATTGCTTTAATAGTTGTGGGCGATTTGATAAATACTTCTAAGAGGCCCTTCTTCTATGGGAGAATGGATAATGACTTTGGGAGGCGCTTCTATGATATAGTGGATAATTTCTACGAGAGGTCCTGATATTGGTAAAAAGGGATGACTTTGAGAGAGGCTTTAACGTGGGAATGGGTTACCTAGCAACATAACAGAGTAGATTGATATTGGTTATAGAGAAGCAAGAAGATAGAAAGTCTTTAGTGAATCGTTTGTGAGAATGGGACTGATCATACGGTATATAACTTCTTTGTTGTGTGTAATTGTATATTTCTCCTGATGTTATATGCAGCTACGGAAAACAGTACTCCGGATACAAGCCCCTATGAAACTAAAAAGGGTAAAATGAACACTGCACCCTAAACATTGTTTCCTGCCACCAATGGTCAAATCACAAATCTGTTATGTGATTTATATTTGTCACATATGGAGTAACACAATATGGTTTGTCCTACAAAATTAATTGGTTCTGTGGACTTCAGTATTATGTACATGTTCTATTTGGTGTTTGTTCTTCTTATAAAGGCTTTTACTGTCATAATGCATTTCCTGCTTTAAGCACTCATATTGCTGAGTACCATCAGGGCATAGGGAAATGGCAACAATGCTGACAGCTTTAAGGGGTCTGGGGTTCCTACTATACTACTAATGCTTCAAAATTAAAAGTATAGCACAAATTGGTCATGTGTTCCTCTGTGCTACAGTGTGATCTAACCAATCATGTATCCAGCATTTCTTTCAAAAACAGGGAAATTAATTTCATGTTCCTTGTTCATTAACCAATTATGTTATAATTATATCGATCATGACAATTTGAAAGATATTCGGGGGGGGGGGCGGCTTTGTCTGTTTTTTAATCTTTGGAAAGCCCAATCTAATTTAATATTGGCAATTTCCAGTCTAATATAATCCTGTGAAAATTAAGTCTAATTTAATCTTGGCAAAACCCAGTCCAATTTAATCATGGGAAAACCCAGTCCAATGTAATCTTGGCAAAACGCAGTCCAATTTAATCTTGACAAAACCCAGTCCAATTTAATCTTGGCAAAACCCAGTCTTATTTAATCTTGGCAAAACCCATTCTCATTTAATCAACTAGTCTTATAAAATTTTAATCAGTCAATGAAAAGTTATGATCAACTACTAAGTAATACTCATCGAAGCAAACTGATCTATATATTAATATATAGTTTATACTTATTTCTGTTGTCATTTACTAATAAAATGCTGTAATATACTATCCAGGAATTAGAAAAAAGTCTTACAGTACAGATGATAGATGCATATATTTTGGCGCCATATTAAACGTATTTATTTCTGGTGTTTTACCATAAGATGATCATAAAACAGGAAATGTGTAGTTTCTGACAATCCTTGTATTATGCACATTGATCACATATTGTTGCATGCACCAGTCTTTTTATAATGTAGACTCACTCTTAATACTAGATGTGTTGTGTGCAATATGATGAATAGTACTCACAACCGGTGTAATTATACTACAACAAATACTCACCCATAGTTTGACATTTCTAATAACAAGCACTGAAATTTGCCAAATATACTGGTCCATAGAGTGGCTGGCCTTTCCTGGCTGTGTTGACTTATTGCAGAGACACCAGCTATTTATAATAAATGAGTCTCATAGCACATAATTTAATTGTTAGATTAGTGTCTCTTTCAGTGCTTTTTATCACTGTCCTGTCATTTATTTTTGACGACAAACAATAAAAAAACAAAATTCCATGACAACGAGAGTGATTAATATAAGTTGTTAAAACTTGCTTCGCAATTGTTGTAAAATAAATAAAGTTTTCAAAAATAAAAAAAAAATTTAAAAAAAAGGTTACACTCGTATGTAGAAAAACGTCGCCCATCTCTATATTGGAGACAATTTGGAAGAGAATCTAGGCATTACTTTATATCGGCCTCTGTTCACCTTTATCCAAACTTCACACCCACAGGGATTCGGCACATTTGGGGGTACTAGTATATATATTTAAGTATATATACTAGTACCCCCAAACGTGCCGAATCCCTGTGTTCACACTCATAGCTTATGGTTGAGGTCAGCTTATTGGTGAATATATATGTGTATGAATTTCTGCTTCTAAATCTGTTCTCACCGGCATCATATTATAGTGTACTATATTCACCATTGCATGTGCATGTTGTATATTCATATGCATGTAGATATTCCTACCTTCACTTTATCATAGTGTTCTATTTTCACATTTTCTTGAGAATAGTGTATATTTAGATACATGTAGATGCTTTTAATTAAAGGGCTTCTTTTAACCCTTTTATGCGTTAAAGATTTATCTTAATGCACATGTCTTAACACTTTGCCTGCTGAGTAAATAAAATCACGTTTGCAAACAACATAGATCTGATCAGGATCTATGTTGTTTGCTATTCAGCCACATGCTTTAGCTCCATTATCCGAATAGCAATAGTTTGCAAAAGTGATTTTATCTGCCGCTCACGTACAAAGAAGTGTCTATGTACAATGTTTGAAAGACATTATATTGTTAATACCAATTCTTGCTTTCTTTTTGTTGAATTATTGAGTTGGCTCCTCTCTATTCATTCAGTCATTCTTCCCATCTCTTTCTTATTTGAATTTGCATTGCTTTGGTCGAGCGGATATGGTCGAAGATCGTATACCACTGTAACCTATCATCACTGATGGTCACCGGTTCGAGCCCCGCTCAGGCTATGTCTCATTTATATGAAAAAGGTGTCAGTTTCTTACGGAGGGAGGTTGGTGCACCAGTACTGGTTAATAGATGGAGCCTTCCCATAAAACCTGAACAAACAAACAAGCATTGCTTTAACTCTTTGCAGGCGTAAAACCCGAAATAACATATATATAATAATTTAACTATTTGCAAATAAATGTAACAGACAACAATTCATTAATGTGTTTTCTTATTTTTACTGAAAAATCATTAAATATGTCATGGAATTTCATTAGAATGGTGTCATCATGATCACAGGGCACAAGACACACATTTTATTTTAAACATTACTTACTATATGACCATAGGGCCAAAAATAATAATTGTGTCTTGTGCCTGTGATCATGAAAATGTATTTGACTGTTATTTTCTGGGCTAGCATGCAAAGAGTTAATAACCATGTAATTCATTTTGATTGTCATTAAAGTAAGTCACCTTGGAAATATCTCACCATCAGGAATCTAACCAACAAGTATGTGTGTGTATTACGTTTATTTATCGTCGCCACCGGTTACCCATATGAGCGAAGATTAGTCATTTTAGATTTTTGGAGATAATGCAATGATACAGACAGAGACCCATTCAAGAGTCTACTCTGGTTCTTTTACGTGCACGGTGTACAGCACCGACACAAGACCTCGGTTTAAAGTCCCATCTGAAAGAATGTTATTTTTATTAGGTCAGATGGGGGGATCGAACCTGCGATCCCTGGATTACCAATCCAGCGTGTTACCATTGTACTACAGATCCGTCTGTACCAACAAGTATATAAGTAACACTTGCTTATAGCGAACACTATATTCTGCACCACAACAACAGTCAATGATTGCATGTAATAATTGTTAATATTTAATCAAAGGATTAACATTAAAAATTAACATTTAATGCCATAACAATTTCGCCTTGGAAACACTTGTGAAAGACGCATACACACATGTTTTATAGGCCTACTTTGCTCATGAATAGTACTTCATACATTGTCTAGACCATCATTCCTTTGAAATTATCCCAATGTATGCTATATGCATGCAAGCTACACTTGTGTATAATAGTTTGTACAAATTTATTTTAGCTCGCTTACGAAACAAGTTCGTACAACTTAATATTAATCACTCTCGAGACCTCATTCTTGATGGAATCCATCGCCACGAGGTACAGAGAAGAGGCATGTGGAATTTAAATGCCTTGCCTAAGGGCACAATCGTAATGGCTCCAGCAGGGCCTGAACGCCGGTCCTTTCGCACATGAAGTAAATGCGCTACCACAGCACTATCACGACTTCCACATTGTGTTTAATGAACACCATATTCTGGACCACAAAATAGTTAGTTCCCTAGATAGTATCCATTATATGCTTTATGCATGCAAACTAAAGAGAACTTGTCATTTGGATTTATCTTTTCATTTTATATCAGTGTTCATTATCTCCGTAGCCCAGTGGTTAAGGTGTCTGCCTACAGAGCGGGAGGTCGAAGGTTCGAATCTCGTCAGGGGTTCGTTCTGATATGGCCGGTTGGTGAGCCGCCAGCTAGTTAAATAATGGTTACCGATTGCCTACCAGCCTGACGTCTGGCACACAAGCATAGGATTCGGGAAATACTGATGTTCATAAAAAAGAGGTGTCTCATAAGTCAGGAATGGCTGGCCCTTAAAATAGGGGTGACACTATAATAAACAAACACTTTACTTTTATATCCTAAATATGCTAATATCCATCCAAAATATATAGTGACTATAATTTAGGGGTTGTGTCTTCCAATCATTATATATTCAATATTATGTTCCTTATTGGCAAGCTTTACTGTATGTTGATTGGTTTATGAAGGGCACCTAATGTGTGTAATTGGTATCTATGTGTAGTACTTTAGAATTTACATAAATTGCAACACAATATCCATTTGCTTTCAGGATTCGTCTATATCCAAGTTGACACGAGAAATTGAAGCGTTGAAGAAGGAACTGAGGGAGAGAGATTCACAGTTGTCCACAATGACAACGAAGGTGAACAAACTGAGGGAACCGAAGACTGAAGAGAGAGATGCAAGAGAGAGGGAACTCATCAGTTTAAGACAGGTATATATGATTTCTAAGTATGAAACTCACAAATGAAGTGGTAAAAGAAGCATCCCAGCTGTTCATATCAAGAAAATATGTAACCAAAGACTGAAGAGAGAGAGATGGAATAGAGATATGCAAGAAAGAGGGAAGACAGATAAGCAAGTGAAGGGAATGGAGATATACAAGAAAGAGGGAAGACAGATATGCAAGAAGAGGGAAGACAGATATGCAAGGGAGAGGGGAGAATGATATCTGCAAGAAAGTGGGAATAGAGATATGCAAGGAAGTGGGAAGAATGATATGCAAGGGAGAGCGAGAGAGAGAGAGAGGGGAGAGGAGGGAGGGGAGGGGAGGGGAGAGGAGAGGAGAGGAGAGGAGAGGAGAGGAGAGGAGAGAGTTTAGGAAAGGTAAGTAAAGAAAATTCTAGGTTTTAGACAATGTTATAAATGAAGTTCCCAACAGTCCACATAAACAACAATGGCAAACAAATTGAAGAACCCAAAGAATGAAGTGAGAGTTGCAAGAGAGGGAGCTAATGAGTTGAAGACAAAGTAAATAGGAATTCTATGCTTGACGCAGATAAAGAAATCAAATAAAATACCCAGTTTAGTTTAATCATATTTTATTGCTCGGATCATTTTACATACCGGTGTATATATATATATTACAAGACATGACAATTTCAAGAAATGCAAATGAGTCAGGCCGCACGTTCTAAAAACATTAGCTACGGCCCTTCCAAAAATCTCCTCGTAGATCCATGTCTCCGTAACAAATCATAAATGCAATGAGATTATGTGTACATCATTTTTGACATGTTTTATTAATATTGCACGACTCATTCTATCTAAGAGTTTTTGGGAGAGGTGAGTAAGCTCGCGATTGACTCCTTAAATTTCAAATTTAAATGTCTTGTCTAAGGGTACAATCATAACGGCTCCAACGGGGCTCGAACTCCGGACCTTTTGCACCTAAAGCAAACATGCTACCACTTCACTATCACAACTTCCAACTGATACATAAAAAGAAAAATATAATGAGATATACAACCATTTAATTTGGAAAGCAACTGGAATTTCAATATGAACTATAACATAATGAGCATTTGACTTATTTTACATAATTCCGTTAAAAAATATTTCAGAAATTTAAAACGACGGAAAACAAGACGCAAGAACAACAGACATTGATTGACATTCTCCGTGAGGAATTGGAGAAGACAAAATCTTCCTTGTTTGCAGAGAAAGATGTTCAGCGTAAACTGCAGACCTATGTGGACCAAGCTAAGGCAGAGGCTCAAGACTTGGAGAGAGCCGAGAGAGTTGTTAGGGTTGATTTAGAACAAATGTCTAAGAAGGTAAGATATTCCCAAGCTCTTATTGAATGAGTCTCAGATATTAATGTAAGCTGCAACTCTCTGTTCACCTAGTTATGGCAGAGGTTCAAAACTTGAAGAAAACATAGATAGTTGTAACAAGATACAAACATAGATAGTTGTTTGTTACAAGATGCAAACATAGATAGTTGTTACAAGATACAAACATAGATAGTTGTTACAAGATGCAAACATAGATAGTTGTTACAAGATACAAACATAGATAGTTGTTACAAGATACAAACATAGATAGTTGTTACAAGATACAAACATAGATAGTTGTTACAAGATACAAACATAGATAGTTGTTACAAGATACAAACATAGATAGTTGTTACAAGATACAAACATAGATAGTTGTTACAAGATACAAACATAGATAGTTGTTACAAGATACAAACATAGATAGTTGTTACAAGATACAAACATAGATAGTTGTTACAAGATACAAACATAGATAGTTGTTACAAGATACAAACATAGATAGTTGTTACAAGATACAAACATAGATAGTTGTTACAAGATACAAACATAGATAGTTGTTACAAGATACAAACATAGATAGTTGTAACAAGATACAAACATAGATAGTTGTTACAAGATACAAACATAGATAGTTGTTACAAGATACAAACATAGATAGTTGTAACAAGATACAAACATAGATAGTTGTTACAAGATACAAACATAGATAGTTGTAACAAGATACAAACATAGATAGTTGTTACAAGATACAAACATAGATAGTTGTTACAAGATACAAACATAGATAGTTGTTACAAGATACAAACATAGATAGTTGTTTGTTACAAGATGCAAACATAGATAGTTGTAACAAGATACAAACATAGATAGTTGTTACAAGATACAAACATAGATAGTTGTTTGTTACAAGATGCAAACATAGATAGTTGTTACAAGATACAAACATAGATAGTTGTTTGTTACAAGATACAAACATAGATAGTTGTTACAAGATACAAACATAGATAGTTGTTACAAGATACAAACATAGATAGTTGTTACAAGATACAAACATAGATAGTTGTAACAAGATACAATATATTGATGGTCTTAATAGACCTGCGTGACTGTAATGTTAAATAATTGTTGTGATTTAGAAATTCAGATAACTGTTCGTCATTTCCAGAATGAAAGATTCAGAAACCGAGTTGTCCAGGCTACATTCTCCACACCAGGCATCAAAGCCCCGGACACGGAAATTAACGATGATGACCTGCTATACACATTAAAGAAGATCATCGATGAACGCACAAACTCGTTCAGAAATATCAAGGAATTGGAACAGAAGCTTAAAGCTGCAGAGGCTAATAACAAGACATTTGACAAAAATCTTCATGATTTACGCAAAACTTTACAAAATGCAAAGGTACTGAAATGTTTTACCATTGTGTTTTTTAAGCAGGACTTATGCTAGACCTTAATAGGCCGAAATTTAGAGTGTATAAGGAAGAAACCATTATGTTTAATTCAGCAGGTCGTAAGCTATCGGCTGTCTGATTAGCGCAGTTATTAGCGCGCTCACTTCTCACCAATGCAACCCGGGTTTGATCCTCGGACCGGAAAGTATGTGAGATGGTACGGTGGTCGCCAGATCAAACAGGTGGGTTTTCTCCTTGTACTCCGGTTTCCTCCTACACGAATGACCACATTTACGCTTTCATCCGCGCCAACGAGAGTGATTAATATAAGTTGTTAATACTTGCTTCGCAATCGTTGTAAAATAAATAAAAGTTGACCTTCAAAATATTGATAAGTTTCGGGTAGGCCTATACAAAGGAGAATGACAAATCATTTGATAAAAATCTTCATGACTTATGCAATACCTTACAAAATGCAGATGTATTTAGTCTTGGTACAACAGTGTTTTGTTCAGCATCGCTTAGAATCATATTATTGTTCAGAAAGAGGTGTATTTTATGCCACCAAATATAATAAAACATTCTAAAAGTGTTCATAAGCACCAGTAGTGGGGAAAATGCATGACTCTTCACATTAGAAAAAAAAAGAATTTTGTTTCATGAAAATAGACTTATTACCATGTTTTGTTTCAGACACATTTAAGACAAAATGGCCGCCTCTCTGGTTCTCTGAAGGAAGAGATTAGTTTGATACAGTCTGTCACCGTGAACGACACACTAGGGTGGATAAAGGAAGTAGCTGTGGGACTGCTACAAGGG
>CM026401.1:54019972-54103092 GCA_014843695.1 Archivesica marissinica | reverse complement strand
CAAGATACAAACATAGATAGTTGTTACAAGATACAAACATAGATAGTTGTTACAAGATACAAACATAGATAGTTGTTACAAGATACAAACATAGATAGTTGTTACAAGATACAAACATAGATAGTTGTTACAAGATACAAACATAGATAGTTGTTACAAGATACAAACATAGATAGTTGTTACAAGATACAAACATAGATAGTTGTTACAAGATACAAACATAGATAGTTGTTACAAGATACAAACATAGATAGTTGTTACAAGATACAAACATAGATAGTTGTAACAAGATACAAACATAGATAGTTGTTACAAGATACAAACATAGATAGTTGTTACAAGATACAAACATAGATAGTTGTAACAAGATACAAACATAGATAGTTGTTACAAGATACAAACATAGATAGTTGTAACAAGATACAAACATAGATAGTTGTTACAAGATACAAACATAGATAGTTGTTACAAGATACAAACATAGATAGTTGTTACAAGATACAAACATAGATAGTTGTTTGTTACAAGATGCAAACATAGATAGTTGTAACAAGATACAAACATAGATAGTTGTTACAAGATACAAACATAGATAGTTGTTTGTTACAAGATGCAAACATAGATAGTTGTTACAAGATACAAACATAGATAGTTGTTTGTTACAAGATACAAACATAGATAGTTGTTACAAGATACAAACATAGATAGTTGTTACAAGATACAAACATAGATAGTTGTTACAAGATACAAACATAGATAGTTGTAACAAGATACAATATATTGATGGTCTTAATAGACCTGCGTGACTGTAATGTTAAATAATTGTTGTGATTTAGAAATTCAGATAACTGTTCGTCATTTCCAGAATGAAAGATTCAGAAACCGAGTTGTCCAGGCTACATTCTCCACACCAGGCATCAAAGCCCCGGACACGGAAATTAACGATGATGACCTGCTATACACATTAAAGAAGATCATCGATGAACGCACAAACTCGTTCAGAAATATCAAGGAATTGGAACAGAAGCTTAAAGCTGCAGAGGCTAATAACAAGACATTTGACAAAAATCTTCATGATTTACGCAAAACTTTACAAAATGCAAAGGTACTGAAATGTTTTACCATTGTGTTTTTTAAGCAGGACTTATGCTAGACCTTAATAGGCCGAAATTTAGAGTGTATAAGGAAGAAACCATTATGTTTAATTCAGCAGGTCGTAAGCTATCGGCTGTCTGATTAGCGCAGTTATTAGCGCGCTCACTTCTCACCAATGCAACCCGGGTTTGATCCTCGGACCGGAAAGTATGTGAGATGGTACGGTGGTCGCCAGATCAAACAGGTGGGTTTTCTCCTTGTACTCCGGTTTCCTCCTACACGAATGACCACATTTACGCTTTCATCCGCGCCAACGAGAGTGATTAATATAAGTTGTTAATACTTGCTTCGCAATCGTTGTAAAATAAATAAAAGTTGACCTTCAAAATATTGATAAGTTTCGGGTAGGCCTATACAAAGGAGAATGACAAATCATTTGATAAAAATCTTCATGACTTATGCAATACCTTACAAAATGCAGATGTATTTAGTCTTGGTACAACAGTGTTTTGTTCAGCATCGCTTAGAATCATATTATTGTTCAGAAAGAGGTGTATTTTATGCCACCAAATATAATAAAACATTCTAAAAGTGTTCATAAGCACCAGTAGTGGGGAAAATGCATGACTCTTCACATTAGAAAAAAAAAGAATTTTGTTTCATGAAAATAGACTTATTACCATGTTTTGTTTCAGACACATTTAAGACAAAATGGCCGCCTCTCTGGTTCTCTGAAGGAAGAGATTAGTTTGATACAGTCTGTCACCGTGAACGACACACTAGGGTGGATAAAGGAAGTAGCTGTGGGACTGCTACAAGGGGAGCTTACCTGGGAGACGGATATAGAAACAGCACTAGAAAGATGTGGAGTTAATGTGAAACTCACTAATGATGGTATGTTTGATGAAATAGTAGGCATAGTCTAGACAATACCATATCCATTTCCCATATAGAAGTGTCTCTTGACACCATTTCCAATACCACATACATTGACAATGTAGTAACCAAACCAACATTCGTAATAAAGACCAGAATCTCATATATCGGTAGTCCTAGTAATATCTATGGAAGTGGTGTGGTTATGCTAACTGCTTATCCACTGATTGATAGCTAAATTGCTAACATATGCATGTGTATATAGTAGTAGGCCTATACAGGGCTCATTCTATAGGGCGACTGGGGCGAAAATAGTCTCCCTAGGAACCCTGATTTCGTCCTCTCTGTACCACACTTCTCGTTTTTTTTTTACAATTTTCATACAAAATATTGTCAGGTAAGATATACTGGCCCATCATATAGCACTCCTTCTATTGAAATTTATTAAATAGCACAATTTAAGTGTGCAATCCCACGCTGTCTCACTTCCCCCAAATATTAGGATCTAGAATGAGCCCTGGTGCATTAGCCTAAATCTCGATGATTAAACCATGTACTGTCTGTAGACAAAATTCTCAAAACATAAATAATTTCCATTACATGTAAATGAATATTTATAAATGTTATTTCATGATTAATTTACCTCTATATATCATGAGGGCCTCATCGACAACTTTTTGAGTTACCCTGCTAACATGACTTACCATGAATGAATGTTGATGGAGAGTGGAAAGAAGATAGCTGATTGAAATTATAATTTGTGGACTGATTTGCTTTCCCGATCCCAGTAAATCTGCTGTTTGCTATATGGGTAAGATGAATGTGAGTTGAAAGAAGATAGCTGATTGAAATTATAATTTGTGGACTGATTTGCTTTCCCGATCCCAGTAAATCTGCTGTTTGCTATATGGGTAAGATGAATGTGAGTTGAAAGAAGATAGCTGATTGAAATTATAATTTGTGGACTGATTTGCTTTCCCGATCCCAGTAAATCTGCTGTTTGCTATATGGGTAAGATGAATGTGAGTTGAAAGAAGATAGCTGATTGAAATTATAATTTGTGGACTGATTTGCCTTTCAGAGCCCAGTAAGCATATAAATCTGCTGTTTGCTAAGTGGGAAAGTGCTATCAATGAGAAAGAGCGACTTGTCAAGCAGATCTCGGACCTGGAAATCCGACATAAAGAGGACATGCTGCTACAGCTTGAGCAGCAGAAGATGGATGTTGACGGTCAAGTGGCTGATGCTGCAGAAAGAGCTAAACTTGAAGGTAAATGAACACCATACAGACTTATGGTCATTTTTGAAACGCCTGCCCGATAAGTGGCTGATGTTGAAGGCCGAGTGATGTTGACAGTCGAGTGGCTGATGCTACTGAAAGAGAGAGAGCCGAACTGGAAGGTAATTAAAGCTGCAGACGCACATCTGCCTGATAAGGAGCAGAAGATGGATGTTGACAGTCGAGTGGCTGATGCTACTGAAAGAGAGAGAGCCGAACTGGAAGGTAATTAAAGCTGCAGACGCACATCTGCCTGATAAGGAGCAGAAGATGGATGTTGACAGTCGAGTGGCTGATGCTACTGAAAGAGAGAGAGCCGAACTGGAAGGTAATTAAAGCTGCAGACTCACATCTGCCTGATAAGGAGCAGAAGATGGATGTTGACAGTCGAGTGGCTGATGCTGCGGAAATAGCCGAACTGGAAGGTAAATTAAAGCTCTGTACAGACTTACGGTAACATTTGCACACCTGCCCGATAAGGAGCTGAAGATATATGTTGACAGTTGAGTGGCTGATGCTACGGAAATAGCCAAACTTGAAGGTAAATGAACATCATACAGACGTACGGTAACATTTGCACACCTGCCCGATAAGGAGCTGAAAATGGATGTTGAGGGCCGAGTGGCTGATGCTGCAGAAAGAGCCAAACTTGAATGTAAATTAAAGTTCTGTACAGACTTACGGTAACATTTGCACACCTGCCCGATAAGGAGCTGAAAATGGATGTTGAAGGCCGAGTGGCTGATGCTACGGCTAATAGCCGAACTGCATTGAAGGTCATACATACTTACAGTTGCACGAATGTTCGCTGTGGAATAAATGGAGACCATGCTGGAATATAGAATAGAGTTTAGACTGTAGAAGGCAGTTTGTTTGTGAAATAACTGTCCATAAAGGGACATAGTATTTTCACTAGATATTTTGAAGACGGGTATTCAAAGTTTTTGCTTAAAATCTAAACCATTTATTACCGGTAATGAAAAATGGAAATGTATGAAAGTAATGACCATTTCTAATTGTCTGCTCAAAGTTTATAATGCATTTTAAGCATTCTGATTGGTTGATAGGACCTGTAAGATTTGTGGAAAAACTGTTAATATTATGTTAATTATACTTTGCAAGATTGATATATATTGCAACTAGAAATGCTGTCAAATGGGTTTGCTTTTGCTCTACTTTTGATTAATAACTGGTATATTATCACAATTTCAGTTGAAGAGCGTATGAATCGTGCTATTGACGATATTCGTGCAATAGAATCGGAGAAACTAGATGGTGCTGTACAGGCAGAGAGGAGGCGTGTGGAGGAACTAGAAGTCACAATAGAACAACTTAGATCTGTAAGTACCTTGCAGACAGGAGACTAGTGTGTGTGTGTGTGTAGTACGTTTATTTATCGTCCCTACCGGTTTCCCATATGAGCGATGCTTCCTGAAGAGATTAGTCATTTTAGATTTTTGGAGGATAGTGCAATGATACAGACAGAGACCCATTCCAGAGTCTCCTCTGGTTTTTTTATGTGCACAGTGTAAAGCACCGACACGAGACCTCGGTTTAATGTCCCATCTGAAAGACTGTTAATTTTATTAGGGTCAGATGGGGATCGAACCTGCGATCCCTGGATTACCAGTCCAAAGTGTTAACCACTGGACTACAGATCCATTTGTAGGGGACTAGTCAAAGAACAAGAAGTTAATATACCACAAGTTGATGTGTAATAAATGATCATGATAATTTAATGTATAATTAATGATCATGATAACTTAATGTATAATTAATAATCACGATAATGTAATGTGTAATTAATGATCATGATAAATTAATGTATAATTAATGATCATGATAATGTATAATTAATGATCATGATAATTTAATGTATAATTAATAATCACGATAATTTAATGTATAATTAATGAGCATGATAAATTAATGTATAATTAATGATCACGATAATGTATAATTAATGATCATGATAATTTAATGTATAATTAATAATCACGATAATTTAATGTATAATTAATAATCACCATAATTAATGCATAAGTAATGATCATGATAATTTAATGTATAATTAATAATCATAATCAATTAATGTATAATTAATAATCATGATAATTTAATGTATAATTAATAATCACGATAATTTAATGTATAATTAATGATCATGATAATTTAATGTATAATAATTAATGATCACGTTAATTTAATGTATAATTAATAATCATGATAATTTAATGTATAATTAATGATCATTTAATGTATAATTAATGATCACGATAATTTAATGTATAAGTAATGGTCACGATAATTTAATGTATAATTAATGATCATGATAATTTAATGTATAATTAATGATCATGATAATTAATGCATACCGTATATTCCCGGCCATAAGTCGATCTCGGCCATAAGTCGAAGGTCAACTTTTGGCTTTCAAAAGCAGATTTTAAGCTGGATCCTTCCATAAGTCGAGGGTACTTTGTGGACATATGACATTGGTTATGACAATGGTAATTTCTCTCATTCTTGGATGAAACTTGGCTCAATTTGAGATATGTGGTTGACTTTATTATTCAGTTACAAATCATAAAAAATATAGTGATGCACAACAAGAATTTATGAAGTTTTATTCCGTTACAAATAATTGTCTAAACCAATTGTTATGTTAAAACAAACAAACAAATATAAAATTCAAACACATAAATATTCACATGATTTTAAAATCCATCAAAATCGTCATCTTCGCTATCCGAAGCAAACAGTTCCATCATCTGCTCACCATGTACTTGGCTTCCTTTGCCATGCACTTTGCTTTCAAACGTATAGCATTTCTAGTGACACCAAACCCGTTTTGGCGCAGATCAATAATCCATGCATTTAAGTCCGTTTCCATATCCTCATAAGGACTCAGTCGAACCACGCGACGCTTTTGGGACCTGGGTGAATCATACAATTTTGCTTTGTTTTTCCGCCAGTCCCTAACAAGTGTTTCACTCACATCATATTCACGTTGTGCAGCACAATTATTTGAATTCTCGGCAAATTCAACAACTTCAATTTAAAAGCACAATCGTACGCTGAACGTTTTCTCTTAGGCATTGCGACTAAATAAAGTTAATCCAATATTGTCAAAGTTTAACCAAACAGTTAAAATCCAATAAATAGCCGAGATATATTAATGATGTAACAGTATTGTTTATTTTGAAATGATTGTCCGAAGCTAACAATTATACACATCAAGATTAATGTGGCTTCGCCTTCTATCCAATCAGAAATTCCGTAATCAATTTACTGAAGCATATGCATAATTATATCTATCTATTTCACTGGACAATAACATAGTCCTCGTTGCTATGCAGAGTTTCGTAGATTGACAGACCTCGTTGCTATGTAGAGTAATTTATTTGTAGATTGACAGACAGGTTGATTTGTCTAGTATAGTACTGTCGGTGTTTATCAAAGCGTTTATCAAAGGAAACAGCTGCATTTCATCTAAGAGTAAAGGATTCATTTGCCACTGAGACGGGTATCAATTTGCGACTTGTTTTCATCAAAAGTGTGGTTGTTTATTACACACAATATGAATGGACGCAATATTGCATAATTATTTTGCTGATTTGTTGTAAATTAAATGCGACGAGGTGTTTGCAGACATTGTTTTTTTAACTGTTTTAAACGATTTTACTTATATACAACAATTTACATATACAACATTTCTAACGTTTATTACGACAAACAGCATTATACATGCATTAGGCCATAGTACCGATAACTTAGTTTAAACAATATTTTATTCAAGAATGGTACATAACATAGGAATAGTTGCTTGAATATGGCAAATAAATAAATCTCTATGCATGGACACACGCAGTTAATGCAATTATACATCTACGTCAATTATGGAAACTAGTAATATTAACTCAAATTTCTTGTTTTCAATTTTTGCTTTTGCTTGTTTCTCGGCCATAAGTCGACTTATTACTTTCATCCAATTTCTGGACAAGAAAAAGGTCGACTTATGGCCGGGAATATACGGTAAGTAATAATCACGATATTTAATCATACATTAATATATTTTATTTTAAGTAAACAATTTCTGTATAATTAAAAATCATCATTAGTAGATATAATTGATAATCATGATAATTAATGATTCAGAATCTTACTGAAAAGCACGATGACCAGCAATCCCAAATGGAAGCCGGGATCCAGGCTCTCGCTCAAGTGGAGGAATATAGAATACTTGAAGTAGAACTACGCGAACAAATAGCGCTTCTCGAGACTTCTAAAGACGAAGAAGTAACTAAGATAACACTAGAATCATTAGAGAAAGATAAGAAATCGGAAAGTGAGTTGACAAGTTATAGGGAGCAAATAAAGCAACATTCTGTGACAATATGTGCAATGGAAGAAAGAGTTTCTAAAGTTATGAAGAAAAATAAAGAAAGTTTGGAGGAGGCGGAACGGTACAGGAAGCAAATACAAGGTATGGACCTTATTAGTAGGGGTGTCATGATATCAGCAACCCATATCGCGATATATTGTGATATTTTATCAAATAATCGCGATAGTTATCTTGAATCTTTATTAGTATTGTTATAGCAACATTAATTGGAAGTCGTAATAGCGCTGTGGTAGCTCGTTCGCTTCAGATGAGAAAGGCCCGGAAAATTGCACCCAGCTATAGGTTAACATTCTCAGACTACATAAATGTAAACATTGAATTAAGAAAACAAGAAAGCACACAACCATTCCAACCTATTTATGAACCGAATCCCTGAGCTATAGTTTTATGTTACGACTAGAAAATAAGAAAACACAGAACCATTCCAAGCTATTTATGAACAGAATCCCTGAGCTATAGTTTTATGTTACGACTAGAAAATATGAAAACACAACCATTCCAAGCTATTTATGAACAGAATCCCTGAGCTATAGTTTTAGGTTACGACTAGAAAATAAGAAAACACAGAACCATTCCAAGCTATTTATGAACAGAATCCCTGAGCTATAGTTTTAGGTTACGACTAGAAAATATGAAAACACAACCATTCCAACCTATTTATAAACCGAATCCCTGAGCTATAGTTTTATGTTACGACTAGAAAATAAGAAAACACAACCATTCCAACCTATTTATAAACTGAATCCTGAGCTATAGTTTTATGTTACGACTAGAAAATAAGAAAACACAGAACCATTCCAACCTATTTATGAACTGAATTCCTGAGCTATAGTTTTATGTTACGACTAGAAAATAAGAAAGCACACAACCATTCCAAGCTATTGATGAACCAAATCCCTTAGCTATAGTTTTATGTTATGACTAGAATATAAGAAAACACAGAACCATTCCAAGCTATTTATGAACCGAATCCCTGAGCTATAGTTTTATGTTACGACTAGAAAACAAGAAAAAGCACTATGGCAGATTTGGTGTGACTACACTTCCAATGTTTTGTAACTTGCTTTGTTTTATAAGACAACAATCTCTGTCCGCTTTGGTTTCAAAGTTGTGTTCAATTTTAAAATTCTCCCTTCTTCTGAAAGTGTAGCTGGATCCTAGTCCTAGTTCCATGATCGAGTGTCTTTGGTGGTCTTTACTATCCGTCTGTCACTAGTACATATATTGCTCTCATCTGACTCACAATGTTAGATGTGTCCGATTAGCACAGTGGTTGCCACGCTCCTCAGACCGGGTAGTATGTGAGATGGTACGGTGGTCGCCAACTCGAACAGTTGTGTTTTCTCTGGGTACTCGTGTATCCTCTGACACAAATTGCACATAATTTTATGCACTTTCGTCCGTGCCAACAAGCATAAGTATACGTTTTTATCTGTGGCAAAGAATTAGTTCATACAAATTTATTTTAGCTCGTTTATGAAACAAGTTCTTATAACTTATATTAATCACACTCGAGACCTCATTCCTGATGGAATCCATCGCCACGAGGGAGAGAGAAGAGGCAATGTGGAATTTAAATACCTTGCCTAATGGCACAATGGTTCAATGGATAACGGCTACAGTTGGGCTAGAACTCCGGTCCTTTCGCACCTGAAGCAAAATATAAGTTGTCAAAGCTTGTTTCGCAATCGTCTATACTTTTCCCTTTTTTTTACTGATAATTCTAATTAGAAAGAACAAGAAGCAGAAGTAGATTTTAAAACTCAATTTAAACTGCCAAACTTGGAAACAAAGACGAAGACATAAACGGGTTTACTGGTAAATCTGTTCTCTTTGATTCCAGTCTAAGCTGGAATAATGACAGCATGCGCATGAATTTCCGCCAAAGTCAGGGATCAGTTTAGAGGGCGATGTGGGCGAAATTGTCACCCTAGGTACCCTGACTTCGCCCCCTGGGGGCCCGCCCCACTTCTCCCTAAAAAAAAAAAATATATATATATTTTTTGGTTTTTACGATTTTCAAACTAAATTTAGTCTAGTAAAATACACTGGCCCATTATAAAGCACTCCTTCTATTCAAATGTTGTATTTAATGGTTGTACTGTGCATTTTAACCCTATTTTGCAGAAGTATATTAAAGAACACCATTTAAGGAAGCGATCACGCACTTTCTCACTTCTCCCAAACATTCTGACCTAGAATGAACCCTGCAAAGTTAACTTATGTTGAGATATGTTACGTTCTGACGAATTCAATTTCAAACGTGTTTCGTTTAGTCGTGCCATATATATAGGGTTTATTCTAGAGAGAAAAATGGTGGGCAGCGTGGGTCACAAAAAGAGCAGGTGGGTCACAAAAGAAGCAGGATTAAATTTGAGCAACGAATGGTGTAGGTGCTTGGAGGGGGTATATGGGGGGTTACACGTCCCAAACATTTTGCTAACTTAAGGTGATTGACAGCTAATTATTAGTTTATATAGATCTGCCCGCCCGAATGCACTCACCTGTTGAGACGTATATAAAAAAATATTAAAAATATTTATAAGGCAAAAGGGTGGGGTTAATAAGGAGCAGGGTGGGTTGCCCTGTCATATCACTCTAGAAAAAACCCATTGTGCCTTGTTAGAATTGCCTTGTTGTCTTAGAATTGCCTTGTCTTAGAATTGCCTTGTTGTAGAATTAAAGACCGAGCTGAGTAAGAAGGAGAAACCAACACCACCACCAAAACCAAAGTTCATCCCCGTAGTGGAGAAACCCTCGCATGACATCGTGGCGATGGAAAAACTCATTGTTGTACTGAGGTAAGCTATGAATACACGATCATCCACTATAAATACACAATCATCCGCTATAAATACACGATCATCCGCTATAAATACACGATCATCCACTATAAATACACAATCATCCACTATAAATACACAATCATCCGCTATAAATACACAATCATCCACTATAAATACACGATCATCCACTATAAATACACAATCATCCACTATAAATACATGATCATCCACTATAAATACATGATCATCCACTATAAATACATGATCATCCACTATAAATACACGATCATCCACTATAAATACACAATCATCCACTATAAATACACAATCATCCACTATAAATACATGATCATCCACTATAAATACATGATCATCCACTATAAATACACGATCATCCACTATAAATACACAATCATCCACTATAAATACATGATCATCCACTATAAATACAGGATCATCCACTATAAATACACAATCATCCACTATAAATACACGATCATCCACTATAAATACACAATCATCCACTATAAATACACAATCATCCACTATAAATACATGATCATCCACTATAAATACACAATCATCCGCTATAAATACACAATCATCCACTATAAATACACAATCATCCACTATAAATACACGATCATCCGCTATAAATACACAATCATCCACTATAAATACACAATCATCCACTATAAATGCATGATCATCCACTATAAATACACGATCATCCACTATAAATACACGATCATCCACTATAAATACACGATCATCCACTATAAATACACAATCATCCACTATAAATACATGATCATCCACTATAAATACACAATCATCCACTATAAATACACAATCATCCACTATAAATACACAATCATCCACTATAAATACACAATCATCCACTATAAATACAGGATCATCCACTATAAATACATGATCATCCACTATAAATACATGATCATCCGCTATAAATACACGATCATCCACTATAAATACACAATCATCCACTATAAATTCACAAGCATCCACTATAAATACACGATCATCCACTATAAATACACGTCCAGGGATCGCAGGTTCGATCCCCCGTCTGACCCTAATAAAATTAACAGTCTTTCAGATGGGACGTTAAACCGAGGTCTCGTGTCGGTGCTTTACATCGTGCACGTAAAAGAACCAGAGGAGACTCTGGAATGGGTCTCTGTCTGTATCATGCACTATCCTCCAAAAGCTAAAATAACTAATCTCTTCAGGAGGCGTCGCTCATATGGGCAACCGGTAGCGACGATAAATAAACGTCAAAAAAAAAAAATACACGATCATCCACTATGGATACACGATGTTCATCATCAAAATTAGCTTCAATATTAAAAAAATTATTTCACATTTGGGAAATTAGCTGCAATATTTGATTTCACATTTGGGAGATTAGCTTCAATATTTTATTTCACTTTGAGAAATTAGCTTCAATATTTGATTTCACTTTGGAAATTAGCTTTATTATTTTATTTCACATTGGGAAATTAGCTTTATTATTTTATTTCACTTTGGGAAATTAGCTGCAATATTTTATTTCGCATTGGGAAATTAGCTGCCATATTTTATTGCAATATTTTATTTCACACTAACTATTACAGAAAGGAGAATGCAGATGTAAAGAAGCATCTTCAGGAACAGGAAGATGTCATACTGGGTTTAAGACGGGACCTAGCAGGTGCTTCCGCAAGATTGTCAGATATTACAGGTAAACAATTAAAGCCCATGTTTACATTTACTTAAAGTGTGCTGTTCATCGAGAATGCGCAGATGATTACACATATCTACATTGTGTACGCCGTCTTCTGATGAAAGTTATGTACAGTGGAACCTCCCAAAACCGGACCCTCTCTAAATCGGAATACTCCCAAAATCGGACGTTTTTGAAAGTCCCGAATTGTTTCTTCTTTATTTCTTATATAAAATCACTCTGAAAACCGGAACCTCTCAACTCCGGAAACTGGACGAAATATTTGCATAATTTGGGTACAGTTTGATGTAATTTCACCTCCCAAAACCGGAACAACTTTTAGGCGACATAGGTCTTCATCAATAAACTAAAAAGTGTTGAATTTGTTTGTGTATTCCGTCAGAAATTGACACGCTGCTGACACTTTCCAATCTCGTTTTTAACGTTGCGCGTTTGATCTATGAATGTGTGATAATCGCGCAAGATTATAAGATGTCAGGCTGATTGATGACTACTGCAATTAGCACTCATGTACAGTTAATGTGTCGGCTAACTGGGGGATTATGTTATAATCACGTGTAGATTACTATCCTATAGGCAATTATAAATCTTGTTTGATAACGAATAAAGGATTTTGTGAATCTCGTAATTTATTGTTTGATGCAACCGTTTGATCACCTGTGAAAGCACAATATAATCCAGTCACACAAGATAATTATGATTTTCGCAACTTTTGACCATTTGTTTTACAAAATAATATTTAAAGAACTGTTTTTCAAAAATATTTCATCACTTTATAAAGGCATATGTACTTTAAAACACATCTACGCTCGCACATATGGTTCGCCGGCGGCCAGGGTAAATAAGCTCAATCATCAAAACACATCAATAAAAAACCTCTGAAAACTGGAAACCTCTGTAAACCGGACTTTTTATCCAGTCCTGAAGATGTCCGGTTTAGAGAGGTTCCACTGTATATTGTTTTGCAGATATCCGTCCATCCACAGGGCTCAGTCTAGTGGGAAACATGGGCGCAATAGTCGCCCTACGGTCCCTGACTTCGTCTCCTAGTTGGGATCCACTTCTCCCTAAAAAAAATGTTTGTTTTTTTTAAGCAATTTTCATACCAAATGTTGTCCAGTAAGCTACACTGTAAAGCTCATCTTCTATTAAATGTGTATTTAATGGTCATAGTGTATATTTTAACCCTACTTTGTTGAAATTTATTAAATGATACCACTTAAGGACACAATCTTGCGCTTTCCCACTTGAGCCATGTGCCCGAGGTTATAACACTTTTCTCAGATCTCAAACTCATGCTCAAATGGTTTGATTGGTTGATTCTGAGTTTTACCTGCCAGCTGAGCCAATCAGAAGCTTGAGACTTGAGATTGAGATGGGAAAAAATATTTATAACTGTAAAACACACACACAAACTGCCAGCCAGATTCTGAGGAATCTTGTTTAATTTCTATAATACAGGGGAGCTTAGCGAGGGGCAGAAACAGGAAGTAGAGAAGTTTAAGGAGATGGTTGGTCGGAAAGAGAAGGAAGTGATTGAGATGAGGCAACAGCTTGCAAAGTTGTCCAGAATCATAGATAAACAGATGGAGGAGCTGAAATCTATGGAAGCTGATCTCAGGTATTGTGTAGCATCAATGTTGTCCAGAATCATAGATAAACAGACGGAGGAGCTGAAATCTATGGAAGCTGATCTCAGGTATTTTGTAGCATCAATGTTGTCCAGAATCATAGATAAACAGACGGAGGAGCTGAAATCTATGGAAGCTGATCTCAGGTAGTGTGTAGCATCAATGTTGTCCAGAATCATAGATAAACAGACAGGGAGCTGAAATGTATGGAAGCTGAGCTCAGGTATTGTGTAGCATCAATGTTGTCCAGAATCATAGATAAACAGACGGAGGAGCTGAAATCTATGGAAGCTGATCTCAGGTAGTGTGTAGCATCAATGTTGTCCAGAATCATAGATAAACAGACAGAGGAGCTGAAATCTATGGAAGCTGATCTCAGGTATTTTGTAGCATCAATGTTGTCCAGAATCATAGATAAACAGACGGAGGAGCTGAAATGTATGGAATCTGATCTCAGGTAGTGTGTAGCATCAATGTTGTCCAGAATCATAGATAAACAGACAGGGAGCTGAAATCTATGGAAGCTGATCTCAGGTATTGTGTAGCATCAATGTTGTCCAGAATCATAGATAAACAGACGGAGGAGCTGAAATGTATGGAAGCTGATCTCAGGTATTGTGTAGCATCAGTTGTCCAGAATCATTGATTAACAGACAGAGGAGCTGAAATCTATGGAAGCTGATCTCAGGTATTGTGTAGCATCAATGTTGTCCAGAATCATTGATTAACAAACTGTTAAGATACACTGGTAGTAAGATCGCATAATGTGGCTGGTTATGAGGTAGCTCATTCATCTAGATAGCAAAGACAGATCTGTAGCCAGTGGTAACATGCTGGACTGTTAATCCAGGGATCGCAGGTTCGATCCCCCGCCTGACCCTAATAAAATTAACAGTCTTTCAGATGGGACTTTAAACCGAGGTCTCATGTCGATGCTGTACACCGTGCACGTAAAAGAACCAGAGGAGACTCTGGAACGGGTCGCTGTCTGCATCATTGCACTATCCTCCAAAATTCTAAAATGACTAATCTCTTCAGGAGGCGTCGCTCATATGGGCAACCGGTAGCGACGATAAATAAACGTAAAACACACATAAAAAGAAGAAAATATTTATAAATATTTGTTTTTGTTTCAGTAAGGAGAAATCTATTTCACTGAAGTTTAGGGGCCTTGTGGAAAAAGAAGCTCATAGAGCGATGTCTCTCGAACATAGCTTGGAAACCGAGAAGACGGAGCAGGCCAAGCAACTGGAGTTGATGGACCAGGAGGGGAGGATCACGTCTGAGATGACCTCCATGGGAGCCCAATGCCGAGGGGAGAGACACGAACAAGTGATAACGAGGCAACGTGAGGCTCTAGCAGAACTGAGAGCGAGGGTGAAGACACTGGAAACAGCCAGACCACCTTGTGAGTAGACATGCGTTACATTTGAATAGCCATAGTTGTATGTAGGGCACAGACACCCCCCCCCCAAAAACATTTATCCCCCCTATTCATTTCAACAAAAGGCGAACACTATCCACCTGTCAAATAGACATGTAGGAGATTATCCCCCACCGCCATTCTCATTGAAAATCATTGTCAATAGTTCAGATTTATAAATAGTATCATACCATAATTGTTTCTCCATAATTCACCAAAATATGTCGAAAGTTGAGAGGTCAAAGTTCAACAAACTTAAAACAACAACAAAACAACAAACAACAAAAATTTTATGGAGATAATCACAATAAGCTTTAAGCTTCCGATTAACTTGATTTTCATTTGTATAGCTATACAATAGATATGTACTGAACGAATAAATATGTTTAAACCAACAAACTTCAGCATTTTATTATAGGATAATATCTAATCACGTATTTTCAATTAGTTTGTACACATTTATATAAGCTTGATTGCAAAATTTCTTACAACATTAGTTAAATCGCTCTCGAGACCTCATTCCTGATGGAATCCATCGCTACAAGGGAGAGAGAAAAGGAGTTTGTACACATTTATATAAGCTTGATTGCAAAATTTCTTACAACATTAGTTAAATCGCTCTTGAGACCTCATTCCTGATGATCGTTACAAGGGAGAGAGAGGAGGTACTTTGGAATTGCCTAAAATCGCAATCGTATTAGCTACAGCCTGGCACAAACAATGGACCTTTCACACCTGAGGCGAACACGCTACCACTGCGCGCTAGCCTGACAGTAATTTCAAGCGGGGGAGGGGGGTGATAGATACCCACCTGTCTTCCTGATGAGAGATATTGTCCTCTTGTGTTAAAATATATAGGGGCGATAATGTTGTGACCTACAGTCTTGTGATGTCCTACACTCTTGTTGTGTCCTACACTCTTGTGGTGTCCTACACTCTTGTGGTGTCCTACACTCTTGTGGTGTCCTACACTATTGTTGTGTCCTACACTCTTGTGGTGTCCTACACTCTTGTGGTGTCCTACACTCTTGTTGTGTCCTACACTCTTGTGTTCTACACTATTGTTGTGTCCTACACTATTGTTGTGTCCTACACTATTGTTGTGTCCTACACTCTTGTGGTGACCTACACTCTTGTGGTGTCCTACACTCTTATTGTGTCCTACACTCTTGTGGTGTCCTACACTCTTGTTGTGTCCTACACTATTGTTGTGTCCTACACTCTTGTGGTGTCCTACACTCTTGTGGTGACCTACACTCTTGTGGTGTCCTACACTCTTATTGTGTCCTACACTCTTGTGGTGTCCTACACTCTTG
This sequence comes from Archivesica marissinica, assembly GCA_014843695.1. Lineage (NCBI taxonomy): Eukaryota > Metazoa > Mollusca > Bivalvia > Venerida > Vesicomyidae > Archivesica > Archivesica marissinica. The sequence goes on along the minus strand of CM026401.1, from coordinate 54,086,534 downwards.
TTGTGTCCTACACTATTGTTGTGTCCTACACTCTTATTGTGTACTACACTCTTGTTGTGTCCTACACTATTGTTGTGTCCTACACTATTGTTGTGTCCTACACTATTGTTGTCGTGTTAGATAATGTTGTTACTGAAGTCACTGACTGAGTTAAATTATATTGTCTAGGAACCGTATGCATAAAGCATTGCGAATAAAATGTTTTCTTTCAGTGAACAGTCAACGGCGTAGCCAGCAGAAAATGATGTGTAAGCCCGTTTAAACTAAATTAAACACGGTAGGGTGGTCGCGGGGTTTTCTTCCTCCGGAATGTTTTGAAACCTAGACATCAAATGGTGCACTCTGGCACCTTATAAGGGACATTTATACACTAACAAACACATAAGAAAAGTTTAGTTTTTTTATCTACTACTATATATCCAGCAAAAAGGCAACTATGCGCTAACAGTGTATAGTGCAATATCACTGTAAGTTTTTACGTTTATTTATCGTCGCTACCGGTTGCCCTGAAAAGATCGCTTCTCATATAAATGTCTATATATCACCGGAAAGCATATATTAATTGGTAATAACAAATACTAGTTGAGCCAATGCAGGACCTAGCTATGAATACACCTTTCACACAAGCATGTCTTTGGCTGTCTGATTAGCACAGTCGTTAGCGCGCTCGCTTCTCGCTTCTCACCAATGCAACACGGGTTAAATAAAGATTAAGTAAATCACATAAGCATGTTGAAGGCATATGTATTAATTTACAAAAAAGGAATATGGATCGATCCAATTTTCCGTCATAGGTTAATAGACACGAGCGCAACCATCAGCATAGTTTGTGTGAGCATTTTACGTTTATTTATCGTCGCTGCAGGTTGCCCATATGAGCGACGCTGCCTGAAGATTTTAGTCATTTTAGATTTTTGGAGGATAGTGCAATGATACAGACAGAGACCCATTCCAGAGTCTCCTCTGGTTCTTTTACGTGCATAGTGTAAAGCACCGACACGAGACCTCGGTTTAAAGTCCCATCTGAAAGACTGTTAATTTTCTTAGGGTCAGACGGGGGATCAAACCTGTGATCCCTGGATTACCAGTCCAGCGTGTTACCACTGGACAACAGATCTGTCTTCTTTTTATTTGTGGATAGGTATATTCATTGTCGTTCGCTGGTTAATTGAGGCAATACCTTCAGCTTTACACTACAAACCTGCGATCCCTGGATTACCAGTCCAGCGTGTTACCACAGGACAGCAGATCCATCTGTGCAATATCACTGATTTATTTCAAGATTACAAATTGTACATTGGAAAGCATGAAATAAATCCGTATTATTTTCTGTTATTCAGTACCAACTCAGGACCAGGCATTGCAGCAAGTGATCATTCTGAAGAAAGAACTTGCTGAGATGCGAGCCAATCAGGCGCTGGCTGAGGATAAGAACATCCAGAGTCTGACGAGGCTAGATCGCGAGGTCGGCCGCGCACGAGGACTCGTGTCTGAGACAAATCCTGATGCTGAAATGGAGAGAAGTGCTCATAGAGAAACAATGGAGGCTTTAGAAGCGAGCGAAAACTCTGTAAGTTAATTGTAGAAGCGAGCGAAAACTCTGTAAGTTAATTGTAGCAGCTAGTGAAAACTCTGTAAGTTAATTGTAGCAGCGAGCGAAAACTCTGTAAGTTAATTGTTGCAGTGAGCGAAAACTCTGTAAGTTAATTGTAGCAGCCAGAAAAACTATGTACGTTAATTGTAGAAGCGAGTGAAAACTCTGTAAGTTAATTGTAGAAGCGAGCGAAAACTCTGTAAGTTAATTGTAGCAGCCAGCAAAAACTCTGTAAGTTAATTGTGGAAGCGAGCGAAAACTCTGTAAGTTAATTGTAGCAGCGAGCGAAAGCTCTGTAAGTTAATTGTAGAAGCGAGCGAAAACTCTGTAAGTTAATTGTAGAAGCGAGCGAAAACTCTGTAAGTTAATTGTAGCAGCGAGCGAAAACTCTGTAAGTTAATTGTAGAAGCGAGCGAAAACTCTGTAAGTTAATTGTAGAAGCGAGCAAAAACTCTTTAAGTTAATTGTAACAGTGAGCGAAAACTCTGTAAGTTAATTGTAGAAGCAAGCGAAAACTCTGTAAGTTAATTGTAGAAGCGAGCGAAAACTCTGTAAGTTAATTGTAGCAGCAAGCGAAAACTCTGTAAGTTAATTGTAGAAGCGAGCGAAAACTCTGTAAGTTAATTGTAGAAGCGAGCGAAAACTCTGTAAGTTAATTATAGCAGTGAGTGAAAACTCTGTAAGTTAATTGTAGCAGCGAGCAAAAACTCTGTAAGTTAATTGTAACTGCGAGCGAAAACTCTGTAAGTTAATTGTAACACCGAGCGAAAACTCTTTAAGTTAATTGTAGCAGCAAGCGAAAACTCTTTAAGTTAATTGTAGAAGCGAGCGAAAACTCTTTAAGTTAATTGTAGAAGCGAGCGAAAACTTAAGTTTAAGTTAATTATAACAATGGGTGTATTAGAAGCGAGCGAAACAAAGGTTATTGTTGTAGAGGGATTGTTAGAAGCGAGTGAAAACAAAGGTTATTGTTGTAGAGGGATTTTTAGAAGCGAGCGAAAACAAAGGTTATTGTTGTATAGGGATTTTTAGAAGCGAGCGAAAACAAAGGTTATTGTTGTAGAGGGATTTTTAGAAGCGAGCGAAAACAAAGGTTATTGTTGTAGAGGGATTGTTAGAAGCAAGCGAAAACAAAGGTTATTGTTGTAGAGGGATTTTTAGAAGCGAGCGAAAACAAAGGTTATTGTTGTAGAGGGATTTTTAGAAGCGAGCGAAAACAAAGGTTATTGTTGTAGAGGGATTGTTAGAAGCAAGCGAAAACAAAGGTTATTGTTGTAGAGGGATTGTTAGAAGCAAGCGAAAACAAAGGTTATTGTTGTAGAGGGAGTGTTAGAAGTGTGCGAAAACAAAGGTTATTGTTGTAGAGGGAGTGTTAGAAGCAAGCGAAAACAAAGGTTATTGTTGTAGAGGGATTTTTAGAAGCGAGCGAAAACAAAGGTTATTGTTGTAGAGGGATTTTTAGAAGCGAGCGAAAACAAAGGTTATTGTTGTAGAGGGATTGATAGAAGCGAGCGAAAACAAAGGTTATTGTTGTAGAGGGATTGTTTCACAATTTGAATTCACATGACAGGGTTGTCCGATTAGCACAGTGGTTAGCAGGTTTGGCAGGTACATGAAATAAATTTAATAAATTTGTATAAACTAGGTACATGAAAGACATGACATGCTATATTTTCTTTATTTTCAGTTCTTGAGTACACTGACGGCGATATCAGTGTCACTGGATCAGGAGGGCATTGAAGGAATGAGGCCTCTGGGACATATACCCAAAGATGAGCGTGACCGCCTACTGCGGGAGAGAGAACGAGCTTGTGAGAAACTTGTGAATCAAGTCAGAGTGTTTAGAGAAAGGATTGCAAGAAAAGATGAACTTTTGCAAGGCTATGAGGGAGATCTAGCCAAGTTAAGGTATGTGAAAAGATGAACTCTAAAATAAAATTTATTGTGCATTCGTTATAATTTGACATGTTTAATTTATTTGTTTCTTCTAATGATTTTCTCAATCTGTCTTATACTCGGGTCTATGCATAGTAGATAGGTGAGTATATACGGTAGACAAGCGAGTATGTATGGTAGATAGGCGAGTATGTATGGTAGATAGGTGGGTATGTATGGTAGATAGGCGAGTATGTATGGTAGATAGGTGGGTATGTATGGTAGATAGGCGAGTATGTATGGTAGATAGGTGGGTATGTATGGTAGATAGGCGAGTATATACAGTAGATAGGCGAGTATGTACGGTAGATCGGCAAGTATGTATGGTAGATCAGCGAGTATGTACGGTAGATAGACGAGTATGTACCGTAGATAGACGAGTATGTACGGTAGATAGATGAGTATGTACGGTAGATAGGTGAGTATGTACGGTAGATATGCAAGTATGTGCGGTGATAGGTGAGTATATACGGTAGGTAGGTGAGTATGTATGGTAGATATGCAAGTATGTGCGGTAGATAGGTGAGTATGTACAGTAGATCGGCAAGTATGTACGGTAGATAGGCGAGTATGTACGGTAGATAGACGAGTATGTGCGGTAGATAGGTGAGTATGTACAGTAGATAGGTGAGTATGTACGGTAGGTAGGTGAGTATGTACGGTAGATATGCAAGTATGTGCGGTAGATAGGTGAGTATGTACGGTAGATCGGCAAGTATGTACGGTAGATAGGCGAGTATGTACGGTAGATAGACGAGTATGTATGGTAGATAGACGAGTATGTACGGTAGATAGGCGAGTATGTACGGTAGATAGGCAAGTATGTATGGTAGATAAGTGAGTATGTACGGTAGATAGGCGAGTATGTACGGTAGATAGGCGAGTATGTATGGTAGATAGGCGAGTATGTATGGTAGATAGGCGAGTATGTATGGTAGATAGGTGAGTATGTACGGTAGATAGGCGAGTATGTACGGTAGATAAGTGAGTATGTACGGTAGATAGGTGAGTATGTACGGTAGATAAGTGAGTATGTACGGTAGATAGGTGAGTATGTACGGTAGATAGGCGAGTATGTATGGTAGATAGGCGAGTATGTATGGTAGATAGATGAGTATGTACGGTAGATAGGCGAGTATGTACGGTAGATAGACGAGTATGTACGGTAGGTAGGCGAGTATGTATGGTAGATAGACGAGTATGTACGGTAGGTAGGCGAGTATGTATGGTAGATAGACGAGTGTGTACGGTAGGTAGGCTAGTATGTACGGTAGATAGATGAATATGTATGGTAGATAGACGAGTATGTACGGTAGATAGACGAGTATGTATGGTAGATAGACGAGTATGTATGGTAGATAGATGAGTATGTATGGTAGATAGACAAGTATGTATGGTAGATAGGCGAGTATGTACGGTAGATAGGCGAGTATGTATGGTAGATAGACGAGTATGTACGGTAGATAGGCGAGTATGTATGGTAGATAGACGAGTATGTACGGTAGATAGATGAGTATGTATGGTAGATAGGCTAGTATATACGGTAGATAGGTGAGTATGTATGGTAGATAGATGAGTATGTATGGTAGATAGACGAGTATGTACGGTAGATAGACGAGTATGTACGGTAGATAGACGAGTATGTATGGTAGATAGGCGAGTATGTATGTTAGATAGACGAGTATGTATGGTAGATAGACGAGTATGTATGGTAGATAGGCGAGTATGTACGGTAGATAGGCGAGTATGTATGGTAGATAGGCGAGTATGTATGGTAGATAGACGAGTATGTACGGTAGATAGACAAGTATGTATGGTAGAAAGGCGAGTATGTATGGTAGATAGGTGAGTATGTATGGTAGATAGATGAGTATGTATGGTAAATAGACGAGTATGTATGGTAGATAGACGAGTATGTATGGTAGATAGACGAGTATGTATGGTAGATAGACGAGTATGTACGGTAGATAGACGAGTATGTACGGTAGATAGGCTAGTATGTATGGTAGATAGGTGAGTATGTACGGTAGATAGATGAGTATGTATGGTAGATAGGTGAGTATGTATGGTAGATAGATGAGTATGTATGGTAGATAGACGAGTATGTATGGTAGATAGACGAGTATGTACAGTAGATAGACGAGTATGTATGGTAGATAGGCGAGTATGTATGGTAGATTGGCAAGTATGTATGGTAGATAGGCGAGTATGTATGGTAGATAGACGAGTATGTACGGTAGGTAGGCGAGTATGTACGGTAGATAGGCGAGTATGTACGGTAGATAGGCGAGTATGTACGGTAGATAGGCAAGTATGTATGGTAGATAGACGAGTATGTACGGTAGATAGACGAGTATGTACGGTAGGTAGGCGAGTATGTACGGTAGATAGGCGAGTATGTACGGTAGATAGGCGAGTATGTATGGTAGATAGGCAAGTATGTATGGTAGATAGACGAGTATGTACGGTAGATAGATGAGTATGTATGGTAGATAGACGAGTATGTACGGTAGATAGAAGAGTATGTATGGTAGATAAGTGAGTATGTATGGTAGATTGGCGAGTATGTACGGTAGATAGACGAGTATGTACGGTAGATAGACGAGTATGTACGGTAGATATACGAGTATGTATGGTAGATAGGCGAGTATGTATGCTAGATAGACGAGTATGTACGGTAGATAGGCGAGTATGTACGGTAGATAGACGAGTATGTACGGTAGATGGACGAGTATGTACGGTAGATAGACGAGTATGTACGGTAGATAGGCGAGTATGTATGCTAGATAGACGAGTATGTACGGTAGATAGACGAGTATGTACGGTAGATAGACGAGTATGTACGGTAGAGGGTGATGATGAATAAACATACTGGCATTGTTTGAAAATTAGACATTTTGGTATATGTTAAGATATTTTCCATTTTCAGGCAAGCTCAAGAACTAGCGGACAGAAAATCGGTTCAGTTGGACACATTAGCTGTAAGTAGTTTTTAGTGAGAAATATTGCAAAATCTCGACAATATATATTAAAATAAACAAACTTACCTTACCTAAGTATTTTTGTTTTGTTAATTTTATTTCTATGTATATATAGATGGCTTCGAACGTACAAACATCAGTTTGAAATTTCATTAGTTATTAGGGATGGCAACGAATATTCGAATATTCGCTCGAACGTCCGAATATTCGAATACTATTCCAGTATTCGAATATTCTGGCAAAAATATTATATTGTCCTCAAAAATACCATCTGTTCTGTCACACGTTTGGAAATGCTTGACTCGCTCTGAGAATAAGAAAACTGCTAGGTGGAATCTATCCACATTGGATTTAACATTTTCGGGTACAATATCAATCTCAATAATCATTTGAAGAAGACGACGTTTAAACGCGTAAATCAGAAATTAGGTTAGTTTGGCAATTTTTATAACAGTTTGAGTGATTTTGAGTTTTTGATTGAATTCTATCGAATGTTCGAATATTCGAATACCGTCCCATTCGAATAGTATAATCGCTATTCGTTGCCATCCCTATTAGTTATAAATAAAATAAGTCTATTTCAACATGTTCAATACCAAAAAAAGAAAGAATAAAAAGAGTGACTTGTTGAAACCAATTCATATCTGGGTTAGTAGATCAAATCAAGGTCAAGGGAACCATGAATGTACGAGTCGTTTCCGCTCAAAAATAACTCTGGAACAATTGAGCTATATGGCTCTTCGCATATTTCAAGAGGTCTTAAGTTGGTGTTCCATACATCATTCGCTGTTATTTGTTTGCAAAATAATTTTTGAGACTTACACATATTTCAGAATGATGTGCGAAGTAAGTCAGAGGAGTCGCACTATCTGAGGGAATCGCTGCACCAGACCAGAGACAGACTGGATCAGGAAAAACGACTCAATACTGCAATCAAACAAAGAAAGGTAACTCTTGAATTCTCAGTCTAACTGCTTGACGGTACAGATCAATACTGCAATCAAACAAAGAAAGGTAACTCTAGAATTCTTAGTCTAACTGTGCTGGATGGTACACATACTGCAATCAAACAAAGAAAGGTAACTCTTGAATTCTCAGTGTAACTCCTTGACGGTACAGATCAATACTGCAATCAAACAAAGAAAGGTAACTCTAGAATTCTTAGTCTAACTGTGCTGGATGGTACACATGCTGCAATCAAACAAAGAAAGGTAACTCTAGAATTCTCAGTCTAACTGTGCTGGATGGTACACATGCTGCAATCAAACAAAGAAAGGTAACTCTTGAATTCTCAGTCTAACTGTGCTGGATGGTACACATGCTGCAATCAAACAAAGAAAGGTAACTCTAGAATTCTCAGTCTAACTGCTTGACGGTACAGATCAATACTGCAATCAAACAAAGAAAGGTAACTCTAGAATTCTTAGTCTAACTGCTTGACGGTACAGATCAATACTGCAATCAAACAAAGAAAGGTAACTCTTGAATTCTCAGTCTAACTGCTTGACGGTACAGATCAATACTGCAATCAAACAAAGAAAGGTAACTCTAGAATTCTTAGTCTAACTGTGCTGGATGGTACACATACTGCAATCAAACAAAGAAAGGTAACTCTTGAATTCTCAGTGTAACTCCTTGACGGTACAGATCAATACTGCAATCAAACAAAGAAAGGTAACTCTAGAATTCTTAGTCTAACTGTGCTGGATGGTACACATACTGCAATCAAACAAAGAAAGGTAACTCTTGAATTCTTAGTCTAACTGTGCTGGATGGTACACATGCTGCAATCAAACAAAGAAAGGTAACTCTAGAATTCTCAGTCTAACTGTGCTGGATGGTACACATGCTGCAATCAAACAAAGAAAGGTAACTCTTGAATTCTCAGTCTAACTGTGCTGGATGGTACACATGCTGCAATCAAACAAAGAAAGGTAACTCTAGAATTCTCAGTCTAACTGTGCTGGATGGTACAGATCAATACTGCAATCAAACAAAGAAAGGTAACTCTCGAATTCTCAGTCTAACTGTGCTGAACGGTACAGATCTTTATTTCCCTTTTTTTAATAACCCTCAACAGGTGAGTGCCTTCGTGCATGCAGACCTTTATAAACTTGAACTCGTCCAACCTTCTGTCCTACTGCATCTTTGATCAATCACCGTAATTTATGAACTTTTCTAGGGGTAACTCCCTCCGCTCAAAATACACCCTCTCTCTTTTATGACACACTCTTTTCCACTCTGGAATATATCCTAACACAGTTTCAGTTTGATGCAGAAATAGATAAATGTCTCGCTTATCAATTTTAGACATTCCATTTGGAAAATGAGAAGGTCCACTTGGCACCGGCCTCACATCGGTGCAAGCCCGAGGACCCAAGGGCGGTGCTAAAGAAGAAGCGGGAAAGGGAAGTGCTCAAACGAAAAAACTACGAGATAAAATCACTGAAGCACGAGTTAACAGAGAAAGAGCGGAATTTATTTGATACGCAGAATAAATTATACACTGTAGCACATAGTCAGGTGAGAAAGCGGAATTCATACATATTTATATTAGTTTGATTGCGAAGCAAGTTCTTTTAACCGTAACCTGCCAATCACAACTAAAGTCGCTTTTGCAAACAGCATAGAGCCAGATCAGACGGCACAGAACGTGCACAGAAAGTATCGTAAGATCAGGCTCTATGCTATTCGGATAGTGGAGCTAAAACACTTGTCTGAATAGCAAGCAACATAGATCCTGATCAGACCTGGTGCTACGTTGCGGCTGATCTGGATCTATGTTGTTTGCACATTCCGTCCAAAGCTTAATGTCATATTTTCCTGTTCAGTGTGACCGTCACTATTTCTATATAGGTTGTTATCATAGTGTCCTGTTTGTATGCCAGCAATCTTAATAAAACATTCCAAAAGAAAAACAACAGCCCTGTCTTAAGCAGCCAGTCAATGCAATCACAGAAAGTGGCTGCTTAGCACAGGCGGCTTCTTTCGAGTGTCCTGTTTGTATGCCAGTAATTTTAATAAAAGATTCCAAAAGGGAACTACAAACCTGTCTTAAGCAGCCAGTCAAAGCAATCACAGAAGTGGCTGCTTAGCACAGGTGGCTGCTTAATAGAGGTCAACTGTATAGTAAAACAACATATTGGGAATCTGGAAACTGGCTGCTTAACCCATTCCTTCATAGAGATTTATGTTAATATACTATAATAACTCCATACAAACAACAGCCATTTAGCTACCATGCAGTGGATAAGTAGTCGCCATATCTATCCCACCTCCATAGATATTACTGGGACTTCATAGAGATTTAGGTTAATATACTATAATAACTCCATACAAACGACAGCCATTTAGCTATCATGCAGTGGATAAGTAGTCGCCATATCTATCCCACCTTCATAGATATTACTGGGACTATAATTATGAGATTCTGGCCTTTATTATGAACATTGGTTTGGCTACTACATTGTCAATGTATGTCGTATTGGTAATGGTGTCAAGAGGTGCTTCTATGAAGGAAATGGTTAATACATGTTGGCTGCTGGAGAAACAGAGCTAGAGAAATGGAGCCGACTGAAAATAGACAATCGTAATCAGAACATGATTTCATATTGACACACTTGAGTAAGACTCGTTTTAGTTTATACAAATTATTATTTTAGCTCGATTGCGAAACAAGTTTTTACAACTTACTATCACTCTCGAGACCTTATTCCTGATGGAACCCATCGCCTCGAGGGAGAGAGAAGAGGCAACGTGGAATTTAAATGCCTTGACTAAGGGCACAATCTTAACTGCTACAACTGGGCGTGAACTCGCGGGGGCCTTTCGCACCTGAAGCGAACGCGCTACCACTACACTCTATCACGACTACCACAACTGGTTTTGTGACAAATATAATTTATATAATAGCAACCATTTTAGAAATTGTGGCGGCCATTTTGGGAAGGAATACGATTCTAATCACACATTCTTATAGCAATACGAAGATTAAATGATCCCGTCATATATTTAACCCATTCAACACCAAGTAACTCACATGGACTGGTCCATGATATTCATAAACCAATAAATGAATCAGAAAATCACATTTGGACAAGTTCATTTATCAAAATGGGTAATTATGTCTAAAAATAGTCATATCACTGGCAAAAAGTGCAGATCTTGATGAGACGGCTCGTCACGAGCCGGCTCATCTGGATCTACACTTTTTGTAAGCCTATTTAGAGGTCTGTGGTGTTGAAAGGGTTAATAAAATCAAGCGTATCATGTATAGAGCTTCATATGAGTTTCAATATTGGTTGAAGTTTGTTACCTCTAGTAAAATGTTATGTTTGTTTCTAGCATCACAGAGTATAGATTGCGCATGGGTAAGATCAGTTCTAACAAGACAGATAACTCCAGTTTCAATTCCCAGTTATTATGACCCATCATTGATAACGTTACCTGTCTAATGTTACCTATCTAAAGTTATCTGTCTATTGCTAACTGTCTAACATTACCTGTCTAATGTTACCTGTCTAATGCTAACTGTCTAACGTTACCTGTCTAATGTTACCTGTCTAATGTTACCTGTCTATTGTTAACTGTCTAATGTTACCTGTCTATTGTTAACTGTCTAATGTTACCTGTCTAAAGTCATCTGTCTAATATTACCTGTCTAATGTTACCTGTCTAATGTTAACTGTCTAATATTACCTGTCTAATGTTACCTGTTTAATGTTATCTGTCTAATATTCCCTGTCTAATGTTAACTGTCTAATGTTACCTGTCTAGTGTTATCTGTCTAATGATACCTGTCTAATATTACCTGTCTAATATTACCTGTCTAATGTTACCTGTCTAATGTTACCTGTATAATGCTACCTGTCTAATATTACCTGTCTAATGTTAACTGTCTAATATTACCTGTCTAACGTTACCTGTCTAATGTTAACTGTCTAATATTACCTGTCTAATGTTACCTGTCAAATGTTACCTGTCTAGTGTTATCTGTGTAATGATACCTGTCTAATATTACCTGTCTAATGTTACCTGTCTAGTGTTATCTGTCTAATGATACCTGTCTAATATTACCTGTCTAATATTACCTGTCTAATGTTACCTGTCTAATGTTACCTGTATAATGCTACCTGTCTAATATTACCTGTCTAATGTTAACTGTCTAATATTACCTGTCTAACGTTACCTGTCTAATATTACCTGTCTAATGTTACCTGTCTAATGTTACCTGTATAATGCTACCTGTCTAATATTACCTGTCTAATGTTAACTGTCTAATGTTGACTGTCTAATATTACTTGTCTAATGTTACCTGTCTAATGTTAACTGTCTAATGTTAACTGTCTAATGTTACCTGTCTAATGTTACCTGTATAATGCTACCTGTCTAATATTACCTGTCTAATGTTACCTGTCTAATGTTAACTGTCTAATATTACCTGTCTAATGTTACCTGTCTAATGTTAACTGTCTAATGTTACCTATCTAATGTTAACTATCTAATGTTACCTGTCTAATGTTAACTATATAATGGTACCTGTCTAATGTTAACTGTCTAATGTTAACTGTCTAATGTTAACTGTCTAATGTTACCTGTCTAAAGTTATATATCTAATACTACCTGTCTAATGTTAACTGTCTAATGTTACCTGTCTAATGTTAACTATCTAATGTTACCTGTCTAATGTTACCTGTCTAATGCTAACTGTCTAATGTTAACTATCTAATGCTAACTGTCTAATGTTAACTGTCTAATGTTACCTGTCTAATGTTACCTGTCTAATGTTACCTGTCTAATGTTACCTGTCTAATGTTACCTGTCTAATGTTACCTGTCTAATGTTACCTGTCTAATGTTACCTGTCTAATGTTACCTGTCTAATATTACCTGTCTAATGTTACCTGTCTAATGTTACCTGTCTAATGTTACCTATCTAATGTTAACTGTCTAATGTTAACTGTCTAATGTTAACTGTCTAATGTTAACTGTCTAATGTTACCTGTCTAATATTACCTGTCTAATGTTACCTGTCTAATGTTACCTGTCTAATGTTACCTATCTAATGTTACCTGTCTAATGTTACCTATCTAATGTTAACTGTCTAATGTTACCTGTCTAATATTACCTGTCTAATGTTACCTATCTAATGTTATCTATCTAATGTTAACTGTCTAATGTTAACTGTCTAATGTTACCTATCTAATGTTAACTGTCTAATGTTAACTGTCTAATGTTACCTGTCTAATGTTACCTGTCTAATGTTACCTGTCTAATGTTACCTGTCTAATGTTACCTGTTTAATGTTATCTGTCTAATATTCCCTGTCTAATGTTAACTGTCTAATGTTACCTGTCTAATGTTACCTGTCTAATGTTACCTGTCTAGTGTTATCTGTCTAATGATACCTGTCTAATATTACCTGTCTAATATTACCTGTCTAATGTTACCTGTCTAATGTTACCTGTATAATGCTACCTGTCTAATATTACCTGTCTAATGTTAACTGTCTAATATTACCTGTCTAACGTTACCTGTCTAATGTTAACTGTCTAATATTACCTGTCTAATGTTACCTGTCTAATGTTACCTGTCTAGTGTTATCTGTGTAATGATACCTGTCTAATATTACCTGTCTAATGTTACCTGTCTAGTGTTATCTGTCTAATGATACCTGTCTAATATTACCTGTCTAATATTACCTGTCTAATGTTACCTGTCTAATGTTACCTGTATAATGCTACCTGTCTAATATTACCTGTCTAATGTTAACTGTCTAATATTACCTGTCTAACGTTACCTGTCTAATATTACCTGTCTAATGTTACCTGTCTAATGTTACCTGTATAATGCTACCTGTCTAATATTACCTGTCTAATGTTAACTGTCTAATGTTGACTGTCTAATATTACTTGTCTAATGTTACCTGTCTAATGTTAACTGTCTAATGTTAACTGTCTAATGTTACCTGTCTAATGTTACCTGTATAATGCTACCTGTCTAATATTACCTGTCTAATGTTACCTGTCTAATGTTAACTGTCTAATATTACCTGTCTAATGTTACCTGTCTAATGTTAACTGTCTAATGTTACCTATCTAATGTTAACTATCTAATGTTACCTGTCTAATGTTAACTATCTAATGGTACCTGTCTAATGTTACCTGTCTAATGTTAACTGTCTAATGTTAACTGTCTAATGTTAACTGTCTAATGTTACCTGTCTAAAGTTATATATCTAATACTACCTGTCTAATGTTAACTGTCTAATGTTACCTGTCTAATGTTACCTGTATAATGCTACCTGTCTAATATTACCTGTCTAATGTTACCTGTCTAATGTTAACTGTCTAATATTACCTGTCTAATGTTACCTGTCTAATGTTAACTGTCTAATGTTACCTATCTAATGTTAACTATCTAATGTTACCTGTCTAATGTTAACTATCTAATGTTACCTGTCTAATAGTACCTGTCTAATGTTAACTATCTAATGTTACCTGTCTAATGTTACCTGTCTAATGTTAACTATCTAATATTACCTGTCTAATGCTAACTGTCTAATGTTACCTGTCTAATGCTAACTGTCTAATAGTACCTGTCTAATGCTAACTGTCTAATGTTACCTGTCTAATGTCACCTGTATAAAATTACCTGTCTAATATTACCTGTCTAATGTTAACTGTCTAATGATACCTGTCTAATGTTACCTGTCTAATGTTACCTGTATAATGTTACCTGTCTAATAGTACCTGTCTAATGTTAACTATCTAATGTTACCTGTCTAATGTTACATGTCTAATGTTAACTGTCTAATGTTAACTATCTAATGTTACCTGTCTAATTAATGTTACCTGTCTAATGATAACTGTCTAATGTTAACTATCTAATGCTAACTGTCTAATGTTAACTGTCTAATGTTACCTGTCTAATGTTACCTGTCTAATGTTACCTGTCTAATGTTAACTGTCTAATGTTACCTGTCTAATGTTACCTGTCTAATGTTACCTGTCTAATGTTACCTGTCTAATGTTACCTGTCTAATGTTACCTGTCTAATGTTTCCTGTCTAATATTACCTGTCTAATGTTACCTGTCTAATGTTACCTGTCTAATGTTACCTGTCTAATGTTACCTGTCTAATGTTACCTGTCTAATGTTACCTGTCTAATATTACCTGTCTAATGTTACCTGTCTAATGTTACCTGTCTAATGTTACCTATCTAATGTTACCTGTCTAATGTTACCTATCTAATGTTAACTGTCTAATGTTACCTGTCTAATATTACCTGTCTAATGTTACCTATCTAATGTTATCTATCTAATGTTAACTGTCTAATGTTAACTGTCTAATGTTACCTATCTAATGTTAACTGTCTAATGTTAACTGTCTAATGTTACCTGTCTAATGTTACCTGTCTAATGTTACCTGTCTAATGTTACCTATCTAATGTTACCTGTCTAATGTTACCTATCTAATGTTAACTGTCTAATGTTACCTGTCTAATATTACCTGTCTAATGTTACCTATCTAATGTTACCTGTCTAATGTTACCTATATAATGTTAACTGTCTAATGTTAACTGTCTAATGTTACCTGTCTAATGTTACCTGTCTAATGTTACCTATCTAATGTTAACTGTCTAATGTTAACTGTCTAATGTTAACTGTCTAATGTTACCTGTCTAATGTTACCTGTCTAATGTTACCTATCTAATGTTAACTGTCTAATGTTAACTGTCTAATGTTAACTGTCTAATGTTACCTGTCTAATGTTACCTGTCTAATGTTAACTGTCTAATGTTAACTGTCTAATGTTACCTGTCTAATGTTACCTATCTTTTTTCAAAAAATATGTTAAATGGTATCCATAATTACGTTTGAGAAAGGAAAGCACTCTGACACCCTGACACCCTGACACCCTGACACCCTGACACCCTGACACCCTGACACTCTGACACCCTGACACCTGACACTCTGACACCCTGACACCCTGACACCCTGACACTCTGACACCCTGACACTCTGACACCCTGACACTCTGACACCCTGACACCCTGACACTCTGACACTCTGACACCCTGACACTCTGACACCCTGACACTAAACATGTCTTCAACATGCGCTTGACAAACATACAATATATACATGGTCTGGTGTCCATTTTATCAACCCATCTTATAATTGTGCAAGTGCATGCCAAAACCCACAGATTTCAGGACAAAAGTAGGGTTGGTTGTCTTATAGGCAAGTATGTATGGTAAAATATTACCAAGATATGCTGATTTGCAGTTCAGCACAGACGGTGTAGTCCAGTGGTAACACGCTGGACTGGTAATCCAGGGATCGCAGGTTTGATCCCGCATCTGACACTAATAAAATTAACAGTCTTTCAGATGGGACGTTAAACCGAGGTCTTGTGTCAGTGCTGTACTCCATGCACGTAAAAGAATCAGAGGAGATTCTGGAATGGGTCTCTGTCTGTATTATGCACTATCCTCTAAAATGACTAATCTCTGCAAGAGGCGTCGCTAATATGGGCAACCGGTAGCGATGATAAATAAACGTAAAACACACATTGCAGTTGAGCATTTCTGTTTGTCATGATGGGTCACATCTACTCTGTGTATCAGATAATCATGGTACTATTAATTAAACCAGTGTTTGATTTTATGTGTATATTTTTAACTATTAATAGTTTTTGTGTCTTAACCCTTTCAACACCACAGACCTTTAAATTGGCTTACAAAAAAGTGTAGATCCAGATGAGCCGGCTCGTGACGAGCCGTCTCATCAGGATCTGCACTTTTTTCAAGTAATATAACTATTTTTAGAATTTTGTTTACCCATTTTGATAAATGAACTGATCCAAATGTAATTTTGTTATTAATTTATTGGTCTAAAATTATCATGGACCAGTCCATGTCAGTTACTTGTATACAACTGTATACCACTAGTGCATATTTAACATTTTATTGATCTAAGCATGAACAGAAACAACATGTATATGTGGAATGTGTATTGCAAGCTGTCAATGTCATGCATCGACCAATCAGAATCCTTCCAGGTGTTATTAAACATGTTGACATATAAGAATTTATAACGTGGCTGTATTGCACTGAATACAAACAAAGTTAGGTGATAAAAAATTATATCTTTTTATAATGTGATGTTTGAATGCCAACATTTGAATTAAATAATATGTTTGTTCTTTTTATTTACAGGATGGTGAGAATGAACAACCACAAGAAATTCCTGTAAGAAATTAGAGAATGGATTTTCCTATAGAGATTGGATATTCTGTAGAGATTGGATATTCTGTAGAGATTGGATTTTCCTGTAGAGATTGAATATTCACTAGAGAATGGATTATTCTCTTAACATGGGATTTTTAAGTAGAGTTTGGATATTCTATAGAGATTGGATATCCATGGAGATTGGATAATCAATCAAGAGTGGATGATCCATAGAGATTGGATATTCCATAGAGTTTGGATATTCTATAGAGCTGGATATCCATGGAGTTTCAATATTCTATAGAGATTGGATATCCATGGAGGTTGAATATTCCATAAATATGGGATATTCAATGGAGATCGGCTTATTCTAGATTAGAGATTGGCTGTTCGATAGAGTTCAGATGTTCAGTAGAGATTGTATTTTTCTGTAGAGGTTGAATAGATAGAGATAGTGATTTCATGTAGAGATATAGAGATTATTTTTCGTTGTTGCTGTGCCTCAGAAGCACCTTATCCACACAGATTGCTGTTAATGTTATATCCTGGAGCTTGTAGATAGAAGAAACATGGTTAACCCATAATTTGCCACTATGGATAAAAGATGGAGATTTGTGGATAAAAGTGACATTTAATCCATAATTTGTCACCATGGATAAAAGATGGAGATTTGTGGATAAAAGTGACATTTAATCCATAATTTGTCACCATGGATAAAAGACGGAGATTTGTGGATAAAAGTGACATTTAATCCATAATTTGTCACTATGGATAAAAGACGGAGATTTGTGGATAAAAGTGACATTTAATCCATAATTTGTCACTATGGATAAAAGACAGAGATTTGTGGATAAAAGTGACATTTAATCCATAATTTGTCACTATGGATAAAAGACAGAGATTTGTGGATAAAAGTGACATTTAATCCATAATTTGTCACCATGGATAAAAGATGGAGATGTGTGGATAAAAGTGACATTTAATCCATAATTTGTCACTATGGATAAAAGACGGAGATTTGTGGATAAAAGTGACATTTAATCCATAATTTGTCACTATGGATAAAAGACGGAGTTTTGTGGATAAAAGTGACATTTAATCCATAATTTGTCACTATGGATAAAAGATGGAGATTTATGGATAAAAGTGATGGAGCTTGTGTGATAAAACAAGCATGAAAATCGCAATCTGTCCCTATGGATCAAACATGGGGATTTGTCCATAAAACTAACATATGTTAAGGGAAACAACTCCGTAAATAAAAAAGACATAATTATATATATTTTAATAAATACCTTTTTGTCTCCCTTACATCATTAAAGGGCATTTACTTACCATAATTATACATTTATATAGTCCATTTTTTAAGTTTGAAGTAAAGCCGAATCCAGTCAAAATGTTAATCCTGTATGCTTTTACTTAGGAAGTGATTACTATGCTATATTTCCATTTGTCAATAATAAATGATTCAGGTTTTAGTAAATTACCTCTCTTTATGGATATCTATTTACAAAATGACGACTAACATTATAATTTATCATGATAATTATATTCAAGTATATTTATTGAATTTTTCATGGCTCATTCTAGAGGGCGACTTGGGCGAAATAGAGGGACCCTGTGGAACCTGATCTCGCCCCCTTATTATTATATTTTTACAATTTTCATACAAAATTTTGTCCAGTAAGATACACTGGCCCATTATAAAGCACTGCTCCTATTCAAATGTTGTATTTAATGGTCATACTGTGCATTTTAACCATATTTTGTTGAATTATATTATTCGTCCGCCTTCGTGGTCGAGTGGTTACGGTCGCTGACTTGTATACCACTGTAACCTATCATCACTGATGGTCACGGGTTTGAGCCCCGCTCAGACCGTGTCTCATTTATATGAAAAAGTTGGCCGTTTCTTACCGAGGTTGGTGCACCCAAGTACTGGTTAACCGCTGGAGCCTGCCCAGGAAAGGTGTTGTTAGGTAAACTGCCCGCCGGCGATATAGCCCAAAATGGTGCGGATGCAGGCGTAAAACCCGAAATATAACATAACATAATGAATTATATTAAATAACACCATTTAAAGACGCAATCGCTCGCTTTCTCAATTCTCCCAAAAATTGTGACCTAGAATGAGCCGTGTTTTTATTCTAGAGTTAAACGAGTACTAGGTATTGTGTTTTAAAGGCCCATAAATGATTTACTCTTCTATTGGACAAGAAAACTGACTACAGATAATATGCAAATTTACCCTACTGTTGGCCTCAGTCACCCACGTTAATATTCATAAAGGGAGGTCATTTGCAAATAACTAATTACCGACTGAAACACTCTTAATATTATTAGGGTCCGACAATGGATCGAACCCGCGATCTCTGGATTCGCAGTCCAATACGTTAACCACTGGAATACTGACCCAGCTATGTTGTAGAATCACTGCCCATCATTAATTCATTATTATCTCTATGTTTCTAGACAAAAAATTTGAAAAGTTATTTTTATATAAAAAAATTATGCAAATCATAATTAATTAATGATACATGTAAATAATACATATCACTATTAGAAACATTCTATTTTTTTATTGTAGAAAAGTTATAAAACGACAAATTAAAAAAGTTATGTTTTACGGCATTCTGCATTTATTCTTCACCTAAACCACCTCCGTGGTCGAGTTGTTATGACGCTGACTTGTATACCACTGTAACCTATCAGCACTGATGATCACGGGTTCGAGCTCGCTCAGACCGTGTCTCATTTATATGAAAAAAGTTGGCAGTTTCTTACGGAGGTTGGTGCACCAAGTACTGGTTAACCACTGGAGCCTGCCCAGGAAAGGTGTTGTTAGGTAAACTGCCTGTCGCTCAAATGGGAAACCGGTAGCGACGTTAAATAAATAATTAAAAAAATCCTTCACTTTTATGCCTTGTTGAAGGTGGATCGCTTAACCCTTTGCACGCTAGCGCCAGATAAAATCACTTATGCAAACAGCATAGAGCACAGAACGTGCCGTCTGATCATGCTCTATGCTGTTTGCTATTCGGATAGTGGAGCTAGAACATTTGGCTGAATAGCAAACAACATAGATCCTGATCAGACACAGTGTTATGCCGCGACTGATCTGGATCTATGTTGTTTGCAAATGTGATTTTATTTACGCAGCAGGCAAAGGGTTAATGTATATTCAAAGCTTTTGGGACTATAGTTACAATAATAAGGATAAAATTAATTACTGTCCGTCATGCCTACCCTCATTTTTGAAGTCCATTTATTTTGAGCAATTATTTTACATATATTGATATGTAGAACTGAATGTTGATATGTAGAACTGCATGTTGATATGTAGAACTGCATGTTGATATGTAGAACTGCATATTTGAATATTGATATGTAGAACTGAATATTGATATGTAGAACTGAATATTGATATGTAGAACTGAATATTTGAATATTGATATGTAGAACTGCATGTTGATATGTAGAACTGCATATTGATATGTAGAACTGCATATTGATATGTAGAACTGAATATTTGAATATTGATATGTAGAACTGCATGTTGATATTTAGAACTGCATGTTGATATTTAGAACTGCATATTGATATGTAGAACTGAATATTGATATGTAGAAATGCATGTTGATATGTAGAACTGAATATTGATATGTAGAACTGAATATTTGTGAACTGAATATTTGAATATTGATATGTAGAACTGAATATTGATATGTAGAACTGAATATTGATATGTAGAACTGAATATTGATATGTAGAACTGAATATTGATATGTAGAACTGAATATTGATATGTAGAACTGAATATTTGTGAACTGAATATTTGAATATTGATATGTAGAACTGAATATTGATATGTAGAACTGCATGTTGATATGTAGAACTGAATATTGATATGTAGAACTGCATGTTGATATGTAGAACTGCATGTTGATATGTAGAACTGAATATTGATATGTAGAACTGCATGTTGATATGTAGAACTGAATATTTGAATATTGATATGTAGAACTGAATATTGATATGTAGAACTGAATGTTGATATGTAGAACTGAATATTGATATGTAGAACTGAATGTTGATATGTAGAACTGCATATTGATATGTAGAACTGCATGTTGATATGTAGAACTGAATATTGATATGTAGAACTGATTCATATGTACAATTGCATGCCACACAGACTGTGATAATATATGCTTCAATGTATGTAGGCCTACTGTAAGTTTAATGTTATTTATCAATACAGATGTTCTGCTGTTTTGTTCATCTTCTTATTCTTTATTCACGCTTATATATATATTATGCTCTTTTATGCATTTTTTAGTTTTTGTAAAAACCACAGGAGCTTGCAATATCATCCATATGGTACCAACATACCTAGAGGTCTTCTATCCCTATATAAAGTTTAAACTTTATTTATTTTGCAACGATTGCGAAGCAAGTTCTAACAACTTATATTAATCACTCTCGTTGGGCACGGATGAAAATGTAAATGTGGTCATTCATGTGGGAGGAAACCAGAGTACCCGGAGAAAACCCACCTGTCTGATCTGGCGACCATCGTACCATCTCGCATACTTCCCGGTCCGAGAATAAAGGGGGTTTCTAGGATTAGAGAAACCTACAGATGTTCTGCACTTTTGTTCATCTTCTTATTCTCACTTATAATATTATGATCTTTTATGCATGCTTTAGTTTTTGCGAAAAACCACAGGAGTTTGAAATTTCATCAATATGGCACCAAAAGCCTAGATGTCCTTTATTCCTATATAGAGGGGGTTTCTAGGATTAAAGGAACCAGGCTATTGGTGGCACATGGATAGTTTATACAAATTTATTTTAGCTCGATTCCCTTGGCTGGCTGCTTAACCCTTTCAACACCACAGACCTCTAAATAGGCTTACAAAAAGTGTAGATCCAGATGAGCCGGCTCGTGACGAGCCGTCTCATCAGGATCTGTACTTTTTGCCAGTGATATGACTATTTTTAGACATAATTACCCATTTTGATAAATGAACTTGTCCAAATGTGATTTTCTGATTCATTTATTGGTTTATGAATATCATGGACCAGTCCATGTGAGTTACTTGGTGTTGAATGGGTTAAGACAGGTTTGACTGTAATCAAGAAATGAACATTTTATATATAATTTAACAGCAGTAGACTGAAAGGAATTAGAACGAAAGAAAACTTATATAGTTCTTCTCCCTATCAATTGATTGATATAGGCAGGAGAATAATATATATATATTTGTACATGTAATCAAGAAATGAACATTTTACATATAATTTAACAGCAGTAGACTGAATGGAATTAGAATGAAAGAAAACTTAAATAGTTCTTCTCCCTCTAGTTGTTGTTTTTTTGTCACAAATCGCACGTGTTTCATTAGCGTTGTCAATAATACCGCCTGGTGCATTTAATAGTAACAAAGTAACGTCAATCTAGGCTTAACACAGTTTTTGTATCACATACAGTCGTGAAATGTTCAGAAAATGCAATGTAGATATAATGATTAAAATCCACCTGTGTTTCGTTTATTAGGTAATACATTGGTGCAGGTGTAGTGTCACCTGAGGTCTAATAATTATACTGTTCACTTTGTTTAAAGACAAATCACTTGGATTATGAATCAATGTGTCAAATTTATACTCTTCAACACCAAGTAACTGACATGGACTGGTCCATCATATATTTAGACCAACAAATTAATACGAAAATTACAATTGGACAAGTTCATTTATCGAAATGGGTAATTTTGTCTAAAAATAAGTGATATTACTTGCAAAAAGTGCAGATCCTGAATAGACGGCTCGTCATGAGCCGGCTCATCTGGATCTACAATTTTTGTAAGCCTATTTAGAGGTATGTGGTGTTGAAAGGGTTAAAAAGGTCTAGCTATTTTATTGGTCTTTAAAACGAGACTATATCGTATGGAACAGCAATATTATAAAATTTGAATTTTACGAACAAGTAGCAATGCTACTACACATTCTTCTCCGTGGCCTAGTGGTTAAGGCGTCTGCCTACGTAATGGAGGTCAAAGGTGCGAAACTCGTCAGGGGTTTGTTCTGATATGGCTAGTTGGTGAGCTGCCAGCAAGTTAAATAATGGTTACCTATTGCCTACCAGCCTGGCATACAAGTATAGGATTTGGGAAGTACTGATGTTCATAAAAAGAGGTGTGTCATAAGTCAGAAATGGCTGGTCCTTTAAATAGGGGTGACACTATAATCAACAAACACTACTTATAACGTGAATAATTAATTTCATTTTGTAAATGGTCTGTTTTTATCAATATAACAAACTGAAATTGAAAGTATAACTTTCCTGTATCGGTTTGCCACGCCCTCTTATCATCAATCATAGCACACATCTAAAACAACCGTTGTTGTGTCATGCATGCACAATAAGCATTGTTTACATATGTTTGTTGATAAACATGCCACGTATACGACAGTGCGAATATTTTATTTTTTCGTTTCTATGAGAATATTTTGATTGTCAAAATCACACAGTCATTGGAAAGTATATTCGTTAAATACCTGGAACTTTTTTATCAAAACACATTTATTTCGATATAGTGTCACTTTAAAGTGTGTGTGGAGGCCTTCAGCCTGCGCACTTTAAGCAGCACAAATGTATTGTATACCCCAAATAAACAAACACAGATTGATTTTATTCCTTAATTATATAATATTATTTTACGCTTTTAGTTATCAGTACATAAGTTAACTAATATTTATTCTGGGGTAAGATTTCATGAAGATATTAAAATGTAGAAGAAATTGTTGTGTATGCGTTATTTCCTTTATTGAGCACGAAATCCATTAACTCACGGAATATGTTATGATTGCCGTTATTAACCCACCTGGGCAAATGAGCCATTTTGATCACCAGGCATCCATGTGTGCGATACGTGTGCCTGCAATCCGACTGGCCGTGTGTGGCTGTGTCCATCATCTGGCTGGTTGTACACACTGGAGGGTACTTACATGGATAGTGGTTTAGGGTCAGCTTTATGTGGCTAATAGAACAACAGAGAGAACAATGGGGTAGCCACTTAAGTATCTAACAATTCATGTATTGCATCAAACCATATCATATATGGTTATAGCAAACCATATCGTATATGGTTATAGCAAACCATATCATATATGGTTATAGCAAGCCATATCATATATGGTTATAGCAAACCATATCATAAATTATATGGTTATAGCAAACCATATCGTATATGGTTATAGCAAACCATATCATATATGGATATAGCAAACCATATCATAAATTATATGGTTATAGCAAAACATACATATCAACACTTTCCCTCATAGAGGCATCTCTTGACGCCATTACCAATACGACATACATTAACAATGTAGTAGCCAAATCAATGCTCATAACCCTTTCCCTCATAGAAGCATCTCTTGACGCCATTACCAATACGGCATACATTGACAATGTAGTAGCCAAACCAATGCTCTTAAGTACCCATTCGCGAGTATGTCCGTGCGTGTGTCCGTCCATTATCTGAATGGCCATATATCCATCTGAGCATGCATGCGCATGTTCGATAATGGGCTTGGTCGACCTGGTTAATGCCAGAGTTATGGCCCATGGATTTGGGTAAATTCTGTAGAGCAGGATGTTGTACTCCAAGAGTCATTCGAACCATTGGCCTTCTTCAACACTTCCTATATCATTGTTCAATCTGCAGACAACTGATAAACCTTGAGTGTGACATAATCACATATCTACAGTAAACAAGTTTTGTCTACTGCCATAGCCTATATGGTTTCCCCTTTCAACACCACAGACCTCTAAATAGGCTTACAAAAAGTGTAGATCGAGATGAGTTGTCTCATCAGAATCTGCACTTTTTGTCGGTAATATTACTAATTTTCAACAAAATTACCACTTTGATAAATGAATTGGTCCAAATGTAATTTTCTTATTAATTTATTGGTCTAAAAATATCGTGCACCAGTCCATGTCAGTTGCTTGGTGTTGAATGGGTTAAAGTCTTCATGATTGTTTAGACGGTGTTGACCTTTCCCTCCTACAAAACGGACATCATGGAGTCCTGCAGGATTGTAGACCGTAGATCATAAAGCTCATCTCCGAGATCTCAAAATCAAGCTCCAGTGATTGGTTGCTTCTGAGATTTATTCTTGGCCAGTTTATACAAAGTTATACAAGTTTTAGCTCCATTGCAAAACAGGTTATTACAACATAAGTTTAGTTGCTTTTGATACATTATTCTTGATGGAATCTATTGCCATGAGAGAGAAGAGGCTGCATGCAGTGTGGAATTTAAATGCCCTGTCTAAGGGCACATTCATAACAGCTACAGCTAGGATCAATCTCCGGACATCTCACACCTGAAGCGAACAGGCCATCATGACTTCTGAGAACTAACCGAGTTTGGGATTGGAGAAGTTTGATTACCTAGTGGCCGGGTCTTCCACATGCACAGATGTATTGCTACATTGTCGGGGCAGTCCTTCCATTGTCCTGATTGTTTCTCTGGTATTTGTGAGGATATTCACGCAGCCAGATCACGTAACAACATGATAATATCCCCACTATATTCTATACCATTGCATTCTCCAGTACCGTTGCCAGAGGCAAATTTCAACCGAGGCAGTCCAGGGGCATGTTCCCCTTTAAAATTGTTGGTGTATAGATGCGATTTCCTGCGTTTTCTGATATAATGAGGTCAGACGTATAATTATGTACTGACCTTTCAGCCCTCTAACAGTCAACATTTTATACAGCAAAGGGATATTTTTTACATTTTATTTACCGTATTGAATTTTTCATTTATTTTTTGGTTTATTGGTAATTTTAACTGAGGCAGCTGCCTCAGTGTGGCTACGGGCCTGTTCTCCAGTCACAGATATTGTTTTATTAGTTTTTCTACCACTGCGCTATCACGACTTCCACACTGTTGATAGCAGGAACCTAGATAGATAAAATATACTGTTGATTGGTAGTGCCTATTTCAAAGAGTCGCAAAATTAACTAAGCTGTGTGTGTGACCTAGCCTGGGTTCCAGTCTGTCGATTTTTCACATTTTAACTTCTAGCCAAACGTTGATATGTTCAGAAACTCAATACTGCCCAATTAATATTCTCGGTGTTAAAATATATTTATTTGACTGACCAGGCAAAATATATCGACGCCTGTTCCCAGGCACAAGACACAAACACATTTTTGTTGGCCTATGGTCATATATTAAGCAATGTTACTTAATATATGACCATAGGCCAAACTAATTTGTGTGTGTCTTGTGACTGTGTTCCCAGTCTATGTGTGACCGTTAAACCCCAAAAATAAACATAAAATGTGTTAGTGGTCAAATTATGAATGCATGTTATTACAGCGAGCACCGAATTGAGACTGGTTATCAATTTCAATTATTTGTATACATTTTTACAATATTTAATACGTTGTGCAGTCTATTATTTACAAAATATGGCGGCGGTCGCAACGGGTAAATCTTGGAAAGATTTCTTCGAGAAAAACGTCCATTTGCCCGCAGCATTTGACAGAGAGCATGCTGCACAAGTTATTTCAACACCGATATGTATCGCACTCACTTCAGTTGAAGGAATAAATCCAAAGGTTTGTCCAGTTTTCGATTGAATAAAATTCGTTCATGCCCGAGCTTGTTTTCAATAATTTTGCAGCTATACGACAGATTTGGTTGCTTTATTATAGAACTTAGAGGTGACTACTTCTAGTAAATATACGCACGTCCTATGGAATTGTTTTCTACTTCCCATGGACGTATGTTTTCCGCGCTCCCCCCCTACACACACCTGTATGTATGCCCCATTAATGTCAAACCCCTCGCAGTGACTTAGACATGTTTTCCTGGGCAGGCTTAGCCGACCTAAGCGATTAACCAGTACTAAGCAATGTGTGTGAGGTGCCTTGCTCAATGGCACTACATACGTGGCCTGGCCGAGTATCGAACCCGGGACCGTTTGATTCCAAATCCGACGCCCTACCACTGGACCACACCTGCACAGGTATTATTATACACAAATTGTACAATTATGTCCAGTGCAGGATTTTATTTAGTATCGGAACAAGACGCACCCTGTCGGTCAGTTTTTGCCTTAATTGTTTTTACTTGCCCCAATTAATTGGATATGATTTATAATATAGTCGCTTAGTGTTTATGATTTGACCCATGGCTGATTCAGACCAGATCAAATAATTTCTTAATATGTCTACGGCAAAGCCTCAAAGTGAGCTGAATCATAAATTC
Source organism: Archivesica marissinica (assembly GCA_014843695.1). Lineage (NCBI taxonomy): Eukaryota > Metazoa > Mollusca > Bivalvia > Venerida > Vesicomyidae > Archivesica > Archivesica marissinica. The sequence continues at coordinate 54,059,496 of CM026401.1, read as the reverse complement.
ATAGCATAGCTAAATCCGAAAGATTGAATCCACAGCCTGGGCTAATGGAAGGGTAATGGGACAGGTGTGACCCTGGACAGGTGTGACCCGACAGGTGTGACCCCGTTTAGGGACAGGTGTGACCCCATTTTGGGACAGGTGTGACCCCGGTTTGGGACAGGTGTGACCCTGTTATAGGATAGGTATGACCAGGTTATATGATAGGTAGGACCACATTATTTTAGACTAAGGTGTACTTTAACATGTATATTTACTTTGAATTTTGAATTTGAATGTGCCAATTTGAAAACATATCACCTAATTAATTATATTTATAATTAATTAATATGTTAAATTCAGTTCAGTAATTTTGGGAAACATCAAAGCCGGTAGGGTGCTGCAGTTAAATTAATTACCTTGATTACTTAATTAACTAGGCATTCAGGCATTAGCTCATTTACAGGCTTGCTTTAATTGGTCCAACATAATCTAATTGATATCTGACATACTGAGTAAATACAATCATCAACCAACCAGTATTAAAACATATCACCTAATTAATTATATTTATAATTAATTAATATGTTAAATTCAGTTCAGTAATTTTGAGAAACATCAAAGCCGGTGGGGTGCTGCAGTTAAATTACATACTGAGTAAATACAATCATCAACCAACCAGTAACAACCAATTGACTTGAATGGACTGAAATTGGATAATTACCCATGGATAATGCCAGAGCTATTAACTGCCATTAACTGGCCAATTTCTTGTCCAATACACATAAATATACAATATATAAACATATAAATAATGTGGTCCTACCTATCATATAACAGTGTCATACCTATCCTATAACAGGGTCACACCTGTCCCACACGGGGTCACACCTGTCCCAAACCGGGGTCACACCTGTCCCAAAACGGGGTCACACCTGTCCCAAAACGGGGTCACACCTGTCGGGTCACACCTGTCCAGGGTCACACCTGTCCCATATTCAATAAAAGTATGTAGTGTATTAGTCCAAATATTTAGACTTGAAAAATGTGACATTTTAATATCCAGGCATTTTTCAAAGTCTAAATGCTACACCTCAATTACGCATAGCATATTTTATATTCTAAAACGTTGTTTTTATAAATTAAAATTGTTAACAAGATGAACACACATACCGTTGTTTGAATTCTGCACAGTCTATAACTTCTCTTGACACAATATTATACATGAAATCAACGTTTAAATTTCATGGCAGAGTTTCGCCATTCCAAATCGTCCATTTTGAATATTTGATTATTGCGAAAAACAAAAATAGAAATCAAAATAGACGAACATGTTTACAAGATTTATCTCTGTGCCATAACGGTGAACCAAATAAGATTTCGTTTAATATCCAATTGTTCATACGCATGAAATGTACTAAATAATAAATCATTCGGATTTCTTTTGTGAAGGCTGCGCAGAAAAAATGGGAGAATTTCACCTGTTGACTTCAAATGCTCAGCTAAATGACATGCACAACGGTAATACAATATATTTTTAACATTCTTAATATCTATATTTAGGATTATTCTTAACACCAATGCACACATTTATAATCGTCCGAAAAGCTTCAAAATATTGGTCAAAATCCCTCCATCGGATCAGGGCGGAAAGTGATATGCGAAATTGAGCTTTAACGATAAGACCTTGAAATAACAGGGGGAAAAATTTATGTAGAGGTCTTATTTATAGGACTAGTAGTGTATGAACATATAGAGTTGTGGAACCTATGCTCGGCATATTCCTATGCTCAGCATATTTTCCATTTTCATTCATATTTAAAATATTTATATAGTTCTAGGCTAATTTCGCCGACAGAGCTGAAGCATGTTTCAATAGCATTCCGTTGAGTATATCGGTAGGCTGATGCAACTGTCACATGACTTGTCCAACAGACAAATATAAACAAGCAAATCATTGGGAGAATATTTCCACCGAAACTGTTACGATGTATGAGCAATTCGGGTAGCTATCCGAATTTGAAAATCTACATTAACCCGAAAAATAGTTTCTATACCATTTCTGAGTGTTTTGAAAGTTGTTTTCACGACTTAAGAAAATAATAATATTCAGTTAAAAAACAATTTTTATATTCATGTACACTTGGTTTCTATTAAAAAATATAGAATTATGAAGTAAATAAAAAACAAATTGAGAAAATATTTCTGCGCTGAGATTCGAACCTTGGTCCTCCGTGTTTGGCAAGTGCCATAACCACTAGGCCATGAAGCCATTGGATAGATATCCATGTAAAATGTTTATATATATATATATAATATCAGGTGCGTGCGAGTGTTCTTTATCGAAATATAAATCAATTTTTAGACTATTTCCAATGCTGTGTTATCGTATGTATTTATTTGCCGAACTGTACAGTACCGGTAATATTGTGTTGATTTTGTAGTGTCTTATTACAGTGTTATTTAATGTTAATCTGGCTCATAAGAACGCTTTCGAATGTAGGAGAGGTGACCTGTATCCTTAATATGAGACTTTCGTTGTGTACAACTTTGTATTGCTTGTGTACCTTTCAAACTCTTGTTCAGCATGAAAACTGGAAAGACAACTCTGTGTCACTTTTGTATTTTAGCAAGTTATGTCCCTTAGATTTAGACCAATGAGCAACATTGCTGATTTTTCTATTACCTCCCTTGGCAGATAATAAAGTCTGATTTATCATGAAATATATTGGTCCTTTTAGTTGGAAACCTTTATATGTTGCTGTATGATAAAGTTGATTATATGCTAATTAATTTTGACAGTAAGGTAACCATTGGATATACTGTAGGATACCTGTCGAGATTTAGCAGTTTAATAATTATAAGATGAGAAAGTAGATGAAAATTATTAGCATGTTGTGCAAAGGAAACAACAATAAAAAAACAGGAAACAACAATAAATCAGGACACCTATTAAGGGTTTACAAATATTCAGGGGCAGTAACTGACCAATGCCTATTAGTTTATACAAATTTATTTTATAATTAATAATTACCTCCCTTACATACTAATAGTAATCATTCACTTTTTTCCTGCAATTTTTTAACTCTTGTTTTTGCCCAAATCTTCTGAATATCAAAGCACATAATTATGTCTTATATAATTTTTATATTTTCTGGGCGAATGGGAATTTATGTGATAAGAATTACCGCTATGTATTCGAAGTATAGGTATTAAAATTGTCCAATTGTTTTCAGGGAACTAGTTCCAAGCTTTCACTCGTGTGCGCATAGAAATATGCTTGAGCTGGAATTCAGAAATGGCCAGGTCAATCTATTTACGCAGTTGAATTTCTCCAAGAAATAATTTGTTCCCAATGATTCGTGGGTGTTCCAGCTGTATAATACTATTATGTTGGACAGGGTTTCATGTTATTGTCAACATGTTTGCATTTAATTTCTAAATTATGCACTTTATAATTTATATACATTCATTCAATACACTATCCGAGTGTGTATTATGCAGAGTGAGTTTTCAATCGTCCTTCTGTTACATATTTATATACATTCACTCAATACACTATCCGAGTGTGTATTATGCAGAGTGAGTTTTCAATCGTCCTTTATACTATTTATATGTAATAGTGTTTCTTGTTCTAATTATTTTTTAACCTATTCAACACCAAGTAACTGACATGGACTGGTCCATGATATTTTTAGACCAATAAATTAATAACAAAATTACATTTGGATCAGTTCATTTATCAAAATGGGTAAAAACAATTCTAAAAATAGTTATATTACTTGGGAAAAGTGCAGATCCTGATGAAACGGCTCGTCACGAGCCGGCTCATCTGGATCTACACTTTTTTGTAAGCCAATTTAGAGGTCTGTGGTGTTCAAAGGGTTAAAGCACTGTTATGTCTGTGAGTCGGCTGGGTGAAACTGTGACAGTGTTCCACCATTTACTGTATTTACTCGCATAAAATTATACGGTAAGACAATTTCGACTAGAAGACTAACCTCCCCCAACTTTGGTCTTCGAGGAGAAGAATTATATAAGACTATGTCTACCATTCTAATCCTGTTTCTGTATTCTGATTATGTGTGATTGTTCCATATGTATTATATTGGGAAATAAAATATGTTTAAACTAACTTTGGTCTTAAATCAATGCTATTTTGCATAGACCCCACCCCGAAAAAATGGAAGCCACTCAGAAGTAAAGATCAAACAAATTAATTAAGCACTGTCAATTATATCAAATCATAGAAAAAATGCACTGATGCACAACAATAAATTTGATTTGCTCAGTTCAGTTTACAGATAGAACACCTTGTGCTTTTGTGACACCTTTTTAAACAAATAACAAATTTAATATTTTTATCTCTCGGTTATAAGACGGGACGCTACTTTGAGACAATAATCTGGTGATAAAAATCCCGTCTTAAAGGCAAGTATCTGTAGTCCAGTGGTTAACACGTTGGATCGGTAATCCAGGGATCGCAGGTTAGTTCCCCAGTCTGACCCTAATAAAATTAACAGTCTTTCAAATAAAACTTAAAACTGAGGTCTAGTGTCGGTGCTGTACACCGTGCACGTAAAAGAACCAGAGGAGACTCTGGAATGGGTCTCTGTCTGTATCATTGCACTATCCTCCAAAAATCTAAAATGACTAAATCTCTTCAGGAGACGTTGCTCATATGGGCAACCGGTATCGACGATAAATAAATGTAAAACACACACGTGTAAGTACGTACTGGACTAGTGCTCTCAATATGTATTAGTTACATACACCTGAATACTTGCTTACTTGCACTATATCCACTGCATTCTCAATTCAGAATAGACACAAAGTTTTTATCATTCTAAACTCTTGAATATGTTAAAATTCCACTACATAAACAAATAATCAGTATGGGACTTTAAGCTACATTCAAACTTAGGCAAAAAATAAAATCTGTGTTTACTGTTTCATACCAAAACAAAATATGGTCTGTTGGTTACGGTGTCCGCCTCCGTGGTCGAGTGGTTAACATATAACTGTTGGTTACGGTGTCCGCCTCCGTGGTCGAGTGGTTAACATATAACTGTTGGTTACAGTGTCCGTCTCCGTGGTCGAGTGGTTAACATGTAACTGTTGGTTACGGTGTCCGCCTCCGTGGTCGAGTGGTTAACATGTAACTGTTGGTTACGGTGTCCGCTTCCGTGGTCGAGTGGTTAACATATAACTGTTGGTTACGGTGGCTGCCTCCGTGGTCGAGTGGTTAACATATAACTGTTGGTTACGGTGTCCGCCTCCGTGGTCGAGTGGTTAACATATAACTGTTGGTTACGGTGTCGTCTCCGTGGCGAGTGGTTAACATATATCTGTTGGTTACGGTGTCCGTCTCCGTGGTCGAGGGTTAAACATATATCGTTGGTTACGGTGTCCATCTCCGTGGTCGAGTGGTTAACATATAACTGTTGGTTACGGTGTCCGTCTCCGTGGTCGAGTGGTTAACATATATCTGTTGGTTACGGTGTCCGTCTCCGTGGTCGAGTGGTTAACATATATCTGTTGGTTACGGTGTCCGTCTCCGTGGTCGAGTGGTTAACATATATCTGTTGGTTACGGTGTCCGTCTCCGTGGTCGAGTGGTTAACATATAACTGTTGGTTACGGTGTCCGCCTCCGTGGTCGAGTGGTTAACATATAACTGTTGGTTACGGTAGGGATTTTTTTTAAAAACGCAATGTGGAATTATTTTCTTGAACATTTTATAAAAAATTCAGGATTGGGGCGGGGGTGTTTAAAAAAAAGGTCTGTCGGGGAAACCATACACACAGGGTGGTTTGGCCTTATCTGAAACCGGGAGTGACATAAAGCGGCTGCTTAGGAGAGGAGGTTATGTAACAAGGCGTAAAACTTAAAATAAACAAATTGCCAATAGCTGTATCTAAGTAACTGGCTGCATAAGATAGGTGGCCATTGAGAAAGGTTTAACTGTATGTTAAGGCACAATTATGCATCTTTTCTCAGAACTTAGAAAAATATAATATTTCATTGGAAAATTTAGCGAAATCTAGCTTTAGTAAACTGCCACCTACCAATGGTGCAACGGAGGCAGCGGGTGGGGGGTATTTAATCTATACACATGTATAAATAATTACTCCACAAAATCTAGTTCATTTGTGAGCAAATCAGAGTTCACTATTATTCAAAATTGAACAGTAAGTAATCCTGAATTCATGAATTCCCTAATTAACCCTTTCAACACCACAGACCTCTAAATAGGCTTACAAAAAGTGTAGATCCAGATGAGCCGGCTCGTGACGAGCCGTCTCATCAGGATCTGCACTTTTTGCCAGTGATATGACTATTTTTAGACTTAATTACCCATTTTGATAAATGAACTTGTCCAAATGTGATTTTCTGATTCATTTATTGGTTTATGAATATCATGGACCAGTCCATGTGAGTTACTTGGTGTTGAATGGGTTAATGGTTTCCTTTTCTAAAACGTAATTATGGATACCATTTAACCCATTTCATTCTGGATACCGTTCAAACAGTATTTGCAAAGAACATAGAGCCAGATCAGCCGCCATGGAACGTTCCGTCTGATCAGGCTCTATGCTGTTTGCTATTCAGATGATCTTGCTAAGACACTTGGCTATGTAGCAAACAACATAGATCCTGATCAGCACGCAGCGTAACGCTGCGTGCTGATCAGGATCTATGTTGTTTGCAAAAGCCTTTAAATGTATCCAGAATGAAATGGGTTAACACATCTTAATTTTAAGCAATCACTGATACACTGTAAGACGGGAAGCAACTTTGAGGTCATAATGTTGTCTTTAAAAAAACTCGTCCACCATATAGGCGAGTAATCGAGTGTGAGTGGTAATCCTTTTCATTTCTCGACGTGCAACTAAATGGGGCTTTAAAATAAAATTATTTAAATTATACAAGCGAGCAGAAAAAAGAGACCACAGTTTATTTCCATTAAATAATTGGCAATAATAAATACACTTAATTTTCAAGTAGCGCATTTTTTATTAAGTGAAACAAATTCTGTTAACCAAATTTTTATGATCAGTGAAAGTAGAAATTAGATGAAAGGTACACATGAGATCGATATAAACCTAGCCCCAGTAATCACTTTACATGTACTGTCCATACATAGAGTTTATAGATTCCGTAATTACTTCACTGGTCTAATGTAGATATAGATATTATGACTGACGACAAGTTATTTGTTAACGCCGACGATGAGTTATTTGTTCACGTTTTCGCGAAAGGTTTGGTTGTGAAGTTTAAATTTGTAAAATGGGTTTATCCATATTCCTATAAAGGTAGCGGATAAAATCACGCCACTTAGAGGATGGTATATTTGATTTATAGCTCTGGGGGATTACATTGGAATACGGCTAAAATTAATTACCAAACGTAACAGTAACACACATCAATAGCGACTTTGTTTATCTATTCCTGGGTTTTAATGAATTATATTTAATGTGTTTTGAGATCATATTTTATCTATCCGCGCGTGACAAATTTATTTTGATTACGTTTTGTTCTATTTGCGTGCAATGATCGCTGTAGATATGGATATCACCCGACTCTCTCGGAAGACTGTGTTACCGGAGATATGTTTGTAAATAGTGAAATATGTAATCACAGTCGATATGGAATATATTGTAAAAGCAGAGAATGTATTTAAAGTGTTTGGTGGAACGTTGGTTTTTTTAGAAAACATTGTGTATAATGTTGTAATGTTGTATTTGTGCATTGTTTATGGATTTTAATTTAAAATAAACGATTTTATTATCTGCATTCTATGACTTCAGTGGACTTCAAAGCAGGCTCAGGCTAGACCCCAATGTTTGTGCGATTGCGTCGTCTAATTGTATTATTTAATACATTTTAGCATATCATAATAGGGTTAAAATACACAATATGACCTTTAACCCATTCAACCCCAAGTAACTGACATGGACTGGTGCATGCTATTTTTAGACCAATAAATTAATAAGAAAATTACATTTGGACCAGTTCATTTATCAAAATGGGTAATTTTATCTAAAAATAGTAATAATTATTACTGGCAAAAAAGTGCAGATCCTGATGAGACGGCTCGTTACGAGCTGGCTCATCTGGATCTACACTTTTCATAAGCCTATTTAGAGGCCTGTGGGGTTGAAAGGGTTAATATTTGAATAGAAGGAGTGCTTTACAATGGCCGGGGTGACAATATTTTGTCTGAAAATTGTAAAATAGTACCCAGTAATATTCACTAAGATTGTGGGGGGGGGGGGAGAAGTGGTACCTGCTAGGGGCGAATTCAGGGTCCAAGGGTGACTACTTCGCCCATGTCACCCTCTAGAAATAGCCCAGTATAGTGATCAATAAAATAATGCATTAAAGCCTTGTTTTAGAACAAATGATTATGTGCTGCACAGTGGAACCGACAATTAGGAATCCTGATTAGTGTCATATATATCTATTGTTTCCATAATATTGCAAATCGTCATGGTTACTGTTCGAAGCAGGGGAATTGAGAGACTATAACATGTAATCAAGTCAAGTCAAAGGTTTTATTGGCAAAAATCATTATTAGATGTCCATTGCCAAGAAACATATTTGGTGGTTATAAACTAATTGTACAGTTTAAGCAAATTTATTTTAGCTCGATTGCGAAACAAGTTCTTACAACTTATATTAATCACTCTCGTAGCCTCATTCCTGATGGAATCCATCGCCACTAGGGAGAGAGAAGAGGCAACGTGGAATTTAAACACTTATTCTAAGGGCACATTGCCGAAGGGCATAATCGTAATGGCTCCAGCAGGGCGCAAACTTTTCGCACCTGAAGCGAACGCGCATCCAGGATTGAGAAGAAATTATAAGAAACTTGTGTAGATATGGATCTACACAAGTATTTCATAATTCTCTCAATCCTGTTGACACACTGTAATATTGTAAAAAATTTACAACGAATGCGAAGCAAGTTTTAACAACTTATATTAATCACTCTCATTGGCGCGGATGAAAGCGTAAATGTGGTCATTCGTGTGGGAGGAAACCGGAGTACCCAGAGAAAACCCACCTGTCCGATCTGGCGACCACTGAACCATCTCACATACTTCCCGGTCCGAGGATAGAATCCAGGTTGCATTTGTGAATATTGCATTTGTGTATATTGTAAAAGACAATGTATGTACATATAATGAAATAAAATATTGTTTAAACTAAATAAACCATATTCAACGATCCACAGATTGCTGAAAGTACCTGACACACCTGTTTCAATGACTTAACTCTGCTATAAAATAACAGTTAAATATGTTAGATAGATTATGGGCAACTGGTAGTGATGATAAATAAACGTAAAACACACATTAGATAGATTCTTTATTATCCTCCAGTGTAGGAGAGCTATAAAGTTCTAAAGACCCAGTTCTAAAATAAAATTTCACGACATATTTCCCCAAGTTTTTCAGCTACAATTAATAAAGACATATTAATGAATTATTTGAACTATTTATAGACTTTATTTTACCCACAATGCAGAGAGTTAATTACACCTTCAATAATTAAAGTACATGTTTAATTATGTATACACTTCATGTGATCTTGTACTTTAGTGTAACAATACTCGTTATCGTATGTTGACCTAACGACCTTGAACTAAATATTACGACCTTGAACTAAATATAACATGTACAGTTTTTGGTCCGTTATACATCTCTGCTTGCTGAGTAAATAAAATCACTTTGCAACAACATAGATCCAGATCTGCCGTGTAATACAGCATCTGATCAGGATCTATGTTGTTTGCTATTCAGACAAGTGTTTTAGCTCCACTCTCCGAATAGCAAACAGCATAGAGCCTGATCAGACGACACATTCTGTGCCATCTATAGCAAACAGCATAGAGCCTGATCAGACGACACATTCTGTGCCATCTATAGCAAACAGCATAGAGCCTGATCAGGCGACACATTCTGTGCTGTCTATAGCAAACAGCATAGAGCCTGATCAGGCGACACATTCTGTGCTGTCTATAGCAAACAGCATATAGCCTGATCAGACGACACATTCTGTGCTGTCTATAGCAAACAGCATAGAGCCTGAATAGACGACACATTCTGTGCCATCTATAGCAAACAGCATAGAGCCTGATCAGACGACACATTCTGTGCTGTCTATAGCAAACAGCATATAGCCTGATCAGACGACACATTCTGTGCTGTCTATAGCAAACAGCATAGAGCCTGATCAGGCGACACATTCTGTGTCGTCTATTGCAAACAGCATAGAGCCTGATCAGACGACACATTCTTTAGTTGTGATTGGCAGGTTACAGGTTAGCAGCAGTTTGGTACCAAAATTATCTTTTTACATTAGTAGTTCTTGACGTAACGTGTTTTTATCAGCACTATGTTGGTTTAGTTGTGGGGCGGCTCCTATATATATATATATAATGAAGGTTATAATACTAGAAGTTCACACTACCTGTGATTGATTAAATTTATGCTCATTGCATTCTCTATAATGTATCCATAGCAACAGTGGAGTGATATACAATGTGTATATATATATATACAGTCAAACCAATCTTAAGCAGCCAGCCAAGGGAGTCATAGAAGGTGGCTGCTTAGCACAGGTGGCTGCTTAATCAGGGTTCATTCTAGGTCAGAATTTTTGGGAGAAGTGAGAAAGCGCATGATCGCTTCCTTTAATATACTTCTGCAAAATAGGGTTAAAATGCACAGTACAACCATTAAATATAACATTTGAATAGGAGTGCTTTATAATGGGCCAGTGTATCTTACTAGACAAAATTTTGTTTGAAAGTTTGTGTTATTTTTTATTATTAGGGAGAAGTGGGGCCCCCAGAGGGCAAAGTCAGGGTCCCTAGGGCGACAATTTCGCCCACATCATCCTCTAGAATGATCCCTGCTTAATAGAGGTTAGATATACAGTCAAACAGTCTTAAGCAGCCAGCCAAGGGAGTTAAAGAAAGTGGCTGCTTAGCACAGGTGGCTGCTTAATAGAGGTCAAATGTATAGTAAGACAACATATTTGGAATCTTGAAACTGGCTGCTTAATACAGGTTGGCTGCTTAATGGAGGTGACCACTAACACAAGTTTGACTGTATAGTAAAACAACTGATTGGGAATCTGGAAACTGGCTGCTTAATACAGGTTGGCTGCTTAATAGAGGTGACCACTAACACAGGTTTGACTATATATTGCTGATGGTGTTGCTGGCACTGTGTATAATATGGAGAGGATTAATATGTATTTGATCAATATTGGTGGCATCTCTATACAGCTATGTATCAGCGGGGAATATTCTGTGCTGTTCTTTTGTTGTCACAGGATCGTTATATCTAACCATACCTTGCCGAATGGGCAAAAAAACAATGTTTGGTTCGGGTAACGATCACACAAACTGTTAGATATGTTAGGTCAGGATATTTATTTGTTAATATAATTGCGACCCGGGTGCGATCCTCGGACCGGGATGTATATGAGATGGTACGATGGTCGCCAGATCGGACAGGTGCGTTTTCTCCGGATACTCCGGTTTCCTCCCACACGAATGACCACATTTACGCTTTCCTCCGAGCCAACGAGAGTGATTAATATAAGTTGTTAGAACTTGCTTCACAATCGTTGTAAAATAAATCAAGTTTAAATATAAAAAAAAATTTAATTTTCTGTGGGTAGGTAGGTGGGTGATGATGGTTATTTTGATATTGGTGCCAGCTCATTTAATAAATTTTAATTTTCATGATATTCTATGTGATAACCAGTACAGTAAACCACGAAAAGCATATTTTATTTTCGCTACCTTCCACTGCCAAAAGCCAGTTTGATATATTCCACACCCGACATAATTTTTACCCCACCACCCCCCACCCCCACCACCAGTGATATTCAAACCTACAGTGATGAGGGGCTAAATAAAATGATTATACAATATAATATATATATTCTTTTACTTATAGGTTTACAACCAATTCACCCCCCCCCCCATTCAACTATTTATTAGCTGTTTCATATAACTGACTTATAAATCATTCATTTCTTAAAATATTCTGCTCCTTACCACCAATTGAACATTATATATAAGTTACAAATTATTTATGACTTGGTGTTTTTAGTGCCCCACTTTTCATCAATACTTTAAACATATCATCTTGACTTGCACTTGTAAAGCAAGTGGAATTGATTTTTGAAAACCATTAAAATTGAAATAGACTAGTTAAGATTTAAAAAGTACTTGTATGCTTGCATACATAAAAGATACACAAGATACGAATAATGTCCAACATGTAAACTTTCCATAGCAAGTGACTATTTTTAACCGAGACATAATCCCCTCGGACACACTCCTCCCCTGGAATAATCCCCCAGACATAATCCACACCCGGAGATAATCCTTCCATGGACATACCCCTCCCCTGGAATAATCCCCCATTTAAGCTTGTTTCTCGACCCATATCGGTTCCAATGTATAAAATTGTGTTTATATATGTATATATGTATTTGATCCGAATAAAATATGTTTAAACTAATCCCCCAGACATAATCCACACCTGGAGATAATCCCCAAGACATAATCCACACCTGGAGATAATCCTTCCATGGACATACTCCTCCCCTGGAATAATCCCCCAGACATAACCCACACCTGGAGATAATCCTTCCATGGACATACTCCTCCCCTGGAATAATCCCCCAGACATAATCCCCCTGGATATAATCCCCAGACATAATCCTTCCATGGACATAATCCTTCCATGGACATGATCCCCCTGGATATAATCCCCAGACATAATCCACACCCAGAGATAATCCTTTCATGGACATACTCCTCCCCTGGAATAATCCCCCAGACATAATCCACACCCAGAGATAATCCTTTCATGGACATACTCCTCCCCTGGATATAATCCCCCAGACATGATCCACACCTGGAGATAATCCTTTCATGGACATGATCCCCCTGGATATAATCCCCCAGACATGATCCACACCTGGAGATAATCCTTTCATGGACATGATCCCCCTGGATATAATCCCCCAGACATAATCCCCCTGGATATAATCCCCCAGACATAATCCTTCCATGGACATGATCCCCCTGGATATAATCCCCCAGACATAATCCCCCTGGATATAATCCCCCAGACATAATCCTTCCATGGACATGATCCCCCTGGACATAATCCTTCCATGGACATGATCCCCCTGGACATAATACTATCATGGACATAATCCCCCTGGACATAATCCTTCCATGGACATGATCCCCCTGGACATAATCCTTCCATGGACATGATCCCCCTGGACATAATACTATCATGGACATGATCCCCCTGGACATAATACTATCATGGACATAATCCTCTCATGGACATGATCCCCCTGGACATAATACTATCATGGACATAATCCTCTCATGGACATGATCCCCCTGGACATAATACTATCATGGACATAATACTATCATGGACATGATCCCCTTGATATAATCCCCCAGACATAATCCACACCAGGACATAATCCTTCCATGGACATAATCCACACCTGTACATAATCCACACCCGGACATAATCCACACCCGGACATAATCCACACCTGTACATAATCCTTCCATGGACATAATCCTTCCATGGACATAATCCTTCCATGGACATAATCCACACCAGGACATAATCCTTCCATGGACATAATCCTTCCATGGACATAATCCACACCCGGACATAATCCACACCTGTACATAATCCTTCCATGGACATAATCCTTCCATGGACATAATCCTTCCATGGACATAATCCTTCCATGGACATAATCCACACCAGGACATAATCCTTCCATGGACATAATCCACACCAGGACATAATCCTTCCATGGACATAATCCACACCTGTACATAATCCTTCCATGGACATAATCCTTCCATGGACATAATCCACACCCGGACATAATCCTTCCATGGACATAATCCTTCCATGGACATAATCCTTCCATGGACATAATCCTTCCATGTACATAATCCTTCCATGGACATAATCCACACCTGGACATAATCCTTCCATGTACATAATCCTTCCATGTACATAATCCACACCCGGACATAATCCACACCAGGACATAATCCTTCCATGTACATAATCCTTCCATGGACATAATCCTTCCATGGACATAATCCTTCCATGGACATAATCCACACCCAGACATAATCCTTCCATGTACATAATCCTTCCATGTACATAATCCACACCCGGACATAATCCACACCAGGACATTATCCTTCCATGTACATAATCCACACCCGGACATAATCCACACCAGGACATAATCCTTCCATGGACATAATCCTTCCATGGACATAATCCACACCCGGACATAATCCTTCCATGGACATAATCCCCATACATACAACCCCTGGACACAATCCCCCAGACACAATCCCCAGACACAATCCCCTGGAGATAATCTCCCTATTTTTTTTTGGACACAGACAGACATATTCCCCCAACATAAAATCCCAGGAATTACATGTACCCCCCCCCCCACACTCAAATTCAAGGTAGGAACCTAGCTAATCCTAACTACCCTTAGGGGGGATTATGACCTCCTGTGTCAATAAAAATCGAGGGGGGTATTTTGTCATTGTCCCTAGGTGATGAACCTGCATATGACAGAACAAATAATCTATATTGTAATAATGGTGCTGGGACAGACTCATTGTAAGCATGCCCAAGTAATTTACAAGAATGTTAATAGGTGAGCCAGGTGTTGCATTTACTAAACTGTTTCATTTAGCTTTATATTGTTACCGAGTTGCTATTTGTATTATGAAGGAGTATGGTTGAATACATATTTCATAGAACTACAGTACACGTGGTACCAGTATGCTTCCATAAGTCAGTTCTCATAGCATCTTGTGTCAAATCTCATAACTCCTCATCTCCAACTTTAGTAAACCACCAGGGATCATTCTAGAGGGCGATGTGGGCGAAATTGTCGCCCTCTGGGGGCCCCACTTATCCCTAAAAAAAAAAAATTGTTTTTGTTTTTACGATTTTCAAACAAAATTGTGTCTAGTAAGATTATAAAGCACTCCTTCTATTCAAATATATTTAATGGTTGTACTGTGCATTTTAACCCTATTTTGCAGAAGTATATTAAAGAACACCATTTAAGGAAGCGATCACGCGTTTTCTCACTTCTCCCAAAAATTCTGACCTAGAATGAACCCTGACCACCATGTACAAAGTTATTGGAGTGGCCGAGGCGCGCCCTGTCATTCCGCTGTAGAAAAAACCCTATTTCAGTTGAGTACCGGTAAGCGAGATCGTCTTATAGGAGGTTATGGACGGTATCATAATGATTGAAGGAAGAAGTTTTAAAAAAAGTGAAAATGGGAATATTTATTTCCGATAAAATTTGAGCAAGAGTGTGCAATTATACGAACTTGTGGAATAGTGTCACAGTGTAGCACTATGGAATGGGTTGAAAAACGGAAAACACAATTCTCCGGAGTTACCGTGCTCAGCGAAGAATCAAATTCTAGTCGGAATGGATACAAAAGAAACAATTACATGTCTCAATACCTGAAACATGAAAAGGCAGAAGTGATTGTCGGTGGCTATGCCCCTAGTGTCGCAGACAATACAAACTTGAGGGTGAAATTAATTGAGCATCGGACGCTGCCTCATGGGAAGGAAGGTGCACTACAAACTGTGCCACTGTGTATCGGACTGGTTAACGTGGACAATGTAATCTTGCCCTATTCATACTTCGAGCAGGTAATCAAATTCAATGGCTTTTTTCATCATCAGTTTTTGTAACGGTGATCAGGTGTTCGAAATCCTGGATTATATGCATGAACCATCTCGCATCTCCCTGCAGGGCAGGAGCTAGAGGGGTAGATTTGAGAAAAATAGTTTCCCTGATCTCCCTGCAGGGCAGGAGCTAGAGGGGAAGATTTGAGAAAAACAGTTTCCCTGATCTCCCTGCAGGGCAGGAGCTAGAGGGTGTTTTGTGAGAAAACTAGTTTCCCTGATCTCCCTGAAGGGCAGGAGCTAGAGGGTGTTTTGTGAGAAATATATTATTTCCTTGATCTCTCTCAGTTTTCTCTATGTTGTTCTCCGAGAGAAGTTTTTTTCATACAGCCTTGCTTGAGGTAACAATCTTAGTTTATATAATATATTACCTTGCTTGAGGTAACAATCTTAGTTTATATAATATATTACCTTGCTTGAGGTAACAATCTTAGTTTATATAATATATTACCTTGCTTGAGGTAACAATCTTAGTTTATATAATATATTACCTTGCTTGAGGTAACAATCTTAGTTTATACAATATATTACCTTGCTTGAGGTAACAATCTTAGTTTATATAATATATTACCTGGCTTGAGGTAACAATCTTAGTTTATACAATATATTACCTGGCTTGAGGTAACATCCTTAGTTTATACAATATATTACCTGGCTTGAGGTAACAATCTTAGTTTATATAATATATTACCTGGCTTGAGGTAACATCCTTAGTTTATACAATATATTACCTGGCTTGAGGTAACATCCTTAGTTTATACAATATATTACCTGGCTTGAGGTAACAATCTTAGTTTATATAATATATTACCTGGCTTGAGGTAACAATCTTAGTTTATACAATATATTACCTGGCTTGAGGTAACAATCTTAGTTTATATAATATATTACCTGGCTTGAGGTAACAATCTTAGTTTATACAATATATTACCTGGCTTGAGGTAACACTCTTAGTTTATACAATATATTTTTATCACCCTCGAGATCTCATTCCTGATGGAATCCATCACCACGAGAGGGGGTGTGAGAGAGGGAGAGTAGAGCGGAGGGAGGGAAGAGGAGAAAGAGAAGAGGCAATGTGGGATTTAAGTGCCTTGCAAAAGGACACAATCGTAACGGCTACAGCTGGGCTCGATTTCCGGGCCTTTTGCACCTGAAGCGAAGATGCTACCACCGCGCTATCACAACTTCCACTAACAACCTTCTCCCTCATATACCTTAAACATTTCCGTATTTTAACGGTGTTGTCAGAGAATTTATTGTGCGATCATTGTATCTCCTTATATGGAAACTGTTGCTATGCCATCACATGTACAGGTAGCAAAAGTGGCGGTCGCCTATATCGTTGCCGTATCACTAAATTAGTAATTTTAAATTGTTGTGCATCAAAGATTTTAGTTTAGAATTATTATGAAAATATTTCTGCAAGGATATAAAAAATATGCGATTGCAGGCCATGAAGACGGTGTTGATATTCTCCCTTTAATTTGTGATGATGAGGGAAGTATATTTACGGAAATGTTAATCGGGGTGTTTTGTTTCACTGTATTTGTAGGTTGAGGGCGTGACCAATGTAGAGTTCCAGCTGAGAGTTAGTCTATTTGACCTTGCCTATCACCAGTTCTTTGGTAGACAATGGGCAGGACAATACTCCGAACTTTCCGGCACCGGTGGACAGTCCAAACCGAAGCTACGCCTATCCCAGGTAAACATGTTTGTAATAATTGAATATATATATATGTTAACCAGTTAATGTAAAAGTTAATAGTGATAGGTTAATGTAGAGTAGTTAACCATGATAAGTTAACAGTGATAAGTTAACGGTATGATACGTTAACAGCATGATAAGTTAATGACATGATAAGTTAATGACATGATAAGTTAACAGCATGATACATTAACAGCATGATACATTATCATCATGATAAGTTAACAGCATGGTAACTTAACATTATGATAAATTAACATCATCATAAGGTAACAGCATAATAAGTTAACAGCATAATAAGTTAACAGCATGATAAGTTAACAACATGATAAACAGCATGATAAATTAACAGCATGACAAGTTAACAGTGATAGGTTAACATCATGACAAGTTAACAGCATGATAAGTTAACAGCATGATAAGTAAGTTAACAGAATGATAAATAAGTTAACAGCATGATAGGTACGTTAACAGCATGCTAAGTAAGTTAACAGCATGATAAGTAAGTTAACAGCATGATAAGTAAGTTAACAGCATGATAAGTAAGTTAACAGCATGATAAGTAAGTTAACAGCATGATAAGTAAGTTAACAGCATGATAAGTAAGTTAACATCATGATAAGTAAGTTAACAGCATGATAAGTAAGTTAACAGCATGATAAGTAAGTTAACAGCATGATAAGTAAGTTAACAACATGATAAGTAAGTTAACAGCATGATAAGTAAGTTAACAGCATGACAAGTAAGTTAACAGCATGACAAGTAAGTTAACAGCATGACAAGTAAGTTAACAGCATGACAAGTAAGTTAACAGCATGATAAGTAAGTTAACAGCATGATAAGTAAGTTAACAGCATGATAAGTAAGTTAACAGCATGATAAGTTAACAGCATGATAAGTAAGTTAACAGCATGATCAGTTAACAGCATGATAAGTAAGTTAACAACATGATAAGTAAGTTAACAGCATGATAAGTTAACAGCATGATAAGTAAGTTAACAGCATGATAAGTAAGTTAACAGCATGATAAGTAAGTTAACAGCATGATAAGTAAGTTAACAGCATGATAAGTAAGTTAACATCATGATAAGTAAGTTAACAGCATGATAAGTAAGTTAACAGCATGATAAGTAAGTTAACAGCATGATAAGTAAGTTAACAACATGATAAGTAAGTTAACAGCATGATAAGTAAGTTAACAGCATGACAAGTAAGTTAACAGCATGACAAGTAAGTTAACATCATGACAAGTAAGTTAACAGCATGATAAGTAAGTTAACAGCATGATAAGTAAGTTAACAGCATGATAAGTAAGTTAACAGCATGATAAGTAAGTTAACAGCATGATAAGTTAACAGCATGATAAGTAAGTTAACAGCATGATCAGTTAACAGCATGATAAGTAAGTTAACAACATGATAAGTAAGTTAACAGCATGATAAGTTAACAGCATGATAAGTAAGTTAACAACATGATAAGTAAGTTAACAGCATGATAAGTAAGTTAACAGCATGATAAGTAAGTTAACAGCATGATAAGTTAACAGCATGATAAGTAAGTTAACAACATGATAAGTAAGTTAACAGCATGATAAGTTAACAGCATGATAAGTAAGTTAACAACATGATAAGTAAGTTAACAGCATGATAAGTAAGTTAACAGCATGACAAGTAAGTTAACAGCATGACAAGTAAGTTAACAGCATGACAAGTAAGTTAACAGCATGATAAGTAAGTTAACAGCATGATAAGTAAGTTAACATCATGATAAGTAAGTTAACAGCATGATAAGTTAACAGCATGATAAGTAAGTTAACAACATGATAAGTAAGTTAACAGCATGATACGTTAACTATGCTTAGTTAACAGCATGATAAGTAAGTTAACAGCATGATAAGTTAACAGCATGATAAGTAAGTTAACAACATGATAAGTAAGTTAACAGCATGATAAGTTAACAGCATGATAAGTAAGTTAACAACATGATAAGTAAGTTAACAGCATGATATGCTAACAGCATGATAAGTAAGTTAACAGCATGATAAGTAAGTTAACAGCATGATCAGTTAACAGCATGATAAGTAAGTTAACAACATGATAAGTAAGTTAACAGCATGATAAGTTAACAGCATGATAAGTAAGTTAACAACATGATAAGTAAGTTAACAGCATGATATGCTAACAGCATGATAAGTAAGTTAACAGCATGATAAGTAAGTTAACAGCATGATCAGTTAACAGCATGATAAGTAAGTTAACAACATGATAAGTAAGTTAACAGCATGATAAGTTAACAGCATGATAAGTAAGTTAACAACATGATAAGTAAGTTAACAGCATGATACGTTAACTATGCTTAGTTAACAACATGATAAGTAAGTTAACAGCATGATACGTTAACTATGCTTATCACTGTTAACATATCACTGTACCCCACTGAGGGTGTAGAATTCTTTCATATGTGGAAGTTATCCAGTTGGCTTGCGGTAGGTCGGTGATTCTCTCCGGGTGCCCGATCGTGTCTGAAATACTACTGCTCCCTGTGGGGCACCCTTGATCTTCCTCCACAATAATAGCTGGAGAGTCACCATATGACCTAAGCTGTTGGTGCGACTGTAAACCACAAAAACAAACAATTGTTATTATATGTTATATTTCGGGTTTTACGCCTGCATCAGCACCATTTTGGGCTATATCGCCGGCGAGCAGTTTACCTAACAACACCTTTCCTGGGCAGGCTCCAGCGGTTAACCAGTACTTGGGTGCACCAACCTCCGTAAGAAACTGCCAACTTTTTCATATAAATGAGACACGGCCTGAGCGGGGCTCGAACCCGTGACCATCAGTGATGATAGGTTACAGTGGTATACAAGTCAGCGACCTTAACCACTCGACCACGGAGGCGGACTACAAAAACAAACAAACAGAATAATCGGAGGGCTTTATGGTCAAGAGTAGGGTATAAATTATTAATGAAAATAGGCCAGACACTAATTGGAACATCTTTGGTACATGTATGCCGAACATTGTAAGTAATCTCAGAAAGTTGCTACAACTGTTCATAGCAAGCGGGCGTATATGACTGTTCAAAAATTGTGTATACAGTCAAACCTGTGTTAGTGGTCACCTCTATTAAGCAGCCAGTTTCCAGATTCCCAATATGTTGTTTTATTATATATTTGACCTCTATTAAGCAGCCACCTGTGCTAAGCAGCCACTTTCTCTGACTCCCTTGGCTGGCTGGCTGCTTAAGACAGGTTTGACTACATTTTTACAAGTTATTGAGACTTGTTTCGCAATAGTTGTAAAATAAATATTCTAACATGACTGATATTTTGTTCTAATGAACAAAGAACAGATCTACCGTTGTAAAATATGCAATATACCACGGCAAGAACAGGTCTATTTTATGGCTGTTGAATTTTTCCTCCCCCGTATAAAAACTTATTTATCAATGAAAATCATGTGACGTAAATAAAAATCGTCGTAAAATATTGTTGT
The DNA here is from genome assembly GCA_014843695.1 of Archivesica marissinica. Taxonomy (NCBI): domain Eukaryota; kingdom Metazoa; phylum Mollusca; class Bivalvia; order Venerida; family Vesicomyidae; genus Archivesica; species Archivesica marissinica. The sequence continues at coordinate 54,038,483 of CM026401.1, read as the reverse complement.
CTGCAAATAGTAAAAAGTAAAATGGCTACAGCGCTACCTGCAGTAGGTGCAATTTGCACTGCTAGGCGATTAATAGCAAACAGGAGGACTACCTCTCGTCAAGCCAATCATCTCACTGTTGCTGATTCCAACATTAGCAGTGAATCGGTGGAGTTGGTTTAAACATATTTATTCGATAATAATGTACATTACATATACATTGTATACAAAACGAAAATGGATTAAATCGGAAGCTTAAAGCTTATTGAGATTTTCTCCATCGGTGGAGTTGGCATTGCCAGGCCAAGAGAGGTCCATTTCCCCACCCACTACAGTTGGCCAGGATAATGTCCAGAAATGTCACGCAACTGCAATGCACATGTTTACGGGAAATATCTCAAACAGCACAATTAATGTCCATGACACAAAATAAGAAAATAGGAAGTGCAAATAATCCTTTCCCCTCGGCGTTTGCCCTTTTTGTTAATTTTTAAACTGAATGTGTTGGACTGCCCTTTTTGTTAATTTTTAAACTGAATGTGTTGGACAGTGTTGAATTCTGAATTGTTTACGAAAATAACAGTGCGACAGGAGGCGTGGCTAAAATCTTTTTAAATTTTATTAATATTGTTCATGATTATACATTCTGCCAACGTGAACTATTAACCCATTCAACCCCAAGTAACTGACATGGACTGGTGCGAGATATTTTCAGACCAATAAATTAATAAGAAAATTACCTTTGGACCAGTTCATTTATCAAAATGGGTAATTTTATCTAAAATAGTAATAATTATTACTGGCAAAAAAGTGCAGATCCTGATGAGACGGCTCGTCACGAGCCGGCTCATCTGGATCTACACTTTTCATAAGCCTATTTAGAGGTATGTGGGGTTGAAATGGTTAATACATACATTTATTATTGTTTGAATAAAAATAATTTAAAAAATCCTGGCTAATCACGAAAAGGAGAGAAATTAGGCGGAACGCCTACAAAGTAACACGCACATTTCTTTGTTCGTAGCATTATATTGGCCTGCATGGTTAATTCCTACGCCTCAGAACTCCAAACCGTGATTTATTCGCGATATACCACGACAAGACAAATATTATTTCCTAAATATGTAAGCTTTTATTAACATTTTTCTTTCAGAGTATTTATTTCCATACTTCTATAGTAAGTGCTAACGTCATCACTGTTGTCGAGTTGGTGGCATCGGGGCTTGATGCAGCGGGTCGCCTGAAGAAGATATCGTGCGGTTGGGGTTTTATACGGCCCTTTAAGGATGAGGAACTGCCCGATACAGCCAGGGGTATCAAACCGTCCTTGCAGAAGTAAGTAGTGGTCATTACGTTGAGTTGTGTGAGTAGGTAGGTGTGTGTGTACAATATTTATCCAGCATGCAATTTAACACACTAAGACATATCAATGAAATATGTATGTCGATGTTTAATTTCGTGTTATTATGCCACTGAAATTATGCCCCCTTCCAGTAGTATGACCGTAGTCAGTACGTAGAATAAACTATAGGCAGCGGACTTGTGGAACTAATGTTCAGATCACCATACACGGACCTAGATCCGGTGGCAGTGTTCCCATTTTGTGAATAGGGATGCTGGAAACCCGATTATGCTATCAGACCTTATCATGATTATTTAGCCTTGACTGTGAATACAATATTGAAATACCCCTCTCTACTGTTCAATTCTTGCATTACAGGTGTCAGTTGTACCATGGTACCCCTAGAGCACTCTACTTCATGGATGAACCAATTGAAGGTAAGAAATTTCAAAATTTACGAAGGGGGATATTTCAAAAGTTGGCAAAAAAATAGTCTCGTTATAAATCAATTTGTGTTTTCGTTATGTGTGTCACATTACCATGCTTACTGTATGCACTAACACAAGTTAAATCTAAATTCATCAACAACTGTTTGAGTTATCCAGTTAACAGACAGACAGACAGACAGACAGACAGACAGACAGACAGACAGACAGACAGACAGGTCTTCAAAATGTTTTCAAAATTTTACCTTTAATCTGAATAAGTTATTAGTGAAAAGGGGAAACATAAGACAGGCAAAAAGTAATTCATTTGTTGGCAGATATTTCAAAATTTTGCTTTTAAATGTATAACTATGTATGAAAAATGGAAACATTAGACAGTAATTAGGATTTATAATCTGCTTCCTAGAATATCTCTGTGCATTGTATGTTCTGAGTAACGGGGACTTTGAGTGTCCATTAATTCGCGTTTCAATATTGTATATTTTGTATTTACAGGGCCTGCCCTGGCTTTTATTTTTTTGTAGTCAATTTTCTTTAGCCAATCACGACGTTCACGCTTTATTTCTTCATAACTTTTCCATTCATTAAAATAACATGCTCAATGTTGGACCATTTATAGAGTTATCCCTGTTCATTCATTAAGATAACTTGCTCAACGTTGGACCATTTATAGAGTTATCCCTGTTCATTCATTAAGATAACTTGCTCAACGTTGGACCATTTATAGAGTTATCCCTGTTCATTCATTAAGATAACTTGCTCAACGTTGAACCATTTATAGAGTTATCCCTGCTCATTCATTAAGATAACTTGCTCAATGTTGGACCATTTATAGAGTTATCCCTGTTCATTCATTAAGATAACTTGCTCAACGTTGGACCATTTATAGAGTTATCCCTGTTCATTCATTAAGATAACTTGCTCAACGTTGGACCATTTATAGAGTTATCCCTGCTCATTCATTAAGATAACTTGCTCAACGTTGGACCATTTATAGAGTTATCCCTGTTCATTCATTAAGATAACTTGCTCAACGTTGGACCATTTATAGAGTTATCCCTGCTCATTCATTAAGATAACTTGCTCAATGTTGGACCATTTATAGAGTTATCCCTGTTCATTCATTAAGATAACTTGCTCAACGTTGGACCATTTATAGAGTTATCCCTGTTCATTCATTAAGATAACTTGCTCAACGTTGGACCATTTATAGAGTTATCCCTGCTCATTCATTAAGATAACTTGCTCAACGTTGGACCATTTATAGAGTTATCCCTGTTCATTCATTAAGATAACTTGCTCAACGTTGGACCATTTATAGAGTTATCCCTGTTCATTCATTAAGATAACTTGCTCAACGTTGGACCATTTATAGAGTTATCCCTGTTCATTCATTAAGATAACTTGCTCAACGTTGGACCATTTATAGAGTTATCCCTGTTCATTCATTAAGATAACATGCTCAATGTTGGACTATTTATAGAGTTATCCCTGTTCATTCATTAAGATAACATGCTCAATGTTGGACTATTTATAGAGTTATCCCTGTTCATTCATTAAGATAACATGCTCAATGTTGGACCATTTATAGAGTTATCTCTGCTCATTCTAATGATGTGGTTGTTTTGCAGATGAAATAGACGCATTTATTACAAAATAAAACAGTACATACATGTAAAACTGTTCGAAATATTTCGAGGAAATAGTATTTGCAGTTATTTGCTTATAACTTGTGTAATAATTGAGACATCTTGTTCAAATTTGGACCTTTTATTCCCAGTCATTATATTGTTAAAATGCAGGCCAACAAACAAAGTGTTGTGTTTCTGCTTTGTTTCAGCTTGCCAGTTACTGAGGGTCATACCGGATTGTCTATTAGGCTTCACCATCGCCACCCACAAGGTCATGTACACGGTCACGCATTTATTGCCAGAGAACACCGTCGTCGGAAACAATGATATCATTCCGGGACTATTTGACAGTGACTCATCAGGTGAAGTGTTGTTTCACGTCTGAACCAGGCAGGCCTCGAGGTTATAAAACTTTTCTCAGATCTCAAACTCAAGCTCAAATGATCTGATTGGTTGATTCTGAGTGTTACTGTCAGCTGAACCAATCAGATGTTTGAGACTGAGTTTTGAGATTTGAGAACAGTTTTATTACCTCGGAGCCAGTATTCACATGTTGAGTCTTGGTTATCTATATTTCTCAAGTCTATACAGTTGTGTTTTGTGCCCCCCCCCCCCCCCCCCTGAAAGGAGGCATATAGTTTTCGCACTCCGTGTGTCCGTCTGTCGTAGTCCATATTTCCAGGCCGGGCTGTAACTTCTTCGGCTATGGCAGGGGCTTTCATCACCTACTGTAATATTTCTTCTTCTACGAGTAATATAGAATAACCTCAATTGTTTTTATTGTTTTTGTATATATTTAATTATTGTCAATCCCCCCTCACCCCCCCCCCCCCCGGTTCATAGATCGGGGCAATGCCTCCATGCACCAGGCAGTATATAGTCTTGTTTAATTATTGTCAATCCCCCTCACCCCCCCCCCCCCGGTTCATAGATCGGGGCAATGCCTCCATGCACCAGGCAGTATATAGTCTTGCTGAATTATTGTCAATCCCCCTCAGGCACCCCGGTTCATCGTTCGGGGCAATGCCTCCATGCACCAGGCAGTATATAGTCTTGTTTATTTATTGTGAATCCCCCCTCAGCCACCCCCGGTTCATAGATCGGGGCAATGCCTCCATGCACCAGGCAGTATATAGTCTTGTTTATTTATTGTGAATCCCCCCTCAGCCACCCCCGGTTCATCGTTCGGGGCAATGCCTCCATGCACTAGGCAGTATATAGTCTTGTTTATTTATTGTGAATCCCCCCTCAGCCACCCCCGGTTCATCGTTCGGGGCAATGCCTCCATGCACTAGGCAGTATATTGGCTGGTTATATATTTTCCTCACAGATCCAATTAGCCGTCTTTTTTCCCAAGTACCAGGAATGTTGAATTTCCTCAGTGTTAGATACGTTTATGGCGTCGATGGCTGCGTCAATAATTACATATGTGCATATAGCCAAACATCGTCAAATAGAATGCTTTGATAACTTGCATAATGCTTCTAGGTATTGTTCCTTCCCTACCCACCCCTCTACCAAGCCCCCCCCTCCACACCCCCTACCAAGCCCCCCCCCCCCACACACACACACACAGTGACCTTGAATGTTTGCAAGTGGGAGTAATTGTCAGTGCCAGGGTGCTTTCTTTTCAAAAACGTAAATAACCATATAACCCGAATCGGAATTATTTTTTTTAATTTGTTTTCGATCTTATTAATTAATGTCCGTGTGAGATACATATGATTTCTCAAAAATACAATTTCTAGTATTGTGTATTGATTTGCAGGATAGTTTGTCTTCTGGAACACATCCCACCCATCCTATGGCCTTGGCCGCTGGTTTCCATATGAGTTCTGCAAATTCTATGCACTCTGCCACCCACAGTATTGGAGGGTAGTGAGGCGGGCACGAACAAAAAAATGTTTGTTTTTTTGCACTCATTATACGGGAAGCCAATTTGAGGCAATAATCTAGTGTTAAACACAGTATGGAGGGTAGTGAGGCGGGCACGAAAATAAAATGTTGTTTTTTTTTGCACTCTATGGGAAGCCAATTTGAGGCCATAATCTAGTGTTAAACACAGTATGGAGGGTAGTGAGGCGGGCACGAAAATAAAATGTTGTTTTTTTTTGCACTCTATGGGAAGCCAATTTGAGGCAATAATCTAGTGTTAAACACAGTATGGAGGGTAGTGAGGCGGGCACGAAAATAAAATGTTGTTTTTTTTTGCACTCTATGGGAAGCCAATTTGAGGCCATAATCTAGTGTTAAACACAGTATGGAGGGTAGTGAGGCGGGCACGAAAATAAAATGTTGTTTTTTTTTGCACTCTATGGGAAGCCAATTTGAGGCCATAATCTAGTGTTAAAAAAGTCGTCTTATAGGCGAGTATGTACAGTACTCAATAATCAATATCTATGGGATAACGGCGTGGAATGGCGGGAATAGATAACGGCGTGGAATGGCGGGAATAGATAACGGCGTGGAATGGCGGGAATAGATAACGGCGTGGAATGGCGGCTGTATGTGTGAAACTATTTATCGTGTGTTAATTGTTTTACTTAGTAATTCTTAGTTACTTTCCATTTTAAGCCAAAGACAAGTTAAAGAAGCCAAAGGCACTGAAATCAGTAGCATGCACCATAGAACAAATAACGTTACAGTTGAACCCAACAATAGAGAAGTTTGAGGAGGAACTGTGTGAGACGTTGCAGGAAGACAGACTGAACATGATGGGCAAACGATCGGACGGAACCTCCATGGCCATTATGGAGCGTCGACTATTGGTTAGACACACCATTTATTATCAGACTTTGATTTCATATTGCAGTCGTAGCGCGTTTGCTTCAGGTGTGAAAGGCCCGGAGTTCGCGCCCTGCTGGAGCCATTACGATTGTGCCCTTCGGCAAGGTGCCATTAGAAGAGGCATTTAAATTCCACATGCCTCTTCTTTCTCCCTCGTGTCGATGGATTCCAGCTGGAACGAGGTCTCGAGAGTGATTAATATAAGTTGTAAGAACTTGTTTCGCAATCGAGCTAAAATATATTTGTATAACTAACTCATTTTTATTTATAAGAGTGTACTGGGTACGGCGTTCACCTTGTAACTGAGTGGTTGTGATTTGTGTGGTCTGTATGTGGGGGATAAAAAATATTGTTATGGTGATGTGCACCTAAACAAATATCTTGCTTGCCCCCACCCTCTCCCTGGAAAACAATGCTTAAAGTATACGCGTCTATTTCACTACAGATTGGTGTTCACAATGGCTGGACTTTTGTTGAGAAGCCACAGACGTTCCTGTTAGATGCCAAACACATGGCTACAAAATCCATCAAGCCGGGCGCGAGCCCTACGTTCAGAAGGAGCCAGCGTTTCAAGAGCTCACAGAAGTTGCTTGGTGCAGACGACGGGTATTACTAAACTTTATATGTTTTCTTCATGTATCTCGTAAATTTCTGATCAATTTATTCAAGTTATTCAAGCATGCAGGCTGGAGCTTGAGGTCTTTATCGGAGATATAGTCTACCCAAGCTGCCCAGCTTCTCCCTGCAGCACTCGAGGTCCGAATAGGAGAACTGACTAGTCTGCCTCACTTCTCCCTTGCACGGCTAGAGCTAGAGGTCGGTATGGGAGAAATCGTCTCCCTTAGATGCTTCACTTCTCCCTGCATGGCAGGAGCTAGTGTGTGCTGTGGCAGAAATAGCCTCCCTCCACACTTCTCCCTGCAGGGCTGGAGCTAGAGAGTGATTTGGGAGAAACAATCTCCCTAAGCTCCCTTGTTTCTCCCAGCATTGCAGTGCTAGAGAGTGATGAGGGAGAAACAGTCTCCCTGAGCTCCCTCGTTTCTCCCTGCATTGCAGTGCTAGAGAGTGATGAGGGAGAAACAGTCTCCCTAAGCTCCCTTGTTTCTCCCTGCATTGCAGTGCTAGAGAGTGATGAGGGAGAAACATTCTCCCTGAGCTCCCTCGTTTCTCCCTGCATTGCAGTGCTAGAGTGATGAGGGAGAAACATTCTCCCTGAGCTCCCTTGTTTCTCCCTGCATTGCAGTGCTAGAGAGTGATGAGGGAAAAACAGTCTCCCTGAGCTCCCTCGTTTCTCCCTGCATTGCAGTGCTAGAGTGATGAGGGAGAAACAGTCTCCCTGAGCTCCCTCGTTTCTCCCTGCATTGCAGTGCTAGAGAGTGATGAGGGAGAAACAGTCTCCCTGAGCTCCCTCGTTTCTCCCTGCATTGCAGTGCTAGAGTGATGAGGGAGAAACAGTCTCCCTGAGCTCCCTCGTTTCTCCCTGCATTGCAGTGCTAGAGAGTGATGAGGGAGAAACAGTCTCCCTAAGCTCCCTTTTTTGTCCCTGCATTGCAGTGCTAGAGAGTGATGAGGGAGAAACAGTCTCCCTGAGCTCCCTCGTTTCTCCCTGCATTGCAGTGCTAGAGAGTGATGAGGGAGAAACAGTCTCCCTGAGCTCCCTCGTTTCTCCCTGCATTGCAGTGCTAGAGAGTGATGAGGGAGAAACAGTCTCCCTGAGCTCCCTCGTTTGAGTTCAGCTTGAGAGTTTTTAGTATAAATTTTATTTATTTTACAACCGTTGTGAAACAATCTTACATATTGATTATAAATATACAGAACAGAACATACTGTTTATTAGACTTAAGCATTACATAGCTCATCATCATAATAATACATATACAATTTGCATGCAATGAAAAACAAATCATAAATATATGAAGAGTGTTAGACTGATGGTAGATATACATGTTGATTAAAATGCTTTAGATGTGAGAGTGTTAGACTGATGGTAGATATACATGTTGATTAAAATGCTTTGGATGTGAGTGTTAGACTGATGGTAGATATACATGTTGATTAAAATGTTTCCAATGTGAGAGTGTTAGACTGATGGTAGATATACATGTTGATTAAAATGTTTGCAATGTGAGAGTGTTAGACTGATGGTAGATATACATTTGATTAAAATGCTTCGGATGTGAAAGTGTTAGACTGATGGTAGATATACATGTTGATTAAAATATTTCCAATGTGAGAGTGTTAGACTGATGGTAGATATACATGTTGATTAAAATGCTTCTGATGTGAAAGTGTTAGACTGATGGTAGATATACATGTTGATTAAAATGTTTCCAATGTGAGAGTGTTAGACTGATGGTAGATATACATGTTGATGCTTCCAATGTGAGAGTGTTAGACTGATGGTAGATATACATGTTGATTAAAATGTTTCCAATGTGAGAGTGTTAGACTGATGGTAGATATACATGTTGATTAAAATGTTTCCAATGTGAGAGTGTTAGACTGATGGTAGATATACATGTTGATTAAAATGCTTCGGATGTGAAAGTGTTAGACTGATGGTAGATATACATGTTGATGCTTCCAATGTGAGAGTGTTAGACTGATGGTAGATATACCTGTTGATTAAAATGTTTCCAATGTGAGAGTGTTAGACTGATGGTAGATATACATGTTGATGCTTCCAATGTGAGAGTGTTAAACTGATGGTAGATATACATGTTGATTAAAATGTTTCCAATGTGAGAGTGTTAGACTGATGGTAGATATACATGTTGATGTTTCCAATGTGAGAGTGTTAGACTGATGGTAGATATACATGTTGATGCTTCCAATGTGAGAGTGTTAGACTGATGGTAGATATACATGTTGATGTTTCCAATGTGAGAGTGTTAGACTGATGGTAGATATACATGTTGATGCTTCCAATGTGAGAGTGTTAGACTGATGGTAGATATACATGTTGATGTTTCCAATGTGAGAGTGTTAGACCGATGGTAGATATACATGTTGATGTTTCCAATGTGAGAGTGTTAGACTGATGGTAGATATACATGTTGATGTTTCCAATGTGAGAGTGTTAGACTGATGGTAGATATACATGTTGATGCTTCCAATGTGAGAGTGTTAGACTGATGGTAGATATACATGTTGATGTTTCCAATGTGAGAGTGTTAGACTGATGGTAGATATACATGTTGATGTTTCCAATGTGAGAGTGTTAAACTGATGGTAGATATACATGTTGATGTTTCCAATGTGAGAGTGTTAGACTGATGGTAGATATACATGTTGATGCTTCCAATGTGAGAGTGTTAGACTGATGGTAGATATACATGTTGATTAAAATGTTTCCAATGTGAGAGTGTTAGACTGATGGTAGATATACATGTTGATTAAAATGCTTCGGATGTGAAAGTGTTAGACTGATGGTAGATATACATGTTGATTAAAATGTTTCCAATGTGAGAATGTTATGAGAGATACTAGATAGGAATTATCTCAGCATCTCTATTTTAATTCAATTTTATGTAGAGCAAATTAAATTGAAATTATCAAATGGTGTTATACATCTGATGGTGTACTTGGCACAGCGTGTTAGGTAGCTGTGTTATACATCTGATGGTGTACTTGGCACAGCTTGTTAGGTAGCTGTGTTATACATCTGATGGTGTACTTGGCACAGTGTTAGGAAGCTGTGTTATACATCTGATGGTGTACTTGGCACAGTGTTAGGTAACTGTGTTATACATCTGATGGTGTACTTGGCACAGTGTTAGGTAGCTGTGTTATACATCTGATGGTGTACTTGGCACAGCTTGTTAGGTAGCTGTGTTATACATCTGATGGTGTACTTGGCACAGCGTGTTAGGTAGCTGTGTTATACATCTGATGGTGTACTTGGCACAGCTTGTTAGGTAGCTGTGTTATACATCTGATGGTGTACTTGGCACAGCTTGTTAGGTAGCTGTGTTATACATCTGATGGTGTACTTGGCACAGCTTGTTAGGTAGCTGTATAAAATTTCTTAATTATAATAGACATGTACATGTGAGTTACAATTTCTCCCTATTTTGAGCTTATGTCCTGAGGCATAGCTTTACATTAATAGTTTCTCCCTCATATGCCATAACAATTCTCCCTGTTTTGAAAGTCAAAACATAAATAGTGTACATTTTGCAGAAAGATGGAAATTTAATAACAGGTGGGCAGTATTAAACAGTTGACATGTTTATTCGACAGGCCAGACGTGGGTAATTACTTGGTACTCAACCAGAAAGTGCACGTTAACGACCTGCTAGAGGACCCGATGTTTGCGGTTGTGTTCATTCTAGAGTATGTGATTGGGGAGCAACTGTCGGCCGAAGACAGAAAGGTGAGTGTAGCTTGGTATTGAGTGGGTCGGTAGGTTATGAAAGGTGAGTGGAGTTGGTATTGAGTGGGTCTGTAGGTTATGAAAGGTAAAGGTGAGTGTAGTTGGTATTGTGTGGGTCTGTAGGTTATGAAAGGTAAAGGTGAGTGTAGTTGGTATTGTGTGGGTCTGTAGGTTATGAAAGGTAAAGGTGAGTGTAGTTGGTATTGTGTGGGTCTGTAGGTTATGAAAGGTAAAGGTGAGTGTAGTTGGTATTGTGTGGGTCTGTAGGTTATGAAAGGTAAAGGTGAGTGTAGTTGGTATTGTGTGGGTCTGTAGGTTATGAAAGGTAAAGGTGAGTGTAGTTGGTATTGTGTGGGTCTGTAGGTTATGAAAGGTAAAGGTGAGTGTAGTTGGTATTGTGTGGGTCTGTAGGTTATGAAAGGTAAAGGTGAGTGTAGTTGGTATTGTGTGGGTCTGTAGGTTATGAAAGGTAAAGGTGAGTGTAGTTGGTATTGTAGTGGGTCGGTAGGTTATGAAAGGTAAAGGTGAGTGTAGTTGGTATTGAGTGGGTCGGTAGGTTATGAAAGGTAAAGGTGAGTGTAGTTGGTATTGTGTGGGTCTGTAGGTTATGAACGGTGAGTGTAGTTGGTATTGAGTGGGTCGGTAGGTTATGAAAGGTGAGTGTAGCTGGTATTGAGTGGGTCTGTAGGTTATGAACAGTGAGTGTAGTTGGTATTGAGTGGGTCGGTAGGTTATGAAAGGTGAGTGTAGCTGGTATTGAGTGGGACGGTAGGTTATGAAAGGTGAGTGTAGCTTGGTATTGAGTGGGATGGTAGGTTATGAACGGTGAGTGTAGTTGGTATTGAGTGGGTCGGTTGGTTATGAAAGGTGAGTGTAGTTGGTATTGAGTGGGTCGGTAGGTTATGAAAGGTGAGTGTAGTTGGTATTGAGTGGGTCGGTAGGTTATGAAAGGTGAGTGTAGCTTGGTATTGAGTGGGTCGGTAGGTTATGAAAGGTAAAGGTGAGTGTAGCTGGTATTGTGTGGGTCTGTAGGTTATGAACGGTGAGTGTAGTTGGTATTGAGTGGGTCGGTAGGTTATGAAAGGTGAGTGTAGCTTGGAATAGAGTGGGACGGTCGGTTATGAAAGGTGAGTGTAGCTGGTATTGAGTGGGTCGATTGGTTATGAAAGGTGAGTGTAGTTGGAATAGAGTGGGACGGTCGGTTATGAAAGGTGAGTGTAGCTTGGAATAGAGTGGGACGGTCGGTTATGAAAGGTGAGTGTAGCTGGTATTGAGTGGGTCGGTTGGTTATGAAAGGTGAGTGTAGCTTGGAATAGAGTGGGACGGTCGGTTATGAAAGGTGAGTGTAGCTGGTATTGAGTGGGTCGGTTGGTTATGAAAGGTGAGTGTAGTTGGAATAGAGTGGGACGGTCGGTTATGAAGGGTGAGTGTAGTTGGAATAGAGTGGGTCGGTAGGTTATGATAGGTGAGTGTAGCTTGTATTGAGTGGGACGGTAGGTTATGAACGGTGAGTGTAGTTGGTATTGAGTGGGTCGGTTGGTTATGAAAGGTGAGTGTAGTTGGTATTGAGTGGGTCGGTAGGTTATGAAAGGTGAGTGTAGTTGGTATTGAGTGGGTCGGTAGGTTATGAAAGGTGAGTGTAGCTTGGTATTGAGTGGGTCGGTAGGTTATGAAAGGTAAAGGTGAGTGTAGCTGGTATTGTGTGGGTCTGTAGGTTATGAACGGTGAGTGTAGTTGGTATTGAGTGGGTCGGTAGGTTATGAAAGGTGAGTGTAGCTTGGAATAGAGTGGGACGGTCGGTTATGAAAGGTGAGTGTAGCTGGTATTGAGTGGGTCGGTTGGTTATGAAAGGTGAGTGTAGTTGGAATAGAGTGGGACGGTCGGTTATGAAAGGTGAGTGTAGCTTGGAATAGAGTGGGACGGTCGGTTATGAAAGGTGAGTGTAGCTGGTATTGAGTGGGTCGGTTGGTTATGAAAGGTGAGTGTAGCTTGGAATAGAGTGGGACGGTCGGTTATGAAAGGTGAGTGTAGCTGGTATTGAGTGGGTCGGTTGGTTATGAAAGGTGAGTGTAGTTGGAATAGAGTGGGACGGTCGGTTATGAAAGGTGAGTGTAGTTGGAATAGAGTGGGTCGGTAGGTTATGATAGGTGAGTGTAGCTTGTATTGAGTGGGACGGTAGGTTATGAAAGGTGAGTGTAGTTGGTATTGAGTGGGACGGTAGGTTATGAACGGTGAGTGTAGTTGGTATTGAGTGGGACGGTAGGTTATGAAAGGTGAGTGTAGTTGGTATTGAGTGGGACGGTAGGTTATGAACGGTGAGTGTAGCTGGTATTGTGTGTGTCGGTAGGTTATGAACGGTGAGTGTAGCTGGTATTGTGTGGGTCGGTAGGTTATGAATGGTGAGTGTAGCTTGGGTCAGTAGGTTATGAACGGTGAGTGTAGCTGGTATTGAGTGGGTCGGTAGGTTATGAACGGTGAGTGTAATTGGTATTGAGTGAGTCTGTAGGTTATGAATGGTGAGTGTAGCTTGGGTCAGTAGGTTATGAAAGGTGAGTGTAGCTGGTATTGTGTGGGTCGGTAGGTTATGAATGGTGAGTGTAGCTTGGGTCAGTAGGTTATGAAAGGTGAGTGTAGCTTGGGTCAGTAGGTTATGAAAGGTGAGTGTAGCTGGTATTGTGTGGGTCGGTAGGTTATGAACGGTGAGTGTAGCTTGGGTCAGTAGGTTATGAAAGGTGAGTGTAGCTGGTATTGTGTGGGTCGGTAGGTTATGAACGGTGAGTGTAGCTTGGGTCAGTAGGTTATGAAAGGTGAGTGTAGCTGGTATTGTGGGGTCGGTAGGTTATGAACGGTGAGTGTAGCTTGGGTCAGTAGGTTATGAAAGGTGAGTGTAGCTGGTATTGTGTGGGTCGGTAGGTTATGAACGGTGAGTGTAGCTTGGGTCAGTAGGTTATGAAAAGTGAGTGTAGCTGGTATTGTATGGGTCGGTAGGTTATGAACGGTGAGTGTAGCTTGGGTCAGTAGGTTATGAAAGGTGAGTGTAGCTGGTATTGTGTGGGTCAGTAGGTTATGAATGGTGAGTGTAGCTGGTATTGAGTGGGACGGTAGGTTATGAATGGTGAGTGTAGCTTGGGTCAGTAGGTTATGAAAGGTGAGTGTAGCTGGTATTGTGTGGGTCAGTAGGTTATGAACGGTGAGTGTAGCTTGGGTCAGTAGGTTATGAAAGGTGAGTGTAGCTTGGGTCAGTAGGTTATGAAAGGTGAGTGTAGCTTGGGTCAGTAGGTTATGAAAGGTGAGTGTAGCTTGGGTCAGTAGGTTATGAAAGGTGAGTGTAGCTGGTATTGTGTGGGTCAGTAGGTTATGAACGGTGAGTGTAGCTGGTATTGTGTGGGTCGGTAGGTTATGAATGGTGAGTGTAGCTTGGGTCAGTAGGTTATGAATGGTGAGTGTAGCTTGGGTCAGTAGGTTATGAAAGGTGAGTGTAGCTGGTATTGTGTGGGTCAGTAGGTTATGAACGGTGAGTGTAGCTGGTATTGTGTGGGTCGGTAGGTTATGAATGGTGAGTGTAGCTGGTATTGAGTGGGACGGTAGGTTATGAATGGTGAGTGTAGCTTGGGTCAGTAGGTTATGAACGGTGAGTGTAGCTTGGGTCGGTAGGTTATGAACGGTGAGTGTAGCTTGGGTCGGTAGGTTATTTACGGTGTGTGTAGCTTGGGTCAGTAGGTTATGAACGGTGAGTGTAGCTTGGGTCGGTAGGTTATGAACGGTGAGTGTAACTTGTATCAAGTTGGTAGGCAGGTTGTGAATTGTAACCTTATTGTATTGAAATTGATTAAATAATACCATTAAAGGACGCAATCTCGCGCTTTCTCACTTCTCCCAAACATTCCGGCCTAGGATGATCCCTGACATGTGTCTGTTTATGCAATAAACTTATTGTATTGTAATGCATTGAATTGCGTTACGTTTGTACACATGTGTTAAGGAGATTAAATACCCACATAGAACAACTACATGTAATTTATTCCTCATTTATTGTGAGAATTGTATATAAAATAATCTATAAATGACCCAATTAGACCATCTCAAGTACCCGTCATTTACGTACCCAAGGTTATTACTGTAACTAATCCTGGACAGATGTTGTATTTATTTACCAGCTGGCTTACAGAAGGTCGGTGGTTCTACCTGGGTGGCCGTCTGTGCCTGAAATGCTGGCACTTTGTGTCTTCCACCAATGATAGCGTGAGAGTCGCCATCTGGCCTAAGCTGTTGGTGTGACTTTAAACCCAATCCCCTCACCCACATGGTTCTTCTTCTCTGTTAATGGCTAACAGTCATTAATTGAGCTATTATGGCCATGCGTGAGGGTTAGAAAAGTGAGCTACCAGGCCTCCTCAGCTACTATAATTCCACCAAAGAGGACACTGGTAGTGTGATAAAAAAAAGGGGCAAAAACCTAACACCTTAAACCTTAAAAGCCTGTAAGCCTACAATATGTACATATACTAGAAGTGTGCAAAGAGAGGTTAGTAGTTGTTAAGAACAAGATAAAAACATGTGTGTTCTGTTATGGCTTCATCGTCGATGCAGCCAGCGCCGACTTAACTCCTGCGATAGTCAGCGCTGACTACATGAGATGGCAGTATGTTCCATTGAACAACTGTTCTCGGAAAGTATGAGCACTTGAAATAGTCAATGGTTCGCCGGTGGCGAGGGTAAATAAGCTCAATCATCATCACTAATGCCAAAAAACAAACCTATTTACTTTCCAGTCCGCCTCCGTGGTCGAGTGGTTAAGGTTGCTGACTTGTATACCACTGTAACATATCATCACTGATGGTCACGGGTTCGAGCCCCGCTCAGGCCGTGTCTCATTTATATGAAAAAGTTGGCAGTTTCTTACTGAGGTTGGTGCTCCCAAGTACTGGTTAACCGCTGGAGCCTGCCCAGGAAAGGTGTTGTTAGGTAAACTGCCCGCCGGCGATATAGCCCAAAATGGTGCTGATGCAAGCGTAAAAACCCAAAATATATATATATATACTTTGCAGATGTCTAAAAGTCTTCAGCGAGGTAACACACGCTCGGTGACGCTACGGTGGTCTGCATGGAACCCTTTCCTCCAACCAAACACTGCTCATGTGACTGTGGGGCTGTTTGGTGGCCCCATTCCGTCGCCCGATGGAGAGTTTGTCTACAAAGTGCCCGATACAGCCATGCAGGATGAGATGTCATCGAAAACCGCGGGCGGACTCATGGCTTTCCAGTGGGGATTTGGTTTCAAGGTAGGAATGTTATTGCTCTTGGTTCAGAAGTGTACAGAAATGCATATGAATTGATTTCAGAAGTTGTTTGATTTAATTTTTGTAGTGAATTTTAATTTACGATGCCCTGATTGTATTCATTTTCGTATGTGGGTTCCCAACTAATGATATGCAGCTGACATGCGCACTCGGAAGTTACGGGCATGCGCATTCGCTGTGTTAGGCAGCGTTCCTCGCAAGAAAGGCGTGTTTTACAGCTAACGCTGTTCCAAGTATGGTCTATTTACCAGGTCCGACACACGGTAACTTGCAAATCTGGCCATAAAAACATTTTAAATGCAAAGTGTGCTATATTTTCTTTGTGTCATTTAAAAGAATAATTAATGTAAATTTAAGTAATGAATCACGGGTTAATAGTTTCCATCGGGTTATGAACTACATTATGCGTGTTTATTGTTAGAGTGGATGCCTTCGGCCGCCACACACATTACCCATGCCAAATGTAGTTCATACACCGATGGAAACTAGACTGGCTATGCATTCCTTAGCTGGAACACTGAATATAGTCGGTAGATAACCCTATTGATTTTTAAGTCTAGGGTCAAGATGTGTGTTTTACATTGATTTATCATCGCTACCGGTTGCGATTAGTCATTTTAGATTTTTAGGGTCACGGTCACCAGAAATTTACTAACATTTAAAACAATTTTTGATCTTATGTACCCATTTGACATACGGAGATAGAAGTTTCATGACTGCTGCCCCAAAACTTTGGAATTCTCTTCCATCAAATCTTAGAAGTGCAACAACATTGTGTTCTTTCAAAAAGGCTTTGAAGACACACCTTTTTAAATGTTCATATGGAACATAAATATCGAACTGTGTCTGTGCTCAATCAGGATTAAGACTGTGAACACATTTTATTTAATTATTACCTATATTTTAATTGTTATAATTTTAGATCCTAATATTTTATAGCATATTTGGAATCCATTGTAATTGTGTTTGCTAATTTTGTCTTGTTTTATCTCATTGTATGTGGAAGTTTTTATCAATATTTGTGATATTTTAGGCTGTAAAGCGCTTTTGAACGTTTTATTTTTAAATGAAAAGAGCGCTATACAAGTTTGGTATATAATAATAATAATAATAATAATTTGGCTTCTAATCTGATGTACTCGCATTTGTCAGGTCAGAAGATGAATCCAATATATATATGACATCATTAGTTAGCCACTACTGACCTTGAGATAGTGGATCAAAGGTCAAGGTCACAGGGTCATTGTATTTAAAAAACCATAATTTTATTCCAATATATATATATGACATCATTAGTTAGCCACTACTGACCTTGAGATAGTGGATCAAAGGTCAAGGTCACAGGGTCATGGTATTTAAAAAACCATAATTTTATTCCAATATATATATATGACATCATTAGTTAGCCACTACTGACCTTGAGATAGTGGATCAAAGGTCAAGGTCACAGGGTCATGGTATTTGAAAAACCATATTCCAATATATATATATATGACATCATTAGTTACCCACTACTGACCTTGAGATAGTGGATCAAAGGTCACAGGGTCATGGTATTTGAAAAACCATATTCCACTTCCAAAGCTTACCATGTTTTTATCATGCACACAGATTCACTTAAATTAATGCCAGTGTGAGATACTCACATTTTGAATTCTCAAGAATGCAATTTCTAGTATTGTGTATTGATTTACAGGATAGTTTGTCTTCTGGAACACACCCCACCCATCCTATGGCCTTGGCCGCTGGTTTCCATATGGGTTCTGCAAATTCTATGCGCTCTGCCACCCACAGTATGGAGGGTAGTGAGGCGGGCATGATGCTAGAATCGCCCACAGCTCAACGAAGACCTCCGTCTGGTCGTCCAGTGTCTTCAAGGTAAGTTCTTTTGTGTTGCTAGAGTCTTGCCTATTACCTTTGCCATTGGATCCTGCTATGCAGTTTAAACCTCTCGTTAATAGAGATTTAGGTTAATATACTATTATATCTCCATACAAACGACAGCCATTTAACCCTTCCCTTCACAGAGATTTAGGTTAATATACTATTATATCTCCATACAAACAACAGTCATTTAGCTATCATGCAGTGGATAAGTAGTGGCCATATCTATCCCACCTCCATAAATATTACTGGGACTACATAGAGATTTAGGTTAATATACTATTATATCTCCATACAAACGACAGCCATTTAGCTATCATGTAGTGGATAAGTAGTCGCCATATCTATCTCACTTCCATAGATATTACTGGGACTTCATAGAGATTTAGGTTAATATACTATTATATCTCCATACAAACGACAGCCATTTAGCTATCATGCAGTGGATAAGTAGTCGCCATATCTATCCCACCTCCATAGATATTACTGGGACCACATGAGATTCTGGCCATTATTATGAACATTTGTTTGGCTACTACATTGTCAATGTATGTCGTATTGGTAATGGCGTCAAGAGGTGCTTCTATGAGGGAAAGGGTTATGAGCATTGGTTTGACTACTACATTGTCAATGTATGTCGTATTGGTAATGGCGTCAAGAGGTGCTTCTATGAGGGAAAGGGTTATGAGCATTGGTTTGACTACTACATTGTCAATGTATGTCGTATTGGTAATGGCGTCAAGAGGTGCTTCTATGAGGGAAAGGGT
>CM026401.1:53987070-54018972 GCA_014843695.1 Archivesica marissinica | reverse complement strand
CATGCGCATTCGCAATTAGGAAGCATTTGTCGCGAGAAAAGACGTGTGTTACAGCTTACGCTGTTCCAAGGATGATCTATTTACATGTTCTGGCACACGGTAAGTTGCATATCAAGTATGCTAAATGCAAAGTGTGCTATATTTTCTTTGTGCCATTGAAAGAATAATTAATGTAAATATAAGTAATGAATCACGGGTTAATAGTTTACATCGGGGTATAAACTACATTGGGCTTGTTTATTGTTAGAGTGGATGCTTCGGCCGCCACACACATTACCCATGCCAAATGTAGTTCATACACCGATGGAAAACTAGACTGGCTATGCATTCCTAGCTGGAACACTGAATATAGTCGGTAGATAACCCTATTGATTTTTAAGTCTAGGGTCAAGATGTGTGTTTACATTGATTTATCATCGCTACCGGTTGCGATTAGTCATTTTAGATTTTTAGGGTCACGGTCACCAGAAATTTACTAACATTTAAAACAATTTTTGATCTTATGTACCCATTTGACATACGGAGATAGAAGTTTCATGACTGCTGCCCCAAAACTTTGGAATTCTCTTCCATCAAATCTTAGAAGTGCAACAACATTGTGTTCTTTCAAAAAGGCTTTGAAGACACACCTTTTTAAATGTTCATATGGAACATAAATATCGAACTGTGTCTGTGCTCAATCAGGATTAAGACTGCAAATGAACACATTTTATTTAATTATTACCTATATTTTAATTGTTATAATTTTAGATCCTAATATTTTATAGCATATTTGGAATCCATTGTAATTGTGTTTGCTAATTTTGTCTTGTTTTATCTCATTGTATGTGGAAGTTTTTATCAATATTTGTGATATTTTAGGCTGTAAAGCGCTTTTGAACGTTTTATTTTTAAATGAAAAGAGCGCTATACAAGTTTGGTATATAATAATAATAATAATAATAATTTGGCTTCTAATCTGATGTACTCGCATTTGTCAGGTCAGAAGATGAATCCAATATATATATGACATCATTAGTTAGCCACTACTGACCTTGAGATAGTGGATCAAAGGTCAAGGTCACAGGGTCATTGTATTTAAAAAACCATAATTTTATTCCAATATATATATATGACATCATTAGTTAGCCACTACTGACCTTGAGATAGTGGATCAAAGGTCAAGGTCACAGGGTCATGGTATTTAAAAAACCATAATTTTATTCCAATATATATATATGACATCATTAGTTAGCCACTACTGACCTTGAGATAGTGGATCAAAGGTCAAGGTCACAGGGTCATGGTATTTGAAAAACCATATTCCAATATATATATATATGACATCATTAGTTACCCACTACTGACCTTGAGATAGTGGATCAAAGGTCACAGGGTCATGGTATTTGAAAAACCATATTCCACTTCCAAAGCTTACCATGTTTTTATCATGCACACAGATTCACTTAAATTAATGCCAGTGTGAGATACTCACATTTTGAATTCTCAAGAATGCAATTTCTAGTATTGTGTATTGATTTACAGGATAGTTTGTCTTCTGGAACACACCCCACCCATCCTATGGCCTTGGCCGCTGGTTTCCATATGGGTTCTGCAAATTCTATGCGCTCTGCCACCCACAGTATGGAGGGTAGTGAGGCGGGCATGATGCTAGAATCGCCCACAGCTCAACGAAGACCTCCGTCTGGTCGTCCAGTGTCTTCAAGGTAAGTTCTTTTGTGTTGCTAGAGTCTTGCCTATTACCTTTGCCATTGGATCCTGCTATGCAGTTTAAACCTCTCGTTAATAGAGATTTAGGTTAATATACTATTATATCTCCATACAAACGACAGCCATTTAACCCTTCCCTTCACAGAGATTTAGGTTAATATACTATTATATCTCCATACAAACAACAGTCATTTAGCTATCATGCAGTGGATAAGTAGTGGCCATATCTATCCCACCTCCATAAATATTACTGGGACTACATAGAGATTTAGGTTAATATACTATTATATCTCCATACAAACGACAGCCATTTAGCTATCATGTAGTGGATAAGTAGTCGCCATATCTATCTCACTTCCATAGATATTACTGGGACTTCATAGAGATTTAGGTTAATATACTATTATATCTCCATACAAACGACAGCCATTTAGCTATCATGCAGTGGATAAGTAGTCGCCATATCTATCCCACCTCCATAGATATTACTGGGACCACATGAGATTCTGGCCATTATTATGAACATTTGTTTGGCTACTACATTGTCAATGTATGTCGTATTGGTAATGGCGTCAAGAGGTGCTTCTATGAGGGAAAGGGTTATGAACATTGGTTTGGCTACTACATTGTCAATGTATGTCGTATTGGTAATGGCGTCAAGAGGTGCTTCTATGAGGGAAAGGGTTATGAGCATTGGTTTGACTACTACATTGTCAATGTATGTCGTATTGGTAATGGCGTCAAGAGGTGCTTCTATGAGGGAAAGGGTTATGAGCATTGGTTTGACTACTACATTGTCAATGTATGTCGTATTGGTAATGGCGTCAAGAGGTGCTTCTATGAGGGAAAGGGTTAATGTGACTATAATTAACATTTATTCATGCACAAATGCCATATTAATGATTCCAGGCCATATATTTCAAATAATGAATAGACGCAATGCTTTATAATGGGCCAGTGTATCTCACTGGACACAATTTTGTATGGAAATTGTAAAACAAAATGTGTTGTATTTTTTAGGGAGAGGTGGGGCCCCCAGGGGGTGATGTCAATGTCCCTAAGGCGACTATTTCGCCCTGTCGCCCTCTAGAATGAGCCCTGACTATTTGTGGGTACAGATCGGCCTCACTCAAGTCCACCAAAAAAAGACAACATTTTACAAATTGATTCCTGACTAGTTGTGGGTACAGATCGGCCTCACTCAAGTCCACCAAAAAATGACAACATTTTACAAATTGATTCTAGTTTGATTATTAAATAAATTCTTACAACATATTAGTTCAAATTCTTACAACATATTAGTTCAAATTCTTACAACATATTAGTTCAAATTCTTACAACATATTAGTTCAAATTCTTACTAGTTCAAATTCTTACAACATAATAGTTCAAATTCTTACAACATAATAGTTCAAATTCTTACAACATATTAGTTCAAATTCTTACAACATATTAGTTCAAATTCTTACAACATATTAGTTCAAATTCTTACAACATAATAGTTCAAATTCTTACAACATATTAGTTCAAATTCTTACAACATAATAGTTCAAATTCTTACTACATATTAGTTCAAATTCTTACAACATATTAGTTCAAATTCTTACAACATATTAGTTCAAATTCTTACTAGTTCAAATTCTTACAACATAATAGTTCAAATTCTTACAACATAATAGTTCAAATTTTTACTACATATTAGTTCAAATTCTTACAACATATTAGTTCAAATTCTTACAACATAATAGTTCAAATTCTTACTACATATTAGTTCAAATTCTTACAACATATTAGTTCAAATTCTTACTAGTTCAAATTCTTACAACATATTAGTTCAAATTCGTACAACATAATAGTTCAAATTCTTATTAGTTCAAATTCTTACAACATAATAGTTCAAATTCTTACAACATATTAGTTCAAATTCTTACTAATTCAAATTCTTACAACATATTAGTTCAAATTCTTATTAGTTCAAATTCTTACAACATATTAGTTCAAATTCTTACAACATAATAGTTCAAATTCTTACAACATATTAGTTCAAATTCTTACTAGTTCAAATTCTTACAACATATTAGTTCAAATTCTTATTAGTTCAAATTCTTACAACATATTAGTTCAAATTCTTACAACATATTAGTTCAAATTCTTACAACATATTAGTTCAAATTCTTACTAGTTCAAATTCTTACTACATATTAGTTCAAATTCTTACAACATATTAGTTCAAATTCTTACAACATATTAGTTCAAATTCTTACAACATATTAGTTCAAATTCTTACTAGTTCAAATTCTTACAATATAATAGTTCAAATTCTTACAACATATTAGTTTTAATCTCTCATGAGGGAGAGAAAATAAGAAATTTGGATTTCAGGACTCGGCCACCGTGGGTCTTGCGGGATCAAACTAGTAACCCCTCTGCTATGCGGCCGACGTCGTATCCACAGAGTGCTAAAGTGAAATGAAATTCATCATTTGATTCTCTTTCTGTTACCCAGTTTACTTTATTTGTATTTTAGGGGTCCAGCAGGGCCTACAACTATCGCGGTACCTCAACAGATGGGAGCTGGCAGTGTTCTCCATCCGCAGCAGGTGCCCGCGCAGTACCCGCAGATTTACGCCCAGAGTATGCCACCACAGATGTATGTGCCCATGCACCAGGGGCCGGTACCCATGTATGGCATGCAGGTTAGTTACTGTCCACCCTGCTTCTTCCTCCAACAATGAAAGCTGGGACTTTAACACTCAAAGCAACTTACTGTCCACCCTGATTCTTCCTCCAACAATGGAAGATGGGACTTTAACACTCAGAGCAACTTGCTGTCCACCCTGATTCTTCCTCCAACAAAGGAAGCTGGGACTTTAACACTCAGAGCAACTTGCTGTCCACCCTGATTCTTCCTCCAACAAAGGAAGCTGGGACTTTAACACTCAGAGCAACTTACTGTCCACCCTGATTCTTCCTCCAACAAAGGAAGCTGGGACTTTAACACTCAGAGCAACTTGCTGTCCACCCTGATTCTTCCTCCAACAAAGGAAGATGGGACTTTAACACTCAGAGCAACTTACTGTCCACCCTGATTCTTCCTCCAACAATGGAAGCTGGGACTTTAACACTCAGAGCAACTTGCTGTCCACCCTGATTCTTCCTCCAACAAAGGAAGCTGGGACTTTAACACTCAGAGCAACTTGCTGTCCACCCTGATTCTTCCTCCAACAAAGGAAGCTGGGACTTTAACACTCAGAGCAACTTACTGTCCACCCTGATTCTTCCTCCAACAAAGGAAGCTGGGACTTTAACACTCAGAGCAACTTGCTGTCCACCCTGATTCTTCCTCCAACAATGGAAGCTGGGACTTTAACACTCAGAGCAACTTACTGTCCACCCTGCTTCTTCCTCCAACAATGGAAGCTGGGACTTTAACACTCAAAGCAACTTACTGTCCACCCTGATTCTTCCTCCAACAATGGAAGATGGGACTTTAACACTCAGAGCAACTTACTGTCCACCCTGATTCCTCCCCCAACAATGGAAAGTGGGACTTTAACACTCAGAGCAACTTACTGTCCACCCTGCTTCTTCCTCCAACAATGGAATATGGGACTTTAACACTCAGAGCAACTTACTGTCCACCCTGATTCTTCCTCCAACAATGGAAGATGGGACTTTAACACTCAAAGCAACTTACTGTCCACCCTGATTCTTCCTCCAACAATGGAAGATGGGACTTTAACACTCAGAGCAACTTGCTGTCCACCCTTATTCTTCCTCCAACAATGGAAGCTGGGACTTTAACACTCAGAGCAACTTACTGTCCACCCTGATTCCTCCCCCAACAATGGAATGTGGGACTTTAACACTCAAAGCAACTTACTGTCCACCCTGCTTCTTCCTCCAACAATGGAAGGTGGGACTTTAACACTCAAAGCAACTTACTGTCCACCCTGCTTCTTCCTCCAACAATGGAAGATGGGACTTTAACACTCAGAGCAACTTGCTGTCCACCCCACAGTGATTCGGCACGTTTGGGGGTACTAGTATATATATTTAAGTACAGGGATTCTACTCTGTGGGATGTCAGATTTCGCATCGATCAGTAAAATGGCCCTATCTGAAACAATTTTGTACAAATCTGTCCAAATACAACGCCTATCCCGAGTCTTTATATTGTTCTTCAAATAAAACACAACTTTAAGCTGCATGCATGCATACTTTGCAAACAATTGCCACATACATTGGCCATAGCAGGTCACATTTCCATACTAGGACACGGGTTCTGTCAGCAACAAAAAAAAATCTTCGACGAGTTTTAACGTGTAGGTTTATTCGGCAATAATGTACGTCAAAAAGAGATTTCGTAGCATTTTCAATTTGTTTTGAAAATTTCTATAGCGGCGCAATTCGCGTTGAAACGAGCGTTGAAACGAGCGTTCTGATTGGATTATTAGAATGTAACGATATGTTTTTTTATATAGGAAGAATAATCATAATCCAATATAAGACAACGTTTTTATACAAGTTTTTTTACAATCAGATTATGGCCTTATAAGTGAGAGCTAAAATATTTTTATAATTTAAAAATAAATGTGTTAAAGTGGAAGTCGTGATAGCGCAGTGGATGCGCGTTCGCTTCAGGTGCAAAAGGTCCGGAGTTCGAGCCCCACTGGAGCCGTTACGATTGTGCCCGTAAGCAAGGCATTTAAATTCCACGTTGCCTCTTCTCTCTCCCTCGTGGCGATGGATTCCATCAGGAATGAGGTCTCGAGAGGGATTAATATAAGTTGAAATAACTTGTTTCGCAATCGAGCTAAAAATAAATTTGTATAAACTAAATGTGTTAAATGGTATACATAATTACGTTTTAGAAAAGAAAGCACCCTGACACTGGCACCCTGACACTGGCACCCTGACACTGGCACCCTGACACTGAACATTTCTGGCCAAACATGCAATTTATACATGGTCTCCATTTTATCAATCCATTTTATATGCGAGTGCATGCCAAAACCAACAAATTTCAGGACCAATGTAGAGGAGGGTGTCTTATATGCGAGATTGTCTTATAGGCGAGTATGGATGGTAGGGGAGTGGGTAGTCTTATAGGCAAGTATGGATGGTAGGGGCGTGTGTAGTCTTATAAGGGAGATCGTCTTATAGGCGCGTATGGATGGTAGGGGAGTGGGTAGTCTTATAGGCGAGTATGGATGGTAGGAGCGTGGGTAGTCTTATAGGGGAGATCGTCTTATAGGCGAGTATGTATGGTAGGGGAGTGGGTAGTCTTATAGGCGAGTATGGATGGTAGGGGAGTGGGTAGTCTTATATGCGAGTATGGATGGTAGGGGAGTGGGTAGTCTTATAGACGAGTATGAATGGTAGGGGAGTGGGTAGTCTTATAGGCGAGTATGGATGGTATGGGCGTGTGTAGTCTTATAGGGGAGATCGTCTTATAGGCGAGTATGTATGGTAGGGGAGTGGGTAGTCTTATAGGCGAGTATGGATGGTAGGGGAGTGGGTAGTCTTATAGGAGAGTATGGATGGTAGGGGAGTGGGTAGTCTTATAGACGAGTATGGATGGTAGGGGAGTGGGTAGTCTTATAGGTGAGTATGGATGGTAGGGGAGTCGGTAGTCTTATAGACGAGTATGGATGGTAGGGGAGTGGGTAGTCTTATAGGTGAGTATGGATGGTAGGGGAGTGGGTAGTCTTATAGGCGAGTATGGATGGTAGGGGAGTGGGTAGTCTTATAGGTGAGTATGGATGGTAGGGGAGTGGGTAGTCTTATAGACGAGTATGGATGGTAGGGGAGTGGGTAGTCTTATAGACGAGTATGGATGGTAGGGTAGTGGGTAGTCTTATAGGCGAGTATGGATGGTAGGGGAGTGGGTAGTCTTATAGACGAGTATGGATGGTAGGGGAGTGGGTAGTCTTATAGACGAGTATGGATGGTAGGTGAGTGGGTAGTCTTATAGGCGAGTATGGATGGTAGGGGAGTGGGTAGTCTTATAGGCGAGTATGGATGGTAGAGGAGTGGGTAGTCTTATAGGCAAGTATGGATGGTAGGGGAGTGGGTAGTCTTATAGGAGAGTATGGATGGTAGGTGAGTGGGTAGTCTTATAGGCGAGTATGGATGGTAGAGGAGTGGGTAGTCTTATAGGCAAGTATGGATGGTAGGGGAGTGGGTAGTCTTATAGGAGAGTATGGATGGTAGGGGAGTGGGTAGTCTTATAGGCAAGTATGGATGGTAGGGGAGTGGGTAGTCTTATAGGCAAGTATGGATGGTAGGGGAGTTAGTAGTCTTATAGGAGAGTATGGATGGTAGGTGAGTGGGTAGTCTTATAGGCAAGTATGGATGGTAGGGGAGTGGGTAGTCTTATAGGCAGGTATGGATGGTAGGGGAGTGAGTAGTCTTATAGGAGAGTATGGATGGTAGGGGAGTGGGTAGTCTTATAGACGAGTATGGATGGTAGGGGAGTGGGTAGTCTTATAGACAAGTATGGATGGTAGGGGAGGGGGTCGTCTTATAGACGAGTATGGATGGTAGGTGAGTGGGTAGTCTTATAGGCGAGTATGGATGGTAGGGGAGTGGGTAGTCTTATAGGCGAGTATGGATGGTAGGGGAGGGGGTCGTCTTATAGACGAGTATGGATGGTAGGGGCGTGGGTAGTCTTATAGGAGAGTATGGATGGTAGGTGAGTGGGTAGTCTTATAGGCAAGTATGGATGGTAGGGGAGTGTGTAGTCTTATAGGCAAGTATGGATGGTAGGGGAGTGAGTAGTCTTATAGGAGAGTATGGATGGTAGGGGAGTGGGTAGTCTTATAGACGAGTATGGATGGTAGGGGAGTGGGTAGTCTTATAGGTGAGTATGGATGGTAGGGGAGTTGGTAGTCTTATATACGAGTATGGATGGTAGGGGAGTGGGTAGTCTTATAGGTGAGTATGGATGGTAGGGGAGTGGGTAGTCTTATAGGCGAGTATGGATGGTAGGGGAGTGAATAGTCTTATAGGAGAGTATGGATGGTAGGGGAGTGGGTAGTCTTATAGGCAAGTAAGGATGGTAGGGGAGTGGGTAGTCTTATAGGAGAGTATGGATGGTAGGTGAGTGGGTAGTCTTATAGGCAAGTATGGATGGTAGGGGAGTGGGTAGTCTTATAGGCAAGTATGGATGGTAGGGGAGTGAGTAGTCTTATAGGAGAGTATGGATGGTAGGGGAGTGGGTAGTCTTATAGGCGAGTATGGATGGTAGGGGAGTGGGTAGTCTTATAGACAAGTATGGATGGTAGGGGATGGGGTCGTCTTATAGACGAGTATGGATGGTAGGGGAGTGGGTAGTCTTATAGACGAGTATGGATGGTAGGGGAGTGGGTAGTCTTATAGACGAGTATGGATGGTAGGGGAGTGGGTAGTCTTATAGACGAGTATGGATGGTAGGGTAGTGGGTAGTCTTATAGGCGAGTATGGATGGTAGGCGAGTGGGTAGTCTTATAGGCGAGTATGGATGGTAGGTGAGTGGGTAGTCTTATAGGCGAGTATGGATGGTAGGGTAGTGGGTAGTCTTATAGGCGAGTATGGATGGTAGGGGAGTGGGTAGTCTTATAGACGAGTATGGATGGTAGGGGAGTGGGTAGTCTTATAGGCAAGTATGGATGGTAGGGGAGGGGGTCGTCTTATAGACGAGTATTGATGGTAGGTGAGTGGGTAGTCTTATAGGCGAGTATGGATGGTAGGGGAGTGGGTAGTCTATAGGCGAGTATGGATGGTAGGGGAGTGGGTAGTCTTATAGAGAGTATGGATGGTAGGGGAGTGGGTAGTCTTATAGGCGAGTATGGATGGTAGGGGAGGGGACGAGTATGGATGGTAGGGGAGTGGGTAGTCTTATAGGCAAGTATGGATGGTAGGGGAGTGGGTAGTCTTATAGGCAAGTATGGATGGTAGGGGAGTGGGTAGTCTTATAGCGAGTATGGATGGTAGGGGAGTGGGTAGTCTTATAACCAAGGCGAGTATGGATGGTAGGGGGTCAACAAAAAAGGGTAGTCTTATAGGAGAGTATGGATGGTAGGTGAGTGGGTAGTCTTATAGGCAAGTATGGATGGTAGGGCAGTGGGTAGTCTTATAGGCAAGTATGGATGGTAGGGGAGTGAGTAGTCTTATAGGAGAGTATGGATGGTAGGGGAGTGGGTAGTCTTATAGACGAGTATGGATGGTAGGGGAGTGGGTAGTCTTATAGACAAGTATGGATGGTAGGGAGGGGGTCGTCTTATAGACGAGTATGGATGGTAGGTGAGTGGGTAGTCTTATAGGCGAGTATGGATGGTAGGGGAGTGGGTAGTCTTATAGGTGAGTATGGATGGTAGGGGAGTGGGTAGTCTTATAGGCGAGTATGGATGGTAGGGTAGTGGGTAGTCTTATAGGCAAGTATGGATGGTAGGGGAGGGGGTCGTCTTATAGACGAGTATGGATGGTATGTGAGTGGGTAGTCTTATAGGCGAGTATGGATGGTAGGTGAGTGGGTAGTCTTATAGACGAGTATGGATGGTAGGGGAGTGGGTAGTCTTATAGACGAGTATGGATGGTAGGGGAGTGAGTAGTCTTATAGGCGAGTATGGATGGTAGGTGAGTGGGTAGTCTTATAGACGAGTATGGATGGTAGGGAGGGGGTCGTCTTATAGACGAGTATGGATGGTAGGGGAGTGGGTAGTCTTATAGACGAGTATGGATGGTAGGGAAACATATGGATGGTAGGGGAGTGGGTAGTCTTATAGGCGAGTATGGATGGTAGGTGAGTGGGTAGTCTTATAGACGAGTATGGATGGTAGGGGAGTGGGTAGTCTTATAGACGAGTATGGATGGTAGGGGAGTGGGTAGTCTTATAGGCGAGTATGGATGGTAGGGAGTGGGTAGTCTTATAGACGAGTATGGATGGTAGGGGAGTGGGTAGTCTTATAGACGAGTATGGATGGTAGGGGAGTGGGTAGTCTTATAGGCGAGTATGGATGGTAGGTGAGTGGGTAGTCTTATAGACGAGTATGGATGGTAGGGACAAAAAGTGAGTGGGTAGTCTTATAGGAGAGTATGGATGGTAGGTGAGTGGGTAGTCTTATAGGCAAGTATGGATGGTAGGGGAGTGGGTAGTCTTATAGGCAAGTATGGATGGTAGGGGAGTGAGTAGTCTTATAGGAGAGTATGGATGGTAGGGGAGTGGGTAGTCTTATAGACGAGTATGGATGGTAGGGGAGTGGGTAGTCTTATAGACAAGTATGGATGGTAGGGGAGGGGGTCGTCTTATAGACGAGTATGGATGGTAGGTGAGTGGGTAGTCTTATAGGCGAGTATGGATGGTAGGGGAGTGGGTAGTCTTATAGGTGAGTATGGATGGTAGGGGAGTGGGTAGTCTTATAGGCGAGTATGGATGGTAGGGTAGTGGGTAGTCTTATAGGCAAGTATGGATGGTAGGGGAGGGGGTCGTCTTATAGACGAGTATGGATGGTATGTGAGTGGGTAGTCTTATAGGCGAGTATGGATGGTAGGTGAGTGGGTAGTCTTATAGACGAGTATGGATGGTAGGGGAGGGGGTAGTCTTATAGACGAGTATGGATGGTAGGGGAGTGGTAGTCTTATAGGGAGTATGGATGGTAGGGAGTGGGTAGTCTTATAGACGAGTATGGATGGTAGGGAGGGGGTCGTCTTATAGACGAGTATGGATGGTAGGGGAGTGGGTAGTCTTATAGACGAGTATGGATGGTAGGGGAGTGGGTAGTCTTATAGACGAGTATGG
This sequence comes from Archivesica marissinica, assembly GCA_014843695.1. NCBI lineage: Eukaryota > Metazoa > Mollusca > Bivalvia > Venerida > Vesicomyidae > Archivesica > Archivesica marissinica. Next base: position 54,007,481 of record CM026401.1, on the reverse strand, counting down.
ATGGTAGGGGAGTGGGTAGTCTTATAGGCGAGTATGGATGGTAGGGGAGTGGGTAGTCTTATAGGCGAGTATGGATGGTAGGGGAGTGGGTAGTCTTATAGGCGAGTATGGATGGTAGGGGAGTGGGTAGTCTTATAGACGAGTATGGATGGTAGGGGAGTGGGTAGTCTTATAGACGAGTATGGATGGTAGGGGAGTGGGTAGTCTTATAGACGAGTATGGATGGTAGGGGAGTGGGTAGTCTTATAGGCGAGTATGGATGGTAGGGGAGTGGGTAGTCTTATAGACGAGTATGGATGGTAGGGGAGGGGGTCGTCTTATAGACGAGTTTGGATGGTAGTGAGTGGGTAGTCTTATAGGCGAGTATGGATGGTAGGGGAGTGGGTAGTCTTATAGGCAAGTATGGATGGTAGGGGAGTGGGTAGTCTTATAGGCAAGTATGGATGGTAGGGGAGTGGGTAGTCTTATAGGAGAGTATGGATGGTAGGGGAGTGGGTAGTCTTATAGACGAGTATGGATGGTAGGGAGTGGGTAGTCTTATAGGCAAGTATGGATGGTAGGGGAGGGTAGTTATAGAGTATGGATGGTAGGGGAGTGGGTAGTCTTATAGGAGAGTATGGATGGTAGGTGAGTGGGTAGTCTTATAGGCAAGTATGGATGGTAGGGGAGTGGGTAGTCTTATAGGCAAGTATGGATGGTAGGGGAGTGGTAGTCTTATAGGCGAGTATGGATGGTAGGGGAGTGGGTAGTCTTATAGGCGAGTATGGATGGTAGGGGAGTGGGTAGTCTTATAGGTGAGTATGGATGGTAGGGGAGTGGGTAGTCTTATAGACGAGTATGGATGGTAGGGGAGTGGGTAGTCTTATAGGTGAGTATGGATGGTAGGGGAGGGGTCTTCTTCTGCCTCTCCTCTCTCCCTCGTGGCGATGGATTCCATCAGGAATGTTGTCTCGAGAGTGATTACTATAAGTTATAATAACTTGTTTCGCAATCGAGGTAAAATAAATTTGTATATCTGACTGTATTATATACAGACAATGAAATGCTATTTCTGATTGTTTTCTTACAGGGTCCCTTTCCGGATATACAAGAACTGCGATACACACCGTCATATCAACCAATCTTGACATCTGGACCTCAGCCAAGAAAGTATGTTTTTGTACAAAAAACAAAAACAAAAAATAAAGAAAAAAAGAAAAACATTTTTTTTGTGTACAGATTTAGACATTTTAGAATTCTGTTGTAAAACAGATTTGTTGGGGTGGGGCAGCTGGGGTGTGTCGGGTGCGTGTTCTGATAGCAGCTCTTGTTTGCAACACCCTTGCATATGCAATAATTTGTATGCTAGATAACAGAAGACAGAGTTATTGATAGAAGGTGCCTCCCACGGCCTTGTGGTTACCGTCGTCGGCTTCACATCATTTGCCCCTCGTTGCTGTACGTTCAAATCCCAATTTGACTTGAAGAAGGTGGGTGGTTCTACACAGATGCCCTACCAATACTGGCTGGAGAATTGTCTTATGACTTAAGCTGTTGGCGCGACTTTAATACCTGAGAAAGAAGTGCATAAGTTAATGATGGAAAAGTGTGTATCTATAAATAACACCAAGACTACAGTATTGGTGTTTGCAAGGATATATTGACGATCGTGGTGATGGATTCCATCAGGAATGAGGTCTCGAGAGTGATTAATATAAGTTGCAAGAACTTGTTTCGCAATCGAGCTCAAATAAATTTGTATTTTTAAAAAATATATGTTGAACGCGTATTTCCCACTGCCATTTTGACCCATGGATTTGAGAATTTTCATGTTTCGATCAAAATTTAGAAAAAAATATTTTTCTCCCTCAAAAAGTCAGTTTCCGAGAAATCTGCAATGTTTGTAAATAACTGTTCTCTACATGTACTTTACAGGGGCTCTGGTCTGTCACGAGCAGCTTATGCAAAGTTGTATTCTGTTGGTTTTCCGCCAGTGCTAGATCGTAATGGTGAACCGCCGGAAGTCATTGATCCAAACACGCATGTTGTCAGCGTAGATCTACAGCGAGAGATGAACGACCCACTACAGTGTAACGAGATTATCTTCCAGTTCTTAGCTTTCTCCAAGTAAGCTTGAATGTCTATGCCATATACCAAGTAGGCTGTCCGATTAGCACAGTGGTTAGTGTGCTCGCTTCTCACAAATGCGACCCGGGTTCGATCCTCGGACCTGGAAGTATGTGAGATTGTACGGTGGTCGCCAGATCGAACAGGTGGGTTTTCTCCCACATGAATGACCACATTTACACGAGAGTGATTAATATAAGTTGTTAAAACTTGCTTCGCAATCGTTGTGAAATAAATAAAGTTTAACCCTTTCAACACCACAGACCTCTAAATTGGCTTACAAAAAAGTGTAGATCCAGATGAGCCGGCTCATGACGAGCCGTCTCATCAGGATCTGCACTTTTTTCAAGTAATATTACTAATTTTAGACAAAATTACCCATCTTGATAAATGAACTGGTCCGAATGTAATTTTCTTATTCATTTATTGGTCTAAGAATATCATGGACCAGTCCATGTGAGTTACTTGGTGCTGAATGGGTTAAGCCTAATTGGCTGTTATATTCAGGTTAAAGATGGGAGACAAATACATTTAGAATGGAGGGAGAAATGATTATTGGCTATTATATGGAAGTTAAAGAGTACATTTAGAATGGAGGGAGAAATGATTATTGGCTATTATATGGAAGTTAAAGAGTACATTTAGAATGGAGGGAGAAATGATTATTGGCTATTATATGGAAGTTAAAGAGTACATTTAGAATGGAGGGAGAAATGATTATTGGCTATTATATGGAAGTTAAAGAGTACATTTAGAATGGAGGGAGAAATGATTATTGGCTATTATATGGAAGTTAAAGAGTACATTTAGAATGGAGGGAGAAATGATTATTGGCTATTATATGGAAGTTAAAGAGTACATTTAGAATGGAGGGAGAAATGATTATTGGCTATTATATGGAAGTTAAAGAGTACATTTAGAATGGAGGGAGAAATGATTATTGGCTATTATATGGAAGTTAAAGAGTACATTTAGAATGGAGGGAGAAATGATTATTGGCTATTATATGGAAGTTAAAGAGTACATTTAGAATGGGGGAGAAATGATTATTGGCTGTTTTATGGAAGTTAAAGAGTACATTTAGAATGGGGGGAGAAGTGATTAATTGAGTGTCCCCAAATTATAGAACTATAATTCAGAGTTCGAGCCTCTCTGGAGCCGTTATGATTGTGCCCTTAGGCAAGGCATTTAAATTTCAGGTTGCCTATTCTCTCTCCCTTGTGGTGATTGATTCCATCAGGAATTAGGTCTTGAGAGTGATTAATATAAGTTGTAAGAACTTGTTTCACAATCAAGCTAAAATAAATTTGTATAAACTATAGAACTATAATTACCCTTGCAGAATGATAGAGAATGTTGGAGCGTCTGGACCGGAGACGACTGGCGGTACCGTGTTCTTGTCTTTCCAGTTTTACAGGAACCAGCAAGTCACAACTGAGAGGTAACTGACGTAACTATCGTTTTAACACATTCCTATATTACGAATTAAATTATTAAAGGTCCGGAGTTCGAGCCCCGCTGGAGCCGTTATGATTGTGCCCTTAGGCAAGGCATTTAAATTCCACGTTGCCTCTTCTCTCTCCCTCGTGGCAATGGATTCCATCAGGAATGAGGTCTCGAGAGTGATTTATATAAGTTGCAATAACTTGTTTCACAATCGCTAAAATAAATTTGTATAAACTAAACAATTTATTATTTTTAAAAAAATTTAGCATTCATTTATAAGACAGAAAGCCACTTTGAGGCCATAATCTGGCAGGGCTCACGCTAGAGAGCGACTCTGGCGAAGTGGTCGCTTTATTTTCTGCCACTTTGCCGACAATAGTCATCAGGGCGACATCCATTTCGCCTTATTTCTGGAAGATATAATTGCTAATTAATGGTAATCCGTTTTGTCATTTGGTAAAAAACTTGTCTTATAGATGCAACTCTACTAATTCTATTTTTTTTTCATTTCCTGCTTTATACCAGACACTAATTGCTGCCGTTGTCTAATAATAGATTGCTTGTCATTTTCTATTTATAGATTGCTGTTGTCAAAGCCCCAGACTGATCTGTCATCCGACATTCACGCCATGCCGTACATACTTCAGAAACTGGACAAGGACGGAACATTGCTGAAAGGTCCACCAGGTCTTGAGGTATGTTTCTGTTCAATTAAAAGACATCGACGCACAATCACAATGCATTGGAAATAAATGTAAATATCGTTGAAAACCAACAGTAAGTGAAAGTCGTGATAGCGCAGTGGATGCGCGTTCGCTTCAGGTGCGAATTGTCCGGAGTTTGAGCCCCACTGGAGCCATTATGATATTGCCCTTAGGCAAGGCATTTAAATTCCACGTTGCCTCTTCTCTCCCTCGTGGCGATGGATTCCAGATGCCATCAGGAATGAGGTCTCGAGAGTGATTAATATAATTTGAAAGAACTTGTTTCGCAATGAAGCTAAAATAAATTTGTATTGACTAATTACTACTAATAATATATATGTACATGCATCTAGAGTGTTTATTTCCAGTGAAAAATTGCATTTTTCTACTATTTTACTGAAAATGTCTGTGTACACTAAGTCCTGACCTATTGTGCACACCTGTCCATATAGTGACACCTATCAAAGAAGTTTTCCCAAAACTACGCTATTTTTAGAAGAGGTCGGAGCCCTGTGTGTGTTATACGTTTATTTATCGTCGCTACCTGTAGCCCATATGAGCGACGCTTCCTGAAGAGATTAGTCATTTTAGATTTTGGAGGATAGTGCAATGATACAGACAGAGACCCATTCCAGAGTCTCCTCTGGTTCTTTTACGTGCACGGTGTACAGCACCGACATGAGACCTCAGTTTAAAGTCTCTATTGAAAGACTGTTAATTTTATTAGGGTCAGATGGGGGATTGAACCTGCGATCCCTGGATTAACCACTGGACTACAGATCGGTCTGTAAGGTCGGAGCTCTCACAGTGCTTCTCCTTTATTGGACTGTAAAAACTTAGTTTAGAGTTTATGTATTTTGTGTTGCAGATTCGTTATTTCATGGACCCAGCATTCATGAAGCCAGGGGAGACTCAGCTATTCTTACAACATTTGTCCCAGCAGACGATGTATATAGATGTATGGGATGGTGACTCATTGCTACCCCTCGGCAGTACTGCAGTGGATTTGAAGGTACCCATTAACCTTTTGCATGTTAGCGGCAGATAAAATCACATTTGCCAACAACATAGAGCCAGTTCAGGCTCTATGCTGTTTGCTATTCGGATTTACAACATTTGTCCCAGCAGACGGTGTATATAGATGTATGGGATGGTGACTCATTGCTACCCCTCGGCAGTACTGCAGTGGATTTGAAGGTACCCATTAACCCTTTGCATGTTAGCGGCAGATAAAATCACATTTGCTAACAACATAGAGCCAGTTCAGGCTCTATGCTGTTTGCTATTCGGATTTACAACATTTGTCCCAGCAGACGGTGTATATAGATGTATGGGATGGTGACTCATTGCTACCCCTCGGCAATACTGCAGTGGATTTGAAGGTACCCATTAACCCTTTGCATGTTAGCGGCAGATAAAATCACTTTTGCTAACAGCATAGGGCCAGATCAGGCTCTATGCTGTTTGCTATTCGGATAGTGGGGCTAAAACACTTGGCTGGATAGCAAACAACATAGATCCTGATGAACGTGGCGTTACGTTTGGATGTCACCGTTAATTGGTATCCCAGCGTAAATAAAAGATCTCTAAATAGGCTTACAAAAAGTGTAGATCCAGATGAGCCGTCTCATCAGGATCTGCACTTTTTGCCAGTAATATTACTATTTTTTAGACAAAATTACCCATTTTGATAAATGAATTGGTCCAAATGTAATTTTCCTATTAATTTATAGGTCTAAAAATATCATGCACCAGTCCAAGTCAGTTATTTGGTGTTGAATGGGTTAAACGGCTGACAACTTTCTCACATATCACCATTTATCACCTGTCCCTGATAGGGAGTGAACATTTTGTATGAGTTGCCGAGGTTGGACTGTTTGATAGTCTATTCACTATGTGTTTCAGTATTTATGCCGGACAGGTATGGAGGCTGTGCAGACCACATTTGAGTTGGAGGTCATCTCTACGGAATACCAGGAAGATCCGAACCTAGCACACGAGGAAGCTGGGGCAGGTGGGGTCCGACCAGCAAATGTGCAGTCAGTCGTTCGAGGCAAACTCCATCTGAGGCTAGCCAACCTAGGACACCCAGTGGACCCTAAAGCCACAATTTCTGGTATGTTATTTTTAGATTGACCGGTTTTGATGATTATTTGCGACAGAGAGCAGAAGAATGAGTCGTTGTTTACTGTATGATGAGATGGGAGTATATGCTTGGATCGGTTAAGAGTTTATGAAATGTTCTACCCTCTCTGAGTTGTATGTACGTCGCAGTAGGTGGGGAGGGGGCATCGGCAGCCGAGTGGTTACGGTTGTTTACTTCAAATCACTTAAGCCATACCGCTCTAAGTTTGAATCCCACTTGTAGTGTCAAATTCTTTTTTGTGAGGAAGCTATCCAGCTGGATTGCAGAAGGTCGATGGTTCTACTCTAGTGTCCGTCTGCATCTGAAATACTGCCCGGAGGGGCACCCGTTGTCTTCCTCCACCAATACAGGGTGGAGAAGGTCAGTGGTTCTACTCAAGTGTCCGTCTGCATCTGAAATACTGCCCGGAGGGGCACCCATCATCTTCCTCCACCAATACAGGGTGGAGAAGGTCAGTGGTTCTACTCAAGTGTCCGTCTGCATCTGAAATACTGCCCGGAGGGGCACCCAGCGTCTTCCTCCACCAATACAGGGTGGAGAAGGTCAGTGGTTCTACTCAAGTGTCCGTCTGCATCTGAAATACTGCCCGGAGGGGCACCCAGCGTCTTCCTCCACCAATAAAAGGTGGAGAGTTGCCGTATGACCTAAGCTGTTGGTGCGCCTTTAAACCCCCATAACAAACAAATAGAACAATTAAGTTCTAGTACAACAATATACCTCACAAGGCCATTTTACCCTTCGTTATCTGTAATGTTCTCTACTCAAAATTATCATTTTAGATGCGTTTAATTTCTGTATAGAATGTGGCAAATTGACATTAAAATCAAATTTTATGAATTAACATCCGAATTAAATAAAAGATTTTATTACAGGAATTGGACAGCTTACCTTACCAACGTTCACAATGGATCCCAATGGTAAAATAGACGACCCGTCATCTGCTAATAATAATTAACCTGTTTCTGCTCCATGTTGCATTGTAATAGTCCATTGTTAATTAATTGTTAATTAATTACATGATTCTCATCCCCACTTGCCTCTCCCCTATTTTGGTGTGGCCCCCTTATTTTATGGGGTTAAAACTCACATTCGACCCCCTCATTTTGAGTATTGCCCCCTACAGTTCATTGAGAGAGAAAACAAACATTTGACATCTCATTTTGTTATGGCTCCATCAATTTTATTGATAACATTTATTTTTACAAATCATTTTTTTTTTTACAAAATGACATTATTTTTTTGTTAAAATAACATTTTTCCACCTCCCCTTCTGCTCCCTTCCATTTTTGGACAAGATTTGACATCTAATTTAGGAGATGATTTATAAGTGCCCATCGTGAAGCAAACCGGTTCTCGTTTATGTTCAGCAATTAAATATTGTGTGTCACTCAAATGAAGATCGAAGCATTAACCCACTTGATAATGCAACATGGAGCAGACCTAACCGTTGTAACTGTCATAAAGTCTCTATATGTGTGGGGGTGGGTGGAGGAGGGGGGTTCTCTCAAATGGTGAAAGTTAAAAAAATTAAAATCTATTAAATCATTTTCAAACTTAAGGATGATTTTTGTGCTTAAATATTCACAAAGGGAGATAATTTACACCATTTTTCACAAGGATCAATTTCATTTGGGTTACTGCTTTATTAAAATGGTGTTCTTAATTATTTATTATAGAGGCTTTATGATTTAGATATTTAGGAAGTTGTAGGATGTGTAGCTGTTCGGCTAGTTAAAATGACTAGTATTCTCTACTGCAATCTCTGCAAACTAAACAAAACTAGTCCATCATAATCCAGGGTCCAGTCTAGGTCAGAAGTTTTGGGAGAAGTGAGAAAGCGCGTGATCGCTTCCTTAAATGATGTTCTTTAATATACTTCTGCAAAACATTGTTAAAATGCACAGTACAACAATTAAATACAACATTTGAATAGAAGGAGTGCTTTATAATTTTATAAATTTTGTTTGAAAATCGTAAAAACCCAAAAATAATTTTTTTCCTTAGGGAGAAGTGGGGCCCCCAGAGGGCGAAGTCAGGGTCCCTAGGGCGACAATTTCGCCCACATCGCCCTCTAGAATGATCCCTGTAATCGAAACATGAAAATCGTAAAAACCCAAAAATAATTTTTTTCCTTAGGGAGAAGTGGGGCCCCCAGAGGGCGAAGTCAGGGTCCCTAGGGCGACAATTTCGCCCACATCGCCCTCTAGAATGATCCCTGTAATCGAAACAAAAATCCCATATATAGGAGATGCTGAAATATTCAGATCATAAATTTTACTTCTCTCTGCCTTTAGATTGAACTTGCCTGTAATTATCCATCTCCATGGTCTACGGAGCAGAAGGTCGAAGATTTGAATCTCGTCAGGGGTTTGTTCTGATATGGCCGGTTGGTGAGCCACCAGCTAGTTAAATAATGGTTACCGATTGTATACCAGCCTGGCGCCTGGCATACAAGCATAGGATTCGGGAAGTACTGATGTTCATAAAAAGAGGTGACTGATAAGACGGAAATGGCTGGCCCTTTAATAAACTATAACTATATTAATTATATATATTATTAATAACTATGACACTATAATAAAGAAGCACTTTACTTTTATTCTTAGTTTATACAAATTTATTTTAGCTCGATTGCGAAACAAGTTATTTCAACTTATTTAAATCACTCTCGAGACCTCATTCCTGATGGAATCCATCGCCACGAGGGAGAGAGAAGAGGCAACGTGGAATTTAAATGCCTTGCCTAAGAGCACAATCGTAACGGCTCCAGTGGGGCTTGAACTCCGGACTTTTATTCTTTGTTCATTAAGTTTAACCCATAACCTGCTAATCATGTTTCTTATTTTCTTGTTAAGGGTTTTTTTTCCCTCAGACAATGTGTTCTCCCTGGAGAATATAACGGTTGCTCCATAATCTAGCTACTGTAGAATCTGAATAAATTATAATGCTGTTTATAATGAGACATCGGTCAGTTATTGCCCTTGAATATTTCCTAAAAAGTAGATAGGTCCTATTAAGTGTTTTCCTCTGTTTTTATCGTTGTTTCCATTGCACAACATGCTAGCAAGTTTATTCATACCGCAACATCTCGTTAGGGAACAACAGTAAAAACAAAGGATTTGAACTCAAAGGACTTATTCACATTTTGGAATAAATCAGACTTTATCTGCCAAGGGAGGTAATAGAAAATTAGAAATGTCTCTTATTGCTTATAAATTCAGAGCTTGTTTGTAGTTGAAGACAAATGTCTGAACTTGCCTGTAGATGAAGATACTTGTCTGTAGTTAAAGACACATGTCTGAACTTGTCTGTAATTATAGAAAAATGTCTGAACTTGCCTGTAGATGAAGATACTTGTCTGTAGTTGAAGACACATGTCTAAACTTGTCTGTAGTTATCGACAAATGTCTGAACTTGCCTGTAGATGAAGATACTTGTCTGTAGTTATCGACAAATGTTTGAACTTGTCTGTAGTTATAGACAAGTGTCTGAACTTGCCTGTAGATGAAGATACTTGTCTGTAGATGAAGATACGTGTCTGTAGATGAAGATACTTGTTTGTATTTGAAGACAACTCTATCTTATTTCAGTTAATTTGCTCACACGGATCCGTAGTCCAGTGGTAACACGCTGGACTGGTAATCCAGGGATCGCAGGTCCCCCGTCTGACCCTAATAAAATTAACAGTCTTTCAGATTGGACGTTAAACCGAGGTGTCGTGTCGGTGCTTTACACCGTGCACGTAAAAGAACCAGAGCAGACTCTGGAATGGGTCTCTTTCTGTATCATTGCACTATCCTCCAAAATCTAAAATACCTAATCTCTTCAGGAGCGTCGCTCATATGGGCAACCGGTAGCGACGATAGATAAACGTAAAACACACACGATTATTGAAATATTATTATACCAGTATATTTATTAACTGATCTCTGTATGGCATCATGGGTCGCTGAACATGTTGCATGGTTACATGACCTCGCAAATGGCTTGCGATAGCGCAGTGGATGCGCGTTCTCTTCAATCAGGTGCGAAAGGTCCGGAGTTCAAGCCCTGCTGGAGCCGTTACGATTGTGCCCTTAGGCAAGGCAATTCAGGGCCAGGAGGTAAAAAACGGGTTGATCCGGAATAGTAACGGTTGTTGTTTTTTTGCCTAACCATATATATTTGTCTTATATATGCGATCAAAACAGTAATTTAAAAAATAAAATCGCACCAAAGACTGTCTTTCAGCTAAGGCCAAAAAAACAAAACCTGTGTTTACCATTTCATGCCAAAAAAATAGGGTTGGTCGGTAGGAACATTTTATTATTATTTTTTGTTACCATATTCATGGGCACAGAAAAATGTGAAAAACCAAATTTTGAAGAAAAAAATGATCTACCAAATTTCGAAAACAAATTTGGGGTGTAAAAAACAAGTTGGTCTAAGCATATTGTCCTATATATGCATGTCATTACAACAGTCCAGATCTAAGACAGAGCTGCCTTCGTTATGTGTTTGTGTATGGTACCGGTATATGTTGTCTATTGTATTCACTCAATGTTGTAGTTTATATTTATTTCTCTATGTTTCAGCTAAATATTTCTAAACCTTTCAAGAAAATGTTTTAGTTTTTATTATTTTTCTATATATTTCAGCTTATATAACCCTTCCAAGTAAAAGTTTTCAGATCGTATCTCAGACCGCCAGTAACTCCGCCTTCGGGGGTGGGAGTCTGATCGCCGGGGAACCTGATATCAAACATGGTAAATGTATGGGGCTTGTGAACAAAATGTGTGCTTTTACGCCCATGCAGTGCGCACCTTAATTGCAAAAAAGTTGTGTATGTTAAATTGAACTGTTGAGCTTAACACAGCGCAATCCTTGTAACACAAATTCATTCCACTGATTGTGGGGTTTAACACTTTCAACACCACAGACCTCTAAATAGACTTACAAAAAGTGTAGATCCAAATGAGCCATCTCATCAGGATCTGAACTTTTTGCCAGTAATATTACTATTTTTAGACAAAATTACTCATTTTGATAAATGAACTAGTCCAAATGTAATTTTCTGATTAATTTATTGGTCTAAAAATATCATGGACCAGTCCATGTCAGTTATGTGGTGTTGAATGGGTTAATATATGGTATATGTCCCTATTCTGTGCTTCACTGCCAACATTGCTTTTAATATAAATGTCTGCTCGCCTGATGTATAGGGTATGTATCGTTTGGGATGGTTTCGTAAAATAAAATTTCATTTATTTATCCACCCCCCCCCCCACACTGGGTAACACGCTGGACTGTTAATCCAGGGATCGGAGGTCTGACCCTAGTAAAATTAACAGTCTTTCAGATGGGACTTTAAGCCAAGGTTTTGTGTCAGTCCTGTACACCGTGCAGGTAAAAGAACCAGAGGAGACTCTGGAATGGGTCTTTGGCTAATCTCTTCAGGAGGCGTCGCTCATATGGGCAACTGGTAGCGATGATAAATAAACGCGAAACACCACTGACAAAGTGGGATACTGCCTCTAGATGTGTATTAGTCATTTTATGTTTTGGTGGATAGTTCCAGATGCATCCCTGGCTTTTTTACATGTCCGGTATTTAGCACCAATATACGAGAACTCAGTTTATTCAGTTTATAGTGCCGTCTTAAAGACTGTTAATATTGTTCAGTTTAGAGGGTTTTATTATTATCTCAATTTTGTGCAAATGTTCAAATGGCTTCGCTTCAGTGCAATTAGGGGCGGGGCCACTAGAGCTTATAAAACCCCTAATAAAGTTCTTCTTCATGAACTATGTCTTGTCTCATTTCGAGAAGGGTACCTACTGATGATCTAACACCTGTCACCAATTGCAAAAATGTCTTCTCACGTTTAGCCATTAACCTGGCAATCACGACAAAAGTCGCTTCTGCACACAGTATAGAGCCTGATCAGACGGCACAGAAAGTACACAGAATGTGTCGTCTGATCAGGCTCTATGCTGTTTGCTAATCGGATAGTGGAGCTAAAACACTTATCTGAATAGCAAACAACATAGATCCTGAAAGCCGTAAAACAATGTCTTGTCAGGAATTGTTTGGTGGATTTTCACCAACCTTGTTCTGTAGAATCTTGCAGTACTCGGTATATTTTCATTGAACTTTCTGGATATTAGTGTCAACAATTAATTAATTTTTGGAGAGGAATTAATATCAGTTTTCTGAAAACTTGTTTTCCAATCCAAACCATTCACAATTTATGTAATTTGTAACATTGTTTGTGTTATATATGTAAATTTATTGGAATAAATACTGTTTAAACCAACTAATTTAGGCCATCTAAACCAGCTTGCCACCAGGCCATCTAAACCAGCTTGCCACCAGGCCATCTAAACCAGCTTGCCACCAGGCCATATAAACCAGCTTGCCACCAACGCCATCTAAACCAGCTTGCCACCAGGGCCATCTAAACCAGCTTGCCACCAGGGCCATCTAAACCAGCTTGCCACCAGGGCCATCTAAACCAGCTTGCCACCAGGCCATCTAAACCAGCTTGCCACCAGGCATTGATTGTTAAAACACCCACGTTGTATGCATGTTGAATGTCTGAATTCTGTTGTCGAATGTGTGTCTGATATAATGTAAATGAGAGTAAATGCATTTAATATACCGGTATTTAATATTTTTGTCCATAGATCTATTAACAACAACAACAACAACAAAGTTTATTTAGCAAATCGGCATAATACATGCCTTTGGCTAATGAACAGTATAATCATATATACATATTTATAATCACAAACAAATATGAGTGAAATAATCTTTCATTAATATAATAGTTTACATTGATATATGTATACACACATATAGTATACTATTTGATTTCTTAACACAGGCTTCCTTTTATCGGTTGACATAAGACAATGAAATTTCTTTAAATACGGCCAAGATGCCACTGTAACCTATCATCACTGATGGTCACGGGTTCGAGCCCCGCTCAGGCCGTGTCTCATTTATATGAAAAAGTTGGCAGTTTCTTACGGAGGTTGGTGTACCAAAGTACTGGTTAACCGCTGGAGCCTGCCCAGGAAAGGTGTTGTTAGGTAAACTGCCCGCGGGCGATATAGCCCGAAATGGTGCTGATGCAGGCGTAAAACCCGAAATATAACATAACATAATACATGCCTTTGGCTAATGAACAGTATACTCTTATATACATATTTATAATCACACAAAAAATATGAGTAAAGTAATTGTTCGTTAATATGATAGTTTACATTGATATATGCATACACACTTATATTACACTATTTGGTTTCTTAACACAAGACTTCCTTTTATCGGTTGACATAAGACAATGAAATTTCTTTAAATACGGCCAAGATACGGCTGGCATGTATTTAGATTGAATATCAGATATTAGAATATTTCTGGCATATAAGTAAAACATGATTAACAATTTAACAATGTTAGGTTAATTACCCTCACAGTTGGGTTAATTACCCTCACAGTTGGGTTAATTACCCTCACAGTTGGGTTAGTTACCCTCACAGTTGGGTTAGTTACCCTCACAGTTGGGTTAGTTACCCTCACAGTTAGGTTAATTATCCTCACAGTTGGATTAATTAGCCTCACAGTTGGGTTAGTTACCCTCACAGTTGGGTTAATTACCCTTACAGTTAGGTTAGTTACCCTCACAGTTGGGTTAATTACCCTCACAGTTGTGTTAGTTACCCTCACAGTTGGGTTAATTACCCTCACAGTTGGGTTAGTTACCCTCACAGTTGGGTTAGTTACCCTCACAGTTGGGTTAATTACCCTCACAGTTGGGTTAGTTACCCTCACAGTTGGGTTAATTACCCTCACAGTTAGGTTAATTACACTCACAGTTGGGTTAATTACCCTCACAGTTGGGTTAGTTACCCTCACAGTTGGGTTAATTACCCTTACAGTTAGGTTAGTTACCCTCACAGTTGGGTTAATTACCCTCACAGTTGGGTTAGTTACCCTCACAGTTGGGTTAATTACCCTCACAGTTGGGTTAGTTACCCTCACAGTTGGGTTAATTACCCTCACAGTTGGGTTAATTACCCTCACAGTTAGGTTAATTACACTCACAGTTGGGTTAATTACCCTCACAGTTGGGTTAGTTACCCTCACAGTTGGGTTAATTACCCTCACAGTTGGGTTAGTTACCCTCACAGTTGGGTTAGTTACCCTCACAGTTGGGTTAATTACCCTCACAGTTAGGTTAATTACACTCACAGTTGGGTTAATTACCCTCACAGTTGGGTTAATTACACTCACAGTTAGGTTAATTACCCTCACAGTTGGGTTAATTACCTCAGTTAGGTTATCCCTCTCTCAGGTGTAACAGTGAAGAAGCGTGTGGCACGTGCGCACCATGTGGCAGAGAACAACCGAGAAGTGGCGGCGCTACTCTTCTCTAGGAGAGAGGAGGTTGAGCCGATCACCGAGTCGAACCGAGAGGCAGACTCCGAACGATCAAGAAAATTAGCGAGAATGCATGCACTGAGAAACAAGAATGGTGGGATTGATCAACCACAGATATTAGTGGTAGGTAACCTGTCTATAATTGGTTAGTTAACCCTTTGCCTGCTGAGTAAATAAAATCACATTTTTGCAAACAACATAGATCCAGATCAGCCGTCTGATCAGGGTCTATGTTGTTTGCTATTCAGCCAAGTTTTTAGCTCCACTTTCCGAATGGCAAACAGCAATGAGCTTGATCAGACGGCACATGTGATCTGTTGCGTCTGATCTGCCTCTATGCTGTTTGCAATAGTGATTTTATCTGCCGTTAGTGTGCAAAAGGTTAATGTAGCACAATCTATTAATTGTGTTTCTGCAAACCAGTCAATAAATGATGTTAATGTAAACCAGTCTATAAATCTTATTTCTATTTTAAAAAAATACCAGTCTATGAATTATAATTGTGTAGATCAGTCTAATTATGAGAGGTTAATGTAAATAGTGATGATGAATTAATGTAAACCAGTCTATAAATGGCCAGTCAATGTAAACCAGTCAAAATAAATAATACAGTGAAACCCTTCAAAATGGGAATACCACTTTAGAGAAGTTTTTAATGGAGGGGGTGGATGAAGTTTTGAACAAATTTCAGGTACAAGAAATGACACTTAATACCGGGTAATAAAAATATATGATTGCATCCGAATAGCCAATTCCATTGCCCTGCAGCCCGGGACAAGTGCTAAGCCAATTCCATTGCCCTGCCGGCAGGGACAAGTGCTAAGCCAATTCCATTGCCCTGCAGCCCGGGACAAGTGCTAAGCCAATTCCATTGCCCTGCAGCCCGGGACAAGTGCTAAGCCAATTCCATTGCCCTGCAGCCCGGGACAAGTGCTAAGCCAATTCCATTGCCCTGCAGCCCGGGACAAGTGCTAAGCCAATTCCATTGCCCTGCAGCCCGGGACAAATGCTAAGCCAATTCCATTGCCCTGCAGCCCGGGACAAGTGCTAAGCCAATTCCATTGCCCTGCAGCCGGGACAAGTGCTAAGCCAATTCCATTGCCCTGCAGCCGGGACAAGTGTTAAGCCAATTCCATTGCCCTGCAGCCCGGGACAAGTGCTAAGCCAATTCCATTGCCCTGCAGCCCGGGACAAGTGCTAAGCCAATTCCATTGCCCTGCAGCCCGGGACAAGTGCTAAGCCAATTCCATTGCCCTGCAGCCCGGGACAAGTGCTAAGCCAATTCCATTGCCCTGCAGCCCGGGACAAGTGCTAAGCCAATTCCATTGCCCTGCAGCCCGGGACAAGTGCTAAGCCAATTCCATTGCCCTGCAGCCCGGGACAAGTGCTAAGCCAATTCCATTGCCCTGCAGCCCGGGACAAGTGCTAAGCCAATTCCATTGCCCTGCAGCCCGGGACAAGTGCTAAGCCAATTCCATTGCCATGCAGCCCGGGACAAGTGCTAAGCCAATTCCATTGCCCTGCAGCCCGGGACAAGTGCTAAGCCAATTCCATTGCCCTGTAGCCCGGGACAAGTGCTAAGCCAATTCCATTGCCCTGCCGCCTGGGACAAGTGCTAAGCCAATTCCATTGCCCTGCAGCCCGGGACAAGTGCTAAGCCAATTCCATTGCCCTGCAGCCCGGGACAAGTGCTAAGCCAATTCCATTGCCCTGCAGCCCGGGACAAGTGCTAAGCCAATTCCATTGCCCTGCAGCCCGGGACAAGTGCTAAGCCAATTCCATTGCCCTGCAGCCCGGGACAAGTGCTAAGCCAATTCCATTGCCCTGCCGCCTGGGACAAGTGCTAAGCCAATTCCATTGCCCTGCAGCCCGGGACAAGTGCTAAGCCAATTCCATTGCCCTGCCGACTGGGACAAGTGCTAAGCCAATTCCATTGCCCTGCCGCCTGGGACAAGTGCTAAGCCAATTCCATTGCCCTGCAGCCCGGGACAAGTGCTAAGCCAATTCCATTGCCCTGCCGCCTGGGACAAGTGCTAAGCCAATTCCATTGCCCTGCAGCCCGGGACAAGTGCTAAGCCAATTCCATTGCCCTGCAGCCGGGACAAGTGCTAAGCCAATTCCATTGCCCTGCAGCCCGGGACAAGTGCTAAGCCAATTCCATTGCCCTGCAGCCCGGGACAAGTGCTAAGCCAATTCCATTGCCCTGCAGCCCGGGACAAGTGCTAAGCCAATTCCATTGCCTGCAGCCCGGGACAAGTGCTAAGCCAATTCCATTGCCCTGCAGCCCGGGACAAGTGCTAAGCCAATTCCATTGCCCTGCAGCCCGGGACAAGTGCTAAGCCAATTCCATTGCCCTGCAGCCCGGGACAAGTGCTAAGCCAATTCCATTGCCCTGCAGCCCGGGACAAGTGCTAAGCCAATTCCATTGCCCTGCAGCCCGGGACAAGTGCTAAGCCAATTCCATTGCCCTGTCGCCCGGAACAAGTGCTAAGCCAATTCCATTGCCCTGCAGCCCGGGACAAGTGCTAAGCCAATTCCATTGCCCTGCAGCCCGGGACAAGTGCTAAGCCAATTCCATTGCCCTGCAGCCCGGGACAAGTGCTAAGCCAATTCCATTGCCCTGCAGCCCGGGACAAGTGCTAAGCCAATTCCATTGCCCTGCAGCCCGGGACAAGTGCTAAGCCAATTCCATTGCCCTGCAGCCCAGGACAAGTGCTAAGCCAATTCCATTGCCCTGCAGCCCGGGACAAGTGCTAAGCCAATTCCATTGCCCTGTCGCCCGGAACAAGTGCTAAGCCAATTCCATTGCCCTGCCGCCTGGGACAAGTGCTAAGCCAATTCCATTGCCCTGCCGGCAGGGACAAGTGCTAAGCCAATTCCATTAACTGCTGCCCGGGACAAGTGCTAAGCCAATTCCATTGCCCTGTCGCCCGGGACAAGTGCTAAGCCAATTCCATTGCCCTGCCGCCCGGGACAAGTGCTAATGACTGCCAAGCAAATGTTTGAGGCTGGTAACCCGGTCGGGCAAGTGTTTTGAAAATCATATTTACAAATCCGCTAAATAATTTGAATTTATCGGATACACCACAATAGAGCTCATGCAAATGTACAGTGACTAGCTGTATGTGGTATCTTTCTCATGTGTCATCCAGCCGCAGAAACAGTTAAAGACAGAGAGAGCGAGAGATCTGAAGACGCTCGAGATATACCGCCTGCAGACGAAGAAAGATGGTATCGAGTCAATGTTGAGTCAGTCAATCACGACAGAACATACCATTCACCCGTCATTTGGCACGTCCGAGTTCTTCGAGTTTGTGCTACGCAATCCGTTCAACGTGGAACACTCCGTGAGGATTGAATGGCAAAACCAGCAGCTACAGTAAGTTACGGAATGGGAGGTTGAAGGTTCGAACCTCGTTGGGGGTTCATTCTCTTATGGCCGGTTGGTGAGCCACCAGCTAATTAAATAATGGTTACCGATTAGCCTTGTATACCACTGTAACCTATCATCACTGATGGTCACGGGTTCGAGCCCGCTCAGACCGTGTTTCATTTATATGAAAAAGTTGGCAGTTTCTTACGGAGGTTGGTGCACCCAAGTACTGGTTAACCGCTGGAGCCTGCCCAGGAAAGGTGTTGTTAGGTAAACTGCCCGTCGGCGATATAGCCCGAAATGGTGCTGACGCAGGCGTAAAACCCGAAATATAACATAATATTTGATAAGCCATCACTTTCGAAGACATTGAACGGACATGAAAATGGGATAAACGGAGGACAACTGTAAACTGTATAGCTTTCTGTCCAATTCCTTATTTCCAATTGTTGTAAATAATCATGTACATGATTGAAAATAAATATGGTAAAGCTAATATAGGACAGGCTGACCAACATCTGCAAAACAATTCTAGACTATACCCCACTTCAGTTGTCCAGTTGTTAACACGCTGGACACGTAATCCAGCGGTCACAGGTTCGATCCCCCGCTATATGCCATACTAAAATGACTTACTGTATATAGTCTTGGTTGAGACTTTGACACCTCCTGAAGAGATTAGTCATTTTAGATTTTTGGAGGATAGTACAATGATAGACAGAGACTCATTCCAGAGTCTCCTCTGGTTCTTTTTCGTGCACGGTGTAAAGCACCGACACGAGACCTCTGTTTAAAGTCCCATTTGAAAGACTGTTAATTTTATTAGGGTCAGATCTTGCACAGTTGCATGATCACCAATTTACACTTAATTAAGAAATTCTGTTTCATATTTGGAAATGGGTTTAATTCGTTATTAAAAGTGAAGAATAATATGATATAGATATATGATATATAATATGATATAGATATATGATATATAATATGATATAGATATATGATATATAATATGATATAGATATATGATATATAATATGATATAGATATATGATATATAATATGATATAGATATATGATATATAATATGATATAGATATATGATATATAATATGATATAGATATATGATATATAATATGATATAGATATATGATATATAATATGATATAGATATATGATATATAATATGATATAGATATATGATATATAATATGATATAGATATATGAATATATAATATAGATAATGATAATAATATGATATAGATATATGATATATAATATGAATAGATATATGATATATAATATGATATAGATATGATAATTAATATGATATAGATATATGATACAGATATATGATATAGATATATGATATAGATATATGATATATAATATGATATAGATATATGATATAATATGATAGATATATGATATATAATATGATATAGATATATGATATAGATATATGATATAGATATATGATATAGATATATGATATATAATATGATATAGATATATGATATTATATGATATAGATATATGATATATAATATGATATAGATATGATATATAATATGATATAGATATATGATATATAAATGATATAGATATATGATATATAATATGATATAGATATATGATATATAATATGATATAGATATATGATATATAATATGATATAGATATATGATATATAATATGATATAGATATATGATATATAATATGATATAGATATATGATATATAATATGATATAGATATATGATATATAATATGATATAGATATGATATATAATATGATATAGATATATGATACAGATATATGATATATAATATGATATAGATATATGATATAATATGATAGATATATGATACAGATATATGATATATAATATGATATAGATATATGATACAGATATGATATATAAATATGATATAGATATATGATACAGATATATGATATATAATATGATATAGAATATGATATAATATGATATAGATATATACAGATAAATATAATATGATATAGATATATGATACAAAAATATAATATGATATAGATATATGATATATAATATGATATAGATATATGATATATAATATGATATAGATATATGATATATAATATGATATAGATATATGATACATAATATGATATAGATATATGATACATAATATGATACAGATATATGATATAAATATGATATAGATATATGATATA
>CM026401.1:53925262-53986070 GCA_014843695.1 Archivesica marissinica | reverse complement strand
TATAGATATATGATACATAATATGATACAGATATATGATATAGATATGATATAGATATATGATACATAATATGATATAGATATATGATACATAATATGATACAGATATATGATATAGATATGATATAGATATATGATACATAATATGATATAGATATATGATACATAATATGATACAGATATATGATACAGATATATGATATAGATATATGATATATAATATGATATAGATATATGATATAGATATATGATACAGATATATGATATAGATATGATGGCGACTTCTATTTTAAATTAACAAATATCATCATGGGGTAAAATGTTAAACCAAAAGATGAAGAAATCTTTTAAGCTTTCGATTAAATCCATTTTCATTCTGTATACAATAGATACTATATTATACATTCTGAATGAATACATATGTTTAACCCTTTCCTTCATAGAGATTTAGGTTAATTTACTATTATATCTCCATACAAACGACAGTCATTTAGCTATCATGCAGTGGATAAGTAGTCGCCATATCTATCTCACCTCCATAGATATTACTGGGACTTCATAGAGATTTAGGTTAATATACTATTATATCTCCATACAAACAACAGCCATTTAGCTATCATGCAGTGGATAAGTAGTCACCATATCTATCCCACCTCCATAGATATTACTGGGACTACATGAGATTTAGGTTAATGTACTATTATATCTCCATACAAACGACAACCATTTAGCTATCATGCAGTGGATAAGTAGTCGCCATATCTATCCCACCTCCATAGATATTACTGGGACTACATGAGATTTAGGTTAATGTACTATTATATCTCCATACAAACAACAGCCATTTAGCTATCATGCAGTGGATAAGTAGTCACCATATCTATCCCACCTCCATAGATATTACTGGGACTACATGAGATTCTGGCCTTTATTATGAACATTGGTTTGGCTACTACATTGTCAATGTATGTTATATTGGTAATGGCGTCAAGAGATGCTTCTATGAGGGAATGGGTTATGAACATTGGTTTGGCTACTACATTGTCAATGTATGTTATATTGGTAATGGCGTCAAGAGATGCTTCTATGAGGGAAAGGGTTATGAACATTGGTTTGTCTACTACATTGTCAATGTACGTCGTATTGGTAATGGCGTCAAGAGGTGCTTCTATGAGGGAAAGGGTTAAACCAACATATCTATGTAACAGATGTGTGACAGACACGAGAGAGTGGCGTTACTTCAAGCAGCTACACCAGATACAGTCGCAGATCGAGGAAGGCATGTTTAACCGAGAGAGCAAGTCGCACTATCCCGAGGTGTTCCTGCGACCGAAGGAGACTGTCAACATTCCATTCAAATACCTATCCTTCCTCGCAGAACAGTCAGCTACACCCCAGGTAGGCAGACATTCAAATACCTATCCTTCCTGGCAGAACAGTCGGCTACACCCCAGGTAGGCAAGACATTCAAATACCTATCCTTCCTGGCAGAACAGTCAGCTACACCCCAGGTAGGCAAGACATTCTAATATCTATCCTTCCTGGCAGAACAGTCGGCTACACCCCAGGTAGGCAGACATTCAAATACCTATCCTTCCTGGCAGAACAGTCGGCTACACCCCAGGTAGGCAGACATTCAAATACCTATCCTTCCTCGCAGAACAGTCGGCTACACCCCAGGTAGGCAGACATTCAAATACCTATCCTTCCTCGCAGAACAGTCGGCTACACCCCAGGTAGGCAAGACATTCAAATACCTATCCTTCCTGGCAGAACAGTCGGCTACACCCCAGGTAGGCAAGACATTCAAATACCTATCCTTCCTGGCAGAACAGTCGGCTACACCCCAGGTAGGCAGACATTCAAATACCTAATCAGTTCTTTACTAACTGCCAAACTATAAACATGGCTCAGCCATCTTCTATGCATTGCAGACTTGAAATTGTTAATTTAGGAGAAAATTGCCCCACGTTCTAAACAGAATACCCCTCCAAACCGAACTTTGCTTATGGTTCGATGTTGCCTATGGTCTGGTGTTTGCCTATGGTCCGGTGTTTGTCTGTGTTCCGGTGTTTGCCTATGGTCTGGTGTTTGCCTGTGGTTTGGTGTTTGCCTATGGTCTTGTGTTTGCCTATGGTCCGGTGTTTAGCTATGATCTGGTGTTTGTCTATGGTCCGGTGGCTGTCTGTGGTCCGGTGTTTGCCTATGGTCTGGTGTTTGCCGGTGGCCGTTCGGTTTAGATGGCCGTCACTGTATATGATTTTGAAAAAAGATTTTGTGTAAAACATGTACATGTACTTATAATATTGTTAGGCTAGTGTAATATCATGTTTTACTTGTGTTCCAGGGCCCTGTTGATCCATTCAGACAGACAGCAAAAACAAAGATATCCAAACAAAATGATGCACTGAAGCCGAAGACATTAAAGGTAGGCATGTGTGTTACAGGTATGCATGTGTGTTACAGGTATGCATGTGTGTTACAGGTATGGATGTGTGTTACAGGTATGCATGTGTGTTACAGGTATGGATGTGTGTTACAGGTATGCATGTGTGTTACAGGTATGCATGTGTGTTACAGGTAGGCATGTGTGTTACAGGTATGCATGTGTGTTACAGGTAGGCAAGTGTGTTACAGGTATGCATGTGTGTTACAAGTAGGCATGTGTGTTACAGGTAGGCAAGTGTGTTACAGGTATACATGTGTGTTACAGGTAGGCATGTGTGTTACAGGTATGCATGTGTGTTACAGGTATTGACGCCATTACTATCCACTGGTTAAAATCACTAGCGGAATCAATGGGGTGGGATACACCTCGGCTGCTTAGATTGTCACAAAAGGGAGCACCGATACTGTTCCGGAATTATGTACCAAATGCTGCAATCTGAAAGTGCTTTATATTTGCCCTGTATGCAATGCCATTCAAAAATGGATATTGTGGGAGTATGCCAAGCCACCGGATCCACTAGAATCAGTCAGTTAGCATCAACCACCCCATCCCCCAAGCTGCAAATCCTGGTTGCGCTAGTGAATATTCACAGGTGATTAAATGCTGTGTATATTGATCATTTACATTCAATTATCTCACTTGCCCCTCGCCACTGTAGGTTGGAATCCCACAGGGGATGTAGAATTATTTTTCATGTGAGGAAGCTGTCTTGCAGTCTTGCAGAAGGTCAGTGGTTATACCTGGGTACACCGATCGTACCAATAACAGCTGGATTCACCATATCCCCGCCCCCCCCCCCAAATACCTGTAGTACTAAGCCTAAGCAAGAGGAACACACTAAACATAATCCCAATTGGTTTCGGAAAATAATAGAGTGGTGGAACTTATGCTCGGCGTAAATCCTACATATCATGGCCTATAAAAAAAGTTAAATGCACTTGCTGTGTATATTATTATTTTCTTAAGTCGTGAACACAACTTTCATAAAATTGTTGTTGAAAATTTTAGCTTCATTACGTGACCATGCGTCTAAATACAGCTATCGCCACGGCACCTGTTTCCATGGGTAACAAGATACTTTAGGGCATGATTTTTTTTATTTATGCTTGGGTAAATGTTGAATATATTATTTTGACTTAGTAACATCAATAACTAACAATATTACAACTCGTAAGAAACTTTTTTCTGGTTATTTGTACATTTTTTTCCCAATCCGGATAGCCACCTGAAATGCTCATAAACCGCACATTTCGGTGGAATTTTTTTTTCCAACAAGTTGTCTATTTATATTCGGCTACTGAACCAGTCAGGTGACAGTTGCATTAGGCTACCGGTATGCATAACGGAATGTTATTGAACCATGCTTCACCTCTGTCAGCGAAAATAGGTTAAAACTATTTAAATATTTTAAATACGGATGTAAATGGAAAAAATACGCCGAGCATAGGAATACGCCGAGCATAGGAATATGTCGAGCATAGGTTCCACCACTCTTATACACTTAACATTTAAAAAATCCAATTCCAATTAAGCTCTGGCATTTATTGCTACTTACAATTTCTTTCGAATTGTGACCATATTATTTTAGCTACTACTTAGTTTATACACATTTATTTTAACTCGATTGTGAAACAAGTTCTTACAACTTATATTAATCACTCTCAAGACCTCATTCCTGATGGAATCCATCATCACGAGGGAGAGAGAAGAGACATGTTGAATTTAAAGGCCTTGCCTAAGGGCACAATCGTAACGGCTCCAGCAGGGCTCGAACTCCGCGCCTGAAGCGAACGCGTTACCACTGCACTATCAGACTTCTACTACTTACCACTGTTTCAGATATACTTCAGGAGTGAGGATGACAAGCCGTTAGCTGTTCTGTTGTTGAAGGTGGAGCCCCAGCCACATGTTATAGACCAGACTTTCAGATTCCATAGCCCGGAACAAACTTTCCTCAAAAAGTCAATAAGATTACCTCCGCTAGACAGTTTACCAGGTACGTTTTGAGGTGTGGTGTTGTCGGCGTGGCCGAGTGGTTAAGGTCCCTGACTTGTATACCACTGTAACCTATCATCATTGATGGTCACGGGTTCGAGCCCCATTCAGACCGTGTCACATTTGTATGAAAACGTTGGCAGTTTGTTACGGAGGTTGTGGTACTGGTTAACCGCTGGAGCCTGCTCAGGAAAGCTGTTGTTAGGTAAACTGCCCACTGGCGATATAGCCGAAAATGGTGCTGATGCAGTCGTAAAATCCGAAGAAACATATACAGTCTACATCCGTTATATCGAATTCTGTCGAACCAAACAAAATACCTTGACATAACCGAAGTTTGAATTAACGAAATTTGATATAAACAGATTAGACTAGACCAAATTTCAGAAAATGTTAATGGTGGAGGCATTTCATGTTTACGACTGGCAAACAACAGTTTTAGACGTATTTATCTAAATCGATCTAGGGGGTTTTCCCGACTGTATTTTCAACGGTTAACCCTTAAACGTGACAAATCCAAAATGGCCGCCACTGAAAAGTGACAAATTCATTTTGGGCCATATCTTTGGTACCAAACATGGTAAGAACATAAATGAAACATGATTTTGTATGTTTTCAGGTACAAGGAATCCATTGAGATAATTATTTAACCCTAAATATGCCAAGATATCGATATGGCTGCCACAAGGCAAATTTGATCAATGATTACGTGCGATTCATACAGATACCTCTATAGATTAATGATTTAACTTCATCATAAATGTTGTGGTTCTGATTTGGGATATATTAACTGTCAAGGATACAGTGCGAAAGGCCCGGAGTTCGAGCCCCGCTGGAGCCGTTACGATTGTATCCTTAGGCAAGGCATTTAAATTCCACATGCCTCTTCTCTCTCCCTCGTGACGATGGATTCCATCAGGAATGAGGTCTCGAGAGTGATTAGTTTAAGTTATTTCGCAATCGAGCTAAAATAAATTTGTATAAACTAAGGAAACAGTTACATTTTATTTTGTTACTATAATCAACTTTGTACTGGAATACAAACTAGCTTAGGGTAGCTGAGTTCATGTGCCATCAGGTAGAATGTTCAGACAGTCATCGCCATGCTTGTGACATTTGCAAGCTTCAATACACGGCAAGGTCGTTCTTCTGCAACTGTAGAGTCTACTCAGGCATCCCTTGGTACATGAGAAAGCTATCCAGCTGTCTTGCGGAAATGTCCGTTGTTCTACCAGGGTGCCTAATAGTGCATGGAATAATGCTCTGAGGGGCATCCACTTTATCACTATTGGTACAAACTCTAAATCCAAAGACCTAACCAACATTCACGCCTGAAGCCCATATTAGAATATCCTGTAATACAAGTGCTTATGTTCGATCTTTGATATTGCAGGAGCACCAGTGGGCAGTGGTCAGATAATGCAGACTATAGCTAGGTGTAGCGACCCCAACATTATATGTGATACCAAATCCACCCAGCCCGGAGAACCTCAAGATGTCTTCATCAAGGTAGGTAACTATGAATAATGGGTTCCATTCCCCATTGTGCAGCCTATATATACACAATGTAAACTCATCTGTGGGAACAGCTGTTTTAGCCAATTTTCACATCTTTCACGCACATACATGTAGTTCATATAGTACAGCCCACTTTTGTCCCGTCTTGTTGTAGCTCCGCCCTACTGCTTTTACCTTGTTGTAAACGCAACAGACCGAATGATGATATTTTGCAGATTCTAGCATTTAACCCTTTCAACACCACAGACCTCTAAATAGGCTAACAAAAAGTGTAGATCCAGATGAGCCGGCTCGTAACGAGCCGTCTCATCAGGATCTGCACTTTTTGCCAGTAAAATTGCTATTTTTAGAGAAAAATTACCCATTTTGATAAATGAACTGGTCCAAATGTAATTTTCTTATAAATTTATTGGTCTAAAAATATGATGCACCAGTCCAGGTCAATTACTTGGTGTTGAATGGGTTAAGTAATTAATGAGTTGTTTTCCTTTTTTCTTCAGGTCCCTCTAGGAGCCTCGCCTCAAAATTCATGGTACAGATAGTAATTTTTACTATGATATTTTGCAGATTCTAGCATTCAAGTAATTAATGATTTGTTTTCCCTTTTTTCTTCAGGTCCCTCTAGGAGCCTCGCCTCAAAATTCTTGGTACAGATTTCGTAGATTCTAGCATTGAAGTAATTAATTCCCCCCCTTTTCTTCAGGTCCCTCTAGGAGCCTCACCTCAAATCAAGAGATTCTTCATGGCCGTTTATCTAGATGCATTCATGGCGCGTCCTATTCAGATCTGGCAGTTCTATGTACACGCCTTACAGAGGGTGGACATATCGTGTGTGGAGGGTCAGACGAGTAGATTCTCTCTTATTCTCAGGTTTGTTCTAGATAATATCAGATGTGTAAGTTTATACACATTTATTTTTAGCTCGATTTAGAAACAAATTTTTACAACTTATATTAATAACTCTCGAGATCTCATTCCTGATGCATGTTCTATTTACTTTGCAAATAAGATAAGGGTTTCTGTTTGAGTTTGGTCAAAGAACATGATTGTCTATTATGTATTATCTATATTCGTCAAAATCTACTTGGTACATGCAACCGTTTTTCTGAATTTGTATATGACCTTCAGAAAATGGTATCTATATAATAACATGTCTTCTCTGAAAATTTGTATATAACACTTTAAACATTGTAATAATGTTTTATGTGAAATAAATTGATTGATTGATTGATTTACTGTCTGTTCTATTTGCTGTTTCTTGGTTATTTACAGGGGTACTCAAGCATCTCGTCGGGTCAAGTGCTTCTCCTCCCATCTCGAGGAAATGACGCTCTACCCCGCCGAACAATTCATGTTGGCCGCAGGTGCCGTGCACGAGCTCAACGTGGCCGTCCGGCCGATGCAGGAGGGCAATAAATTCTTCTATCTCAACGTTGTCGATGTGGAATTTCACCAGCTCGTGCGCACGTGGCTCATCTGCGTAAGTTCACGTGCACCGATGATATCGAGGGCATTTGAACTAGTTTTGCCCGTGGGTGGAGGTAAAGGGTGTAGCAAAAAGATCACATACACGAATCCCTACCCACATAAAAAGACATTCCTTCTTCATTCCAACAGAGAGGATCTCTTACAGTTTAAAGAATCGTCTCTGGAAATCGAGGGCGGGGGAACGACAACGATCGGACTGAGGTTCGTGCCGCTACAGCAAGCGGGCACGGCAGAAATTCTAGTGTTTATAAATGATGATGAAGACAAAAATGAAGAAACATTTCGGGTAGTGGCTGTATATCAAAGGATGTAATAATATACGCACTCCTCAAAATTCAACTTCCACATTTATGTGTTTATCACCGCCTCCGTTGTCGAGTGGTTACGGTCGCTGACTTGTATACCATAGTAACCTATCACCATTGATGGTCACGGGTTCGCGCCTCGCTCGAACCGTGTCTCTTTATATGAAAAAGTTGGCGGTTTCTTACGGAGGTCGGTGCACCAAGTACTGGTTAACTGCTGGAGCTTGCCCAGGAAATGTGTTGTTAGGTAAATGGCCCGTTGCTGAAATGGGTAACCGGTAGCAACGTTAAATAAACTTAAATAATAAATAAATAAAAGTTTAGCACATTGACGTTGTTGTCAAAACTGTGTTAAGCAGCCAACCAAGGGATGTAGAAAGAGTGGCTGCTTAGCACAGGTGACTGCTTAGCACAGGTGACTGCTTAGCATAGGTGGCTGCTTAGCACAGGTGGCTGCCTAATAGAGGTTAAATAAATATATAATAAAACATCCGATTGGGAAGCTGGCTGGTTAAATGTGACCACTAATACATACTTTACTGTAAATGGAATACTGAATTCTTGTGTGTTCTTTGGTTTAAACATATTTATTCATTCATAATGTACAGTACATATCTATTGTATACAGAATGAAAACAGATTGAATCGAAAGCTTATTGAGATTATCTCCATATGCGTCCTTTGCTGTGTATGATTATCTCCCTTACAGCATAGACTGGCATTTATTATGTCTCTAAACATTCAGTATTCCATTTACGTGTTAGAAAGTTCTATTTCTGTTTAAATGTGACCACTAATACGGATTTGACTGTAAATGGAATACTGAATTCTTGTGCGTGCTTTACGCTGCATAATTGTCTCCCTTACACCATAGAGTGGCATTTATGTCTCTACAAATTCAGTTTTCCATTTACGTGTTAACAAGTTTCTATTTCACTGTCCTTGCTACCAAAGTCTGTTATAGCGGATTGTAGAGGCCTCAGCAGGGTTCATTCTTGGTCAGAAAGTGAGAAAGCGCGTGATCGCTTCCTTAAATGGTGTTCTTTAATAAACTAATGCAAAATAGGGTTAAAATGCACAGTACAGCCATTAAATACAACATTTGAATAGAAGGAGTGCTTTATAATGGGCCAGTGTATCTTACTAGACAAAATTTTGTTTGAAAATCATAAAAAGCAAAAAAACAATTTTTTTTAAGGGAGAAGTGGGGCCCCCAGAGAGCGAAGTCAGGGTCCCTAGGGCGACACTTTCGCCCACATCGCCCTCTAAAATGATCCCTGCTCAGTGAACGAATGGTTCATTTATGTCTCTACAAATTCAGTAATCCATTTATGTGTTAACACGTTCTATTTCACTGTTCTTGCTACCAAAGTCTGTTATAGGGGATTGTAGAGGCCTCAGTGAACGAGTTTATCGAGTGGTTATGGTTGTTGACTTCAAGTCACTGCCCCTCACTGCTGTAGGTTTGCCCCTCACTGCTGTAGGTTTGCCCCTCACTGCTGTAGGTTTGCCCCTCACTGCTGTAGGTTTGCCCCTCACTGCTGTAGGTTTGCCCCTCACTGCTGTAGGTTTGCCCCTCACTGTTGTAGGTTTGCCCCTCACTGCTGTAGGTTTGCCCCTCACTGCTGTAGGTTTGCCCCTCACTGCTGTAGGTTTGCCCCTCACTGCTGTAGGTTTGCCCCTCACTGCTGTAGGTTTGCCCCTCACTGCTGTAGGTTTGCCCCTCACTGCTGTAGGTTCGAATCCCACCAGGGGTGTAGAGTTCATTCATCTGAGAAAGTTATACGTCTATATGTTGGTGTGTACCGTATTTGTGTGTATATGTTACTGTGTATTGAAGCTACTGTGATTTAGCTTCCTTAGTCAACTCATCCGTCCATTTACTTATACCACTCACAGTCCATTTACATTTTCAAAATTCTTGTGAAGACTAACAGTGTTGTGAAGTGTCTGAACCCCAGACAGAACCACAGTGGTGGCATAGACTAACATTCTTGTTGGCGCATGTCAGGACTGAATCTCGTAATTTACATATTTAGAAACCTTAATATTTATTTAGAAAGCCGAGTGCAGATCTCGGAATCAGCCAAGGAACAATGTTATAACCAGCAAACCTATGACATACTGTTGCTCATGGTCAGCACAAGATGCCTTGTAAAGTCAGATTAATTTTACCGTAATCTGGCTTATATCCAGGGTTACTTAAATCTTTGTATTAGTGATGGCAACGAATAGTGATTTAGCAATGCGATTTGGACGGTATTCGAATATTCCATCATATTGTTAAGGAATAAAACAGGACTCGACAAAGATGGAATTTACCGTGTTTAAATCTCCAATAAACCATGGTTTAGCGCATGATGTCAAACCATGGTTTAGCACATGATGTCAAACCATGGTTTAGCGCATGCTGTCAAACCATGGTTTAGCGAATTATGTCAAACCATGGTTTATCGCATGCTGTCAAACCATGGTTTAACGTATGATGTCAAACCATGGTTTATCACATGATGCCAGACCATGGTTTGGTACATGATGTCAGACCATGGTTTAGCGCATGATGTCAAACCATGGTTTAGCGCATGATGTCAAACCATGGTTTTTTTTGTAGTTTTTGGACTTTATTTAGGTTTTCTAAAAACTATTTTTGCGCTTTTAGTATCTAAATAATATTTGTATTTACGTTATTTATATTAAAATAAAACCCGGTTTGTCGTTCTCAGCCTATGGCCTGCATGGTTAATTCCTACGCGTCGGAACTCCAAACCATGTGTTATTTCACCAATAAAAAATAACCGAGTAACAACTATTTCTTGAATCAAACATTACCCGCCTGAAATTCACCTACCCGATCTACATTCACTGCCACGTATTGCAAGCCTCTCGGGTGTGATTTTGTCTATTAAAAAAACCCATTTATTTTCGAATATTCGATTCCCGTTTTAGTATTCGGATGTCTAATCATATAATCAGATATTCGTTGCCATCACTGTCTACCTACTGTGATATGTTGCATTTTAACGCTTCGTTTTTACATATTGTCATTTTTTTATGTGCTACAACAGAAATATGCCTTAATCAAGTTATTGTGTGACAGACTGTTGCACTTACTGTTGTAACAATGGATATAATATATTATTGATTAGACCGTTTGTATGTATGCTCACTAGATGCCAAAGATAGAAAATACAATAAAAATAACACGAAATTACGATGGTGCTGTTTTATATGTGTAGCCGTGTGGAGAAATGTTCGTAAAACATACAAGACAAAGTAAACAAATTACGAATGCTGTTGTTTTATATGTGTAAACTTGTGGAGAAATGTTCGTAAAACATACAAGACAAAGTAAACAAATTACGAATGCTGTTGTTTTATATGTGTAAACTTGTGGAGAAATGTTCGTAAAACATACAAGACAAAGTAAACAAATTACGAATGCTGTTGTTTTATATGTGTAAACTTGTGGAGAAATGTTCGTAAAACATACAAGACAAAGTAAACAAATTACGAATGCTGTTGTTTTATATGTGTAAACTTGTGGAGAAATGTTCGTAAAACATATAAGACAAAGTAAACAAATTACGAATGCTGTTGTTTTATTATCACATTGTTGCAAAACATTTTATAGTTAGATTATGAAGTTGAATGCGTTACCTTGGAAGTCGTTGTAGCGTGTTCGCGAAAGGCTCAGAAGGTCCGGAGTTTGAGCCCCACTGGAGCCATTACGATAGTGCCCATAGGCAAGGCATTAAATTCCACGTTGGCTCTTCTCTCTCGTGGCGATGGATTCCATCAGGACTGAGGTCTCGAGCGTGATTAATATAAGTTTCCGTGGTTAAGGCTTCCTCCTACGTAGCGGGAGGTCGAAGGTTCGTACCTCGTCAGGGGGTTCGTTCTGATATGGCCGGTTGGTGAGCCCCCAGCTAGTTAGGTAATGGTTACCGATTGCCTACCAGGAGCCAGGCATACAAGCATAGGATTCGGGAAGGGGTTTAAATAGGGGTGACACTATAATAAACAAACACTCTTTTTAAGTTGTAAGAAATTTGTATAAACTAATTTGTAACCTTATCAAGCAGTATTTATTGTGCTGTCAAAACGTGAATGTTTATATTTTTATCCGGCGCGTCACATTTATGAACATGCCCTTTATCCCAGTGCCCTACCTGTAAAATAGATCCATATACCGATACAGTCTACAACCGTTATGTCAAAGTCGGTTATGTCGAATTCTCCGGTTATCTCGAAGTCGGATCAAAGTCCCATCTCAGACACTATCATGTTACATATAACTGGCTCCGTTTATATCGAATTTCGTTAAGTCAAACTTCGGTTATGTCGAAGTATTTTGTTCGGTCCGACGGAATTCGACATAACGGATATAGACTGTAATTACATATTTTTTGTCTCCGGCTGTAGTTATGGCACTTGGGGGAAGGTTTACAATGAAATTCCCGACCTTTCAGCGATAAAACTGCATGGAGACGACGTACTGAGCGCTATTTGCAGCCTCATACTGGCCTTGCAGAGTTACAGCCCTTGAAGATGTACTGAGCGCTATTTGCAGCTCCGTACATGCCTTGCAGAGTTACAGCCCTTGGAGATGTACTGAGCGCTATTTGCAGCCTCATACTGGCCTTGCAGAGTTACAGCCCTTGAAGATATACTGAGCGTTATTTGCAGCATTATTCTCCTTGGAACAGTGATGTTCTAATTAACCCTTTCCTTCATAGAGATTTAGGTTAATGAGAATGAGTTAATCTCTTTTCCGGAGTTTTCAATTCCATAGATATTACTGGGACTACATGAGATTCTGGCCTTTATTATGAACATTGGTTTGGCTACTACATTTTCAATGTATGTCATATTGGGAATGGCGTCAAGAGGTGCTTCTATGAGGGAAAGGGTTATGAGCATTGGTTTGGCTACTACATTGTAAATGTATGTCGTATTGGGAATGGCGTCAAGAGGTGCTTCTATGAGGGAAAGGGTCAATGGAGTCGTGACTCTACAAGGGTAATTGTAAATTCCTTTTATATTGAAAAATGTTAGAATGTTTTTTTCATGACATGCAGTTCAGCTTTTTCAGTGGCAAATGATGCTGTTAGATATTTCTATCTCTGTTACAATCTCATCTGCCACTCAATAAACTGATTCAAACACCTTTATATGCCCGGTCCCACTTGGACATTGACGGCCCAGAACCGCACAGGCCTTGATGGCCTAGACACACACGGGCATTGATAGCCCGGAACCACTTTACCACCATCTTTACGAATTTGAGAAAAGAATATAAGAAGGGTGCTGTAAAGTTTAACTATTTTATTTCTTACATATCGGCTAATATACTATCACTGTATAAGCAGTCAGCAGATATACCTTGCCACCATAGACTATGCGAGTTTCTGGTCTTGCCACCATATACTATGCCAGTTTCTGGCCTTGCCACCATAGACTATGCGAGTTGCTGGCCTTGCCACCATAGACTATGCAAGTTTCTGGCCTTGCCACCATAGACTATGCAAGTTTCTGGCCTTGCCACCATAGACTATGCAAGTTTCTGGCCTTGCCACCATAGACTATGCAAGTTTCTGGCCTTGCCACCATAGACTATGCAAGTTTCTGGCCTATTGTATGTGGTAATGGTGTCAAATAGGGGTTTCTATATGGCAATGAGTTAATGAAATTTGT
Organism: Archivesica marissinica; assembly: GCA_014843695.1. NCBI lineage: Eukaryota > Metazoa > Mollusca > Bivalvia > Venerida > Vesicomyidae > Archivesica > Archivesica marissinica. The sequence goes on along the minus strand of CM026401.1, from coordinate 53,972,622 downwards.
AAAATGAATATCACAGAATGTAACAAAATGGTAATATACCAACAGAAGCAAAATGAAACAACATTCATGTACACAGATCGATACCACTGCTATATGTGTATCCATATTCTATAACATACTTCCAATAAACATTTATATGTGTATGTGCAACAGTGGCTCCGAGGTTATGAAACTTCTCAGATCTCAAGTGATGTGATTGGTTGATTTACACTCAGCTTTGACTAATCAGAAGCTTGAGATCGGAGTTATATAACCTCCGACCCAGGTTTTGTGGACATATACATGGTTTATAGCTGAAAACACGGAATTCTTGACAAATGGGAAAATATCGGCAAATATAATATCAAAATGATGGATATATTCACAATATAATTATGTTATAATATACGATTTCCTGAATGTAAAACGTGCACACAGCTGTTCTGGTTATGCTTTCTATAAAAACTAGAGATTCTTTGCATAACTATTGACGAACGTTTTGGCGATGTACATTTTGGTTGCGAGCATTTTGGTTACGAGTGTATTGGTGATGTACATTTTGGTTACAAGCATTTTGGTGATGTACATTTTGGTTAGGAGCATTTTGGTTGCGAGCATTTTGGTGATGTACATTTTGGTTACGAGCATTTTGGTGATGTACATTTTGGTTGCGAGCGTTTTGGCGATGTACATTTTGGTTACGAGCGTATTGGTGATGTACATTTTGGTTGCGAGCATTTTGGTGATGTACATTTCGGTTGCGAGCGTTTTGGCGATGTACATTTTGGTTACGAGCGTATTGGTGATGTACATTTTGGTTGCAAGCATTTTGGTGATGTACATTTCGGTTGCGAGCATTTTGGTGATGTACATTTTGGTTACGAGTGTATTGGTGATGTACATTTTGGTTACGAGCATTTTGGTGATGTACATTTTGGTTGCTAGCATTTTGGTGATGTACATTTTGGTTGCGAGCATTTTGGTGATGTACATTTTGGTTGCGAGCATTTTGGTGATGTACATTTTGGTTGCGAGCATTTTGGTGATGTACATTTTGGTTGCTAGCATTTTGGTGATGTACATTTTGGTTGCTAGCATTTTGGTGATGTACATTTCGGTTGCGAGCATTTTGGTGATGTACATTTCGGTTGCGAGCATTTTGGTGATGTACATTTTGGTTGCTAGCATTTTGGTGATGTACATTTTGGTTGCGAGCATTTTGGTGATGTACATTTTGGTTGCGAGCATTTTGGTGATGTACATTTTGGTTGCTAGCATTTTGGTGATGTACATTTTGGTTGCTAGCATTTTGGTGATGTACATTTCGGTTGCGAGCATTTTGGTGATGTACATTTTGGTTGCGAGCATTTTGGTGATGTACATTTTGGTTGCGAGCATTTTGGTGATGTACATTTTGGTTGCTAGCATTTTGGTGATGTACATTTTGGTTGCGAGCATTTTGGTGATGTACATTTTGGTTGCGAGCATTTTGGTGATGTACATTTCGGTTGCGAGCATTTTGGTGATGTGCATTTTGGTGATGTACATTTTGGTTGCTAGCATTTTGGTGATGTACATTTTGGTTGCGAGCATTTTGGTGATGTACATTTTGGTTGCTAGCATTTTGGTGATGTACATTTTGGTTGCGAGCATTTTGGTGATGTGCATTTTGGTGATGTACATTTTGGTGATGTGCATTTTGGTGATGTACATTTTGGTTGCGAGCATTTTGGTGATGTACATTTTGGTTGCGAGCATTTTGGTGATGTACATTTTGGTTGCTAGCATTTTGGTGATGTACATTTCGGTTGCGAGCATTTTGGTGATGTACATTTCGGTTGCGAGCATTTTGGTGATGTACATTTTGGTTGCGAGCATTTTGGTGATGTACATTTTGGTTGCGAGCATTTTGGTGATGTACATTTTGGTTGCGAGCATTTTGGTGATGTACATTTTGGTTGCGAGCATTTTGGTGATGTACATTTTGGTTGCTAGCATTTTGGTTACGAGTGTATTGGTGATGTACATTTTGGTTACGAGCATTTTGGTGATGTACATTTTGGTTAGGAGCATTTTGGTGATGTACATTTTGGTTACGAGCGTATTGGTGATGTACATTTTGGTTGCGAGCGTATTGGTGATGTACATTTTGGTGATGCACATTTTGGTTGCTAGCATTTTGGTGATGTACATTTTGGTTGCTAGCATTTTGGTGATGTACATTTTGGTGATGTACATTTTGGTGATGTACATTTTGGTGATGTACATTTTGGTTGCTAGCATTTTGGTGATGTACATTTTGGTTGCTAGCATTTTGGTGATGTACATTTTGGTTAGGAGCATTTTGGTGATGTACATTTTGGTTACGAGCGTATTGGTGATGTACATTTTGGTTGCGAGCGTATTGGTGATGTACATTTTGGTGATGCACATTTTGGTTGCTAGCATTTTGGTGATGTACATTTTGGTTGCTAGCATTTTGGTGATGTACATTTTGGTGATGTACATTTTGGTGATGTACATTTTGGTGATGTACATTTTGGTTGCTAGCATTTTGGTGATGTACATTTTGGTTGCTAGCATTTTGGTGATGTACATTTTGGTGATGTACATTTTGGTGATGTACATTTTGGTTGCTAGCATTTTGGTGATGTACATTTTGGTTGCTAGCATTTTGGTGATGTACATTTTGGTGATGTACATTTTGGTTGCTAGCATTTTGGTGATGTACATTTTGGTGATGTACATTTTGGTGATGTACATTTTGGTGATGTACATTTTGGTTGCTAGCATTTTGGTGATGTACATTTTGGTTGCTAGCATTTTGGTGATGTACATTTTGGTGATGTACATTTTGGTGATGTACATTTTGGTTGCTAGCATTTTGGTGATGTACATTTTGGTTGCTAGCATTTTGGTGATGTACATTTTGGTGATGTACATTTTGGTTGCTAGCATTTTGGTGATGTACATTTTGGTGATGTACATTTTGGTTGCTAGCATTTTGGTGATGTACATTTTGGTGATGTACATTTTGGTTGCTATTGCATCAAACAACAATATAACCCCAGAGGAAGAACTAGATGTACTTGTCGAACGATCTTCTTTCATTGGTACACTCAAAACAGGCACAAAAATCGTAAAAATAAAAATCCACATCACTATCTTGTCGGGCTTGATGTAATTACACTCGAATAAAATTCCTAATCGGTCGTCTGGGTGTTTTATAATATTTGGAAGCAACTAATAATCGTACAATATAAATATTTTCATTTAATGCATTTAATTTCAGCCGATTATACAGCAGTTCATTGCAATAAAGATCAATAATAAAAATAAATAAAATCTGTAATCAAACTGTATCAAATAAGATAATATGAATATTAATATAATTATTAGTGAGCTCCAAATACTGTAAAACGCCAGGAGAGAGTGTACTGTATAGTCTCGGCCATAAGTCGACCTTTTTCTCTTCCAGGAATGTGACAAAAGTACTAGGTCGACTTATGGACGAGAAACAAGCAAATAATGTTTTTATTCTTTATTTGTTGGAACTTTATTTATGTCTGTTTTGTTTGATTTAATAAAAAAACAAACATTGTTTTACTAAGACAATTATTTACACTATAAACCATAGAAAAATTGATATACGAAATTCGTAAATTATTGTTGTGCATCGGTGTATTTTTTATGATTTGTAATGGAATAATGCACAGGAACGTGAAATTTTATCCATTTATAAGCCACCAAAGGAGGAGGAGGTCCTAGGATAGAGGTACAAGACCTTTGGTGGCTTATGGATAAAATTTCAAGTTCCTGTGAATAAAGTCAACCGAATATCTCAAAAGAGCTCAGATTCATTCAAAAATGAGAGAAAACCATTGTCCTAATGAATGTAATAAGTCCACAAAGTACCCTCGACTTATGGAAGATTCCCGCTTAAAATCAGCATTTTCAAGCCAAAATTTAACCCTCGACTTATAGCCGAGATCGTCTTACGGCCGGGAATATACGGTATATACAATTTTTATAATTCACATTTTCAGTCGTTCTTGATTTCACTGTCGCCATCACTTATCTTATTTTCATATTGTCATTTAATGCATTTAATTTCAGCCGATTTTTTCCAGCAGTTCATTGCACTAAAGATCAATAATAAAAATAAATAAAATCTGTAATAAACTGTATGCTCCAAATACTGTAAAACTCCAGGTGAGACTGTATATACAATTTTTATAATTCACGTTTTCAGTCGGCATCACTTCTTATCTTTCTTCCCTTTTGTTTTGACATTAGTTGTCAAGTCGTACCGGAAACCCTCCTTACGTGCGGCAGATTCTCTTTTCTTCACTGTTTTCATAACTTTCTTTTGTAGTTCATTTCTGGTCAACGGTCTTGTGTCGTCCTCGCTCTGCTCAGAACCGTCACTTTCATCCCTGAAATTGCCATTGAAACTGTACATTTTATATAAAGTAAAGTGTGTTTGTTTATTATAGTGTCACCCCTATTTAAAGGGCCAGCCATTTCTGATTAATGTGACACCTCTTCTTATGAACATCAGTAGGTACTTCCCGAATCCTATGCTTGTATGCCTGGCACCAGGCTGGTAAGCAATCAGTAACCATTATTTAACTAGCTGACGGCTCACCAACCGGCCATAATCAGAACAAACCTTCGACCTCCCGCTCCGTAGGAGGAAACCTTAACCACTAGGCCACAGAGACAATTTTGTATTTTAAAGGGACATCCACAATCCACATTCTATCATTGCATTTTAAAGGTACATATTCAGTCTGTATATACATATAGGGCACTCACAGATACCCACAGTGTATATACATATTGTGCACTCGTTGACGAGACCAATGGTCTCCAGGGGTGTAGCTAGCCATATTAAGTTGGTAGGCCCGACTACTAAATTGAGCATCAAAGTTTTATAACCTCTACGCCCCTGGAAACAAACATGTTCAGAAGATGACCTTCTGATGGCAAGTTCGTAAATGCATGTCCTCTCCCCTTCTCTGGGAATCCGTCATATTGAGGCACTCAAGTCTACCAGTCGTGACATTAAGATAAAGCTTGACTGCAAAATCTGACGTCCAAAACGTGGAGAATAGTAATGAAACTAACGCTTTACATTTTTATCCCGAACGCAACTTGCGGTTCAAGCCATGAAATCACAATAATGGGGAATCACAGAGCATTTTTAAACCCTTTCCTTCATTGAGATTTAGGTTAACCCATTCAACCCCAAGTAACTGACATGGACTGGTCCATGATATTTTTAGACCAATAAATTAATAACAAAATTACATTTGGATCAGTTCATTTATCAAAATGGGTAATTTTATCTAAAAATAGTAATAATTATTACTGGCAAAAAAGTGCAGATCCTGATGAGACGGCTCGTTATGAGCCGGGTCATCTGGATCTACACTTTTCATAAGCCTATTTAGAGGCCTGTGGGGTTGAAAGGATTAATATACTATTATATCTCCATACAAACGACAGCCATTTAGCTATCATGCAGTGGATAAATAGTCGCCATATATCTATCCGACCTCCATAAATATTACTGGGACTTCATAGAGATTTAGGTTAATATACTATTATATCTCCATACAAACGACAGCCATTTAGCTATCATGCAGTGGATAAATAGTCGCCATATCTATCCCACCTCCATAGATATTACTGGGACTACATAGAGAAACGACAGCCATTTAGCTATCATGCAGTGGATAAGTAGTCGCCATATCTATCCCACCTCCATAGGGGCTACATGATATTCTGACCTTTATTATGAACATTGGTTTGGCTACTACATTGTCAATGTATGTCGTATTGGCAATGGCGTCAAGGGTTAAGACACACACAGGTTATAACAACATCTTATAAAAGCATCAGTACAAACAATGCTACACCAAATTTACAACACTATACATGTAATCATTCATTTATATGCAGTCAACAGCCCTAGTTCACGAGCCTCTGAACTGGAGAGAAAAAGCTAAAATGTGCTATGCCGGTATTAGTTTAAACATAGTTTATTTCAAACCATACAGCATATACAAATATACAGTTAACACAAATTTAGACGCATGAATGAAAAGGGATTAGAACCGAAAGCTATTAACCCATTTAATTCTGGATATATTTAAAGGCTTTTGCAAACAACATAGATCCAGATCAGCCGCAGCGTGACGCTGCATGCTGATCAGGATCTATGTTGTTTGCTGCATAGCCAAGTGTCTTAGCAAGATCATCTGAATAGCAAACAGCATAGAGCCTGATCAGACGGAACATTCCGTGGTGGTTGATCTGGCTCTATGTTCTTTGCAAATACTTTTGAACGGTATCCAGAATGAAATGGGTTAGTATATAAATTGGAAATAATGGTAGGTAAACGTTTTAATACACATATTACATATAATATATATTGCCCTAAAATGAAGAGGAAATTACTACGGTAATACAACAGTTTTACCTTGCTGCCATATCTCTAAAATATGGTAATAAAATGTGTTAAATATTCGTAAAATCAAGAGTTTTTTCTCTTTTTGTTCAAATTAAAAAATGATCAGATATTCTTCAACATATTTGGCAAAATGGCCAAGTAGCCCCTGGGTCGCTCGCCTGAGACAACTCAGCAGATTTTGTATTGAGGTGAGGTCAAATTTTGAACTACTAGGACCCTAGTCCATTTAACTTACACACGCAGATTATTTTCGAGTATTTTCATCAAAATGCAACTTATATTTACTTGTGACCAAGTTTGAACAATCCTCTATCAATCAACAATCTGTGCTAAGCAGCCTTTTCCATACCTCCCCTCGATAGGCTGCCTAAGACAGGTGTGACTGTATTGTACAATGTGGTACACGGGGTGTTCCTAGGACATGCATGGGGTGTTCCTTGACAGGCTCCAGCGGTTAACCAACCTTGGTACACCAACCTCCATAAGAAACTGCCAACTTTTTCATATAAAGAGACATGGTCTGAGTGGGACTCGAACCCATGACCATCAGTGATGATCGGCGACCGTAACCACTCGACCACGGAGACTTGTGGTCTAGAAATGGTTCACATACATATGTTGATGAGAAGATAGCTACTCATGTGACAAAATAACAAGATTTATTTAATATACAGATGATAGTATAACACTGGACTATATCATACATGTATACATACCCTACGTTTGGTGGTATAATAGGCAATATAGGCTGAGGGGCTGCTGGACCTTCCCCTATCAAACTTTGACCCTTTTCATATCTGTCCATATCCTAAAGGTAAAATAAAAACAAACTGTTTTTGCATGATTGACTATTGTTTAAAAAAATGGAATTACACTCTACATCCGTTATGTCGAAATCCGTCTGACCGAACAAAATACTTCAACATAACCGAAGTTTAGTTTATACAAATTTATTTTAGCTCGATTGCGAAACAAGTTATTTCAACTTATATAAATCACTCTCGAGACCTCATTCCTGATGGAATCCATCGCCATAACCGAAGTTTGACTTAACGAAACTCGATATAAACAGATCCAGTTATATGTAAAATGATAGTGTCTGAAACGGGACTTGATCCGACTTCGATAACCGGATAGTTCGACATAACCGACTTTCACATAACGGATGTAGACTGTAATCAAGCTAGCATGGAAGGGTGCCACAAGCTAACATGGAAGGGTGCCACACACTAGCATACACTAGCATGGAAGGGTGCCACACACTAGCATGTAAGGGTGCCACATGCTAGCATGTAAGGGTGCCACACGCTAGCATGTAAGGGTGCCACACACTAGCATGTAAGGGTGCCACAAGCTAGCATGGAAGGGTGCCACACGCTAGCATGTAAGGGTGCCACAAGCTAACATGGAAGGGTGCCACACGCTAGCATGTAAGGGTGCCACAAGCTAGCATGGAAGGGTGCCACAAGCTAGCATGTAAGGGTGCCACACACTAGCATGTAAGGGTGCAACAAGCTAGTTCGGAAGGGTGCCACACACTAGCATGTAAGGGTGCAACAAGCTAGCTCGGAAGGGTGCTACAAGCTAGCATGGAAGGGTGCCACAAGCTAGCATGTAAGGGTGCCACAAGCTAGCATGGAAGGGTGCCATTCACTAGCATGTAAGGGTGCCACACGCTAGCATGTAAGGGTGCCACAAGCTAGCATGGAAGGGTGCCACACGCTAGCATGTAAGGGTGCCACAAGCTAACATGGAAGGGTGCCACACGCTAGCATGTAAGGGTGCCACAAGCTAGCATGGAAGGGTGCCACAAGCTAGCATGTAAGGGTGCCACACACTAGCATGTAAGGGTGCAACAAGCTAGCTCGGAAGGGTGCCACACACTAGCATGTAAGGGTGCAACAAGCTAGCTCGGAAGGGTGCTACAAGCTAGCATGGAAGGGTGCCACAAGCTAGCATGTAAGGGTGCCACAAGCTAGCATGGAAGGGTGCCATTCACTAGCATGTAAGGGTGCCACACGCTAGCATGTAAGGGTGCCACAAGCTAGCATGTAAGGATGCCACAAGCTAGCATGGAAGGGTGCCACACACTAGCATGTAAGGGTGCCACAAGCTAGCATGTAAGGGTGCCACAGCTAGCATGTAAGGGTGCCACACACTAGCATGGAAGGGTGCCACATGCTAGCATGGAAGGGTGTCACAAGCTAGCATGGAAGGGTGCAACACACTAGCATGTAAGGGTGCCACACGCTAGCATGGAAGGGTGCCACACGCTATCATGGAAGGGTGCCACAAGCTAGCTCAGAACAAGCTAGCTCAGAAGGGTGCCACAAGCTAACATGTAAGGGCGAACAAGCTAGCATGGAAGGGTGCCACAAGCTAACATGGAAGGGTGCCACACGCTAGCATGTAAGGGTGCCACAAGCTAACATGGAAGGGTGCCACAAGCTAGCATGTAAGGGTGCCACAAGCTAACATGTAAGGGTGCCACAAGCTAACATGTAAGGGTGCCACAAGCTAGCATGGAAGGGTGCCACAAGCTAGCATGGAAGGGTGCCACACGCTAGCATGGAAGGGTGTCGATAATTTGTAATTATTGTATGAAACCAAAAAAAAGTAAAAAATAAGCACTACCACATTAAATATTATATAATCAAACTTTTCAATGTATCATACACATTCTCTGAAAAGTTGGTCAGAATCAATTTAGATTATATAATATTTAATGCGGTATATATTAATTTTACGATCTAAAAATAGAAATCGCAGGCAGCAATCAAATAAATAATAAATAACACACCTTGGACGCCACATAGTTCTGTATAGCGAGTAATTCATTTGTTCTTTGTTCAATAATGCCGAGATACGTTATCATATTGCCATCGGTAACAGCTTTAGCAGCACCGAGCATGTCGTCAATCGCCGACCTGTCGCAGTTTATCTTGTTGAACAATGACTCAATTCCTGTACAAGAAATATAACAGTTCAGGAAGGGGTTGAACATTTCAAATAGTTAATATGCATTTTCAAAATTACTAATTTTACCTTGGTACTATAATAATAATAATAAAGACTTTATTTAACGAGAGAACTCATTTGAACAATTAAGTCAATCAACTGCTGATAAGCATTAGGTACACTGTACTACAAAGTAACATACTCAATATCTATGGAATAGATACCGATGGATATATGTGGGAAGTGATAACGGTGTTGTTATATTTCGGGTTTTACGCATGCATCAGCACCATTTTGGACTATATCGCCGGCGGGCAGTTTACCTAATAACACCTTTCCTGGGCAGGCTCCAGCGGTTAACCAGTACTTGGCAGTTTCCTACGGAGGATGGTGCACCCAACTTTTTCATATAAATGATACACGGCCTGAGCGGGGCTCGAACCCGTGACCATCAGTGATGATAGGTTACAGTGGTATACAAGTCAGCGACCGTAACCACGGAGGCGGACTATAACGGTGTTGTAGGGCGTTTAAGTGGAGCAAAGAGTTAAATTCCTCATCTATAACAACCTACGTCAAAATATACTGCCTACACTAGTTTGTATCATCAATTCCAAAACTCCCGAGCTCAAGACCTTCAGCTACAGTGTCATATGATATGTCTTGCCGACCTTTGATATTTCTATATGTTTCTTTTCATATTCCTCAACCTCTTTATCCTATATTAACTCACCTCTCTTCAGCTGATCTATAATCTTTGATATTTCTGTATATATCTTTTCGTACTCATCACCTTCGTTAGATGCAAGTGTCTGTTTATCTTCGAGTTCCTTTAATATTTTCTTCCGTTGGTCCTCTATTTCAATACCTTGTAACCTGAACATTGCAATCTCATTCCTAACCTGCAACACAAAATGGTACACAGATGTACAGGGTACTCATTCTTGGCAATTGGAGGTCTGCAACACAAAATGGTACACAAAAATTATCCATTTTGATAAATGAACTGGTCCAAATGTAATTTTCTTATTAATTTATTGATCTAAATATATCATGCACCAGTCATCGGTTACTATGCTGGGATACCTGACCGACTTAGGCGGCAGTACAATCAGATCAAAGAGGAAAGTCCTTTTAAATAGGCTATAAAGTCCGCGAGCGATATAGTTAAAACAAAGGCAAACGCACAGGAGAAAAATGGACCGATTCTTGCAACTGACTAGGGGTACGGAGAAAATTACATAACCGTAGAACAAATCGGTAGCCATTAATAAATCACTCACGACTACAATGCACGTGTGTATATCAGTATGAATAGATGAATGGGTGTAGTCATATATAGACAATAGCTATGTGTATTTGGGTGATTCTATATTTGTGTATTTATATGTGTATGTAGTTATGTATGCACACATATGTATGCATATGTATAAATACAGACATGTGCGTGCGTGTGTGTGTGGGGGGGGGGTAAGAATTATTTTTGTATATATATGTACATACTACCAATATACCGGGTGAATAAATAAACAAACAAAAACAAAACACCAAAAATGATTATATAAATGTAAGAACATATATAGGCGTATGTATGTATATATATGTACAGACAGGTGCATACGCATCAATGTGAGTGGGTAAGTGTTCTTACAATATATATATATGTACATACTACCAATATACAATACGAAAAACAAACAAAAAACAGAACAAAAATACCATAAATACTAGTATTATATATAAAATAATACAATAAAAATATACACAGTACTAGATATCACAACACAGATGTAACGCCTGTTCAATCTAATCTGGGATCTGGGCGATCACACATAGGAAGCCATTTTAAAACGAGTCGCATGGTATAAACACTAACTTATACATGGCAAGTACCACTGTTAACAGCACCTGACATAAAGAAGGACATGTTTGCACATATTCAACATATATTGATCGGAAGACACAAAACACGCGCCAAGAACCCGAAATGCATGGGCTTGTAGTTCTTTCTGTGGCATATAATCTAGCTCATACATTAAAGGCCATTTCTTAGTAAAACAGGCAGTACGAATGCACATAAAACTTTCAGACGTAACAAAAAAGTAAATTTTAGATTATTAGAACTTCAAAGATTCGAAATTCGAAAATTAACACAAGTGAATCGATCCCGGACTACAGAACACAATAATGCTGTCGAAACCCAGGATACACGGCTATAAACATACAGAAACAAGAGTAGGACCAACGGAAGCACATTACACTGGTTTCATTAACCATCAGTGCAACCGTCATACTTTGAGATTAAATTATACAAACTTTAGGCATTAAATACACAGCGCCAAAATCAGCTGTTTTTATGAAAATTTATCCCTTTGGTATTACAAAATATATCTTTAAGACGTGAGGGATACACGTCGGGGTCAAGCCTCAACAGGTGAGCATACTGTGTACGCTCATTTACAGTGCCTCCGGGCGGGCAGACCTAGATAAACTCGGGGGGGGGGGAAATGCACCAGTCAAAAATGTTAGTTACTTGGTGTTGAATTGGTTAAAGCTAGGTTTACCGAGTAATTTGATAATTCTAAGAGAAAGGATTCCTCAATACAAACCTCGTTTATTTCATCATTAAGCCCCTCAATGTCATTGTTCTGTTCATTTACAAAGTTGAAAAGTGCAAAATTCTTGTCCTCAACTTCAATAAACCTGAAAATATTCAGATATCAAAACATGGTGAACTTGATATATAATTCGGACACTGTTTGGACGTACATTTTTAGATACAGTGATTACAGTATTATTTATTTATGAATTTGCATAAAAATATAAACACAGTGATTTCTACAGTAATGCAGGTTACCATAGCTACAAAAATGGAAGTCGTGATAACACAGTGGATGTGCGTTCACTTCAGGTGCGAAGTTGTAAGAACTTGTTTTGCAATCGATCTAAAATAAATTTGTATAAACTAAAATCGAAAACCAGAAAAATACCTTTTAACAAGTTCATCAAGGTCTACGAGCCCAGTCAGTTGTTTAATTCTCTCAAATGCAGCTGCGAAAATCTCCACAGAGTCTTCCTGGCTCTCCTTCTTACGTTCCGTCTCAAGTGCTTCTGTAAACGAAAGGCAATTTGTACTGTGCGTCTCATTTGAAAATTCTTTTTTGCTTAAGTATATTCAACGTCGCTACCGGTTGTCCATATGAACAACACCTTTCCTGGGCAGACATGCTCCAGCGGTTAACCAGTACTTGGTGTACCAACTTCCGCAAGAAACTGCCATCTTTTTCATATAAATAAACACGGTCTGAGCGTGGCTCGAACCTGTGGCCTTCAGTACATAAAAACTATTAACAGCTATACAGAATATGTGTTCTATTAATAGTTCTCCAGAACGTGTGTTTGATTAATAGCTATCCAGAGCATGTGGTCTATTAATAGCTATCCAGAGCATGTGGTCTATTAATAGCTATCCAGAGCATGTGGTCTATTAATAGCTATCCAGAAAATGTGGTCTATTAATAGTTATCCAGAATGTGTGGTCTATTAATAACTATCCAGAATATGTGTTCTATTAATAGTTATCCAGAATGTGTGTTCTATTAATAACTATCCAGAATATGTGATCTATTAATAGTTATCCAGAACATGTGTTCTATTAATAGCTATCCAGAATCTGTGTTCTATTAATAGCTATCCAGATTTATGTGTTCTATTAATAGTTATCCAGAAAATGTGGTCTATTAATACTTAATTTAATAGCTATCCAGAATATGTGTTCTACTAATAAATTTCTCTGAGCAAAGAATACAGGTTAGTTATTGAATGGCCTATTGTCTGTATTCACCTTTACGTTGCCTCCAGATGACAAGTTGTGGATCTTCATGTCTTTCCTGGCCCTTAATTCCCATGAATTCCTTGAGGTTACGATCATGGTCTACTATACGTAGCAACTCCTTCATCTCTGCATTATGTTGTTGCAAATCCTTGTCCGCCTTCTCCTTCAAGATTAGCATCTTCTGTTGGCATTCATCCCTGCAAAATATAAGGACAACATAGGTACCAATACTATAGGACTATTAGGTTACCTTTTCGATACTTGGTTTCTTATTGTACTCAAGAAGAGTGGTGACGTCACAAACAAGCGTGTCACACCACAAGATCACGAACAATCTTGTCACACCATGAGATCACAAACAATCTTGTCACACCACAAGATCACGAACAATCTTGTCACACCACAAGATCATGAACAATCTTGTCACACTGTGATATCACAAACAATCTTGTCACACCACGATATCACGAACAATCGTGTCACACCACGAGACCATGAACAATCTTGTGACACCATGAGATCACAAACAATCTTGTCACACCGTGAGATCACAAACAATCTTGTCACACCATGAGATCACAAACAATCTTGTCACACCACGAGACCATGAACAATCTTGTCACACTGTGAGATCACAAACAATCTTGTCACACCATGAGACCATGAACAATCTTGTCACACTGTGAGATCACAAACAATCTTGTCACACCATGAGACCATGAACAATCTTGTCACACTGTGAGATCACAAACAATCTTGTCACACCACGAGACCATGAACAATCTTGTCACACCATGATATCACAAACAATCTTGTCACACCACGAGACCATGAACAATCTTGTCACACCATGAGATCACGAACAATCGTATCACACCACAAGATCACGAACAATCTTGTCCCTTTGCAATTAAGTAAATTGAATTAACTAAACTATGATTTACCTAAGATCATAAGCTACCGTGGAGTTCTCAATCACCTGACCCTTCTGTCGCCGGAGGGACGTTAATTCTTTGTCGAGTTTCTTGTACAACGAATCAAATCTCTGCCTCTCAACTCGTAAGCACTCAATCTCGTCCCGGCAACGGGCATTCTCTGTTAGGATGGTGTTAAACCTCCTCTTTGCCTGCAAATATTACGACATACATGTACAGTCAAACTTGTGTTAAGCAGCCAGCCAAGGGAGTCTGAGAAAGTGGCTGTTTAGCACAGGTGGCTGCTTAATAGAGGTCAAATATATAATAAAATGAATAATATAGGTTGGCTGCTTAATGGAGGTGACCACTAACACAGGTTTGACTCTACATTACTAAATCTTTAGCCCAGTATAACCTATATATTTTTAGCAAACATTAAATTAATAACTGTAAACATGCCATATATATATATATACCATCCCTACTCACCTATAAGACGCCCCCCGCTACTTTGGTCCTGAAATCTGTTTATACAAATTTATTTTAGCTCGATTGCGAAACAAGTTCTTATAACTTATACTAATCACTCTCGAGACCTCATTCCTGATGGAATCCATCGCCACGAGGGAGAGAGAAGAGGCATGTGGAATTTAAATGCCTTGCCTAAGGACACAATCGTAACGGCTCCAGTGGGGCTCGAACTCCGGACCTTTCGCACCTGAAGCAAACGCGCATCCACTGTGCTATCATGATATGACGGGTTGATAAAATGGACACCAGACAAAAGTATAAATTGCATTCTTTTCTAAAACATACTTAAATATACCATTTAACACATCTTAAAAAGTAAAATAAATTAAACAAAAACATTTTTTTAGTACTCATTTATAAGACGGGAAGCCACTTTGAGGCCGTAATCTGGTGGTAAAAATGTCTTCTTATAGGCGAGTATGTACGGTACTACATGTTCATTTAGTGCTCTGTATCTTGTTAAAACGTGAACATTATAAATTATCATAATCTGGTGGTAAAAATGTTTTCTTATAGGTGAGTATGTACGGTACTACATGTTCATTTAGTGCTCTGTATCTTGTTAAAACGTGAACATTATAAATTATAAAAACATATTTTTATCCCTGCATTCCCCTTTATTTAGAATACTGACTCCATTCAATATTGATAGTTTATACAAATTTTATTTTAGCATCATTGCAAAACAAGTTCTTTCCGTTACGATTTGTGCCCTTAGGCAATTTCCACATTGCCTCTTCTCTCTCCCTCTGGAATGAGGTCGAGAGTGATTAATATAAGTTGTAAGAACTTGAGCTAGGTTGAATGATGCATAATTAACTTACCTGGTTTGTCTCCCGAACAAGTCTGTTCTCCAGTGTTCACAAACCTAATCAAGTTTGTTCTCTAGTGTTCACATACCTGATCAAGTCTGTTCTCCAGTGTTCACAAACCTGATCAAGTCTGTTCTCCAGTGTTCACATACCTGGACAAGTATGTTCTCCAGTGTTCACAAACCTAATCAAGTTTGTTCTCCAGTGTTCACATACCTGATCAAGTCTGTTCTCCAATGTTCACATACCTGATCAAGTCTGTTCTCCAATGTTCACATACCTGGACAAGTCTGTTCTCCAGTGTTCACATACCTGGACAAGTCTGTTCTCCAGTTTTCACATACCTGGACAAGTCTGTTCTCCAGTGTTCACATACCTGGACAAGTCTGTTCTCCAGTGTTCACATACCTGATCAAGTCTGTTCTCCAGTGTTCTCATGGTTTTCTGTGTCTGTACAGTATGTTGGGAACTCATGTGAACGCCGCCCATGTTACGGTGTTGTTTATTCGTCTTTCTCTCCCAATCTCGGATCTTGGCGTCCAGTTCTGCAGCTTTTTGCTTCTCCATTTCAATTTCCTTTATATACTCCCCTGAAGCGTAAATGACTGAGATTAAAATCTGAGTTGAAAAGGTAATTTTAGCTCTTTAACACACTACCTAGAGCTTCAGCAAGATTACTGAGTATCTCCGCGTCATCACTCATAGATCTCACTAACACGACTCTCCAGCTCCGTTACACAACATACCCTGCGTCATCACTCATAGATCTCACTAACATGACTCTCCATCTCCATTACACAACATACCCTGCGTCATCACTCATAGATCTCACTAACACGACTCTCCATCTCCATTACACAACATACCCTGCGTCATCACTCATAGATCTCACTAACACGACTCTCCATCTCCGTTACACAACATACCCTGCGTCATCACTCATAGATCTCACTAACATGACTCTCCATCACACAACATACCCTGCATCATCACTCATAGATCTCACTAACATGACTCTCCATCTCCGTTACACAACATACTCCGCATCATCACTCATAGATCTCACTAACATGACTCTCCATCTCTGTTACACAACATACCCAGCGTCATCACTCATAGATCTCACTAACATGACTCTCCATCTCCATTACACAACATACCCAGCGTCATCACTCATAGATCTCACTAACATGACTCTCCATCTCCATTACACAACATACCCCGCGTCATCACTCATAGATCTCACTAACATGACTCTCCATCTCCGTTACACAACATACCCAGTGTCATCACTCATAGATCTCACTAACATGACTCTCCAGCTCCGTTACACAACATACCCTGCGTCATCACTCATAGATCTCACTAACACGACTCTCCATCTCCGTTACACAACATCTCCATTACACAACATACCCTGCGTCATCACTCATAGATCTCACTAACACGACTCTCCATCTCCGTTACACAACATCTCCATTACACAACATACCCTGCGTCATCACTCATAGATCTCACTAACACGACTCTCCATCTCCGTTACACAACATCTCCATTACACAACATACCCTGCGTCATCACTCATAGATCTCACTAACACGACTCTCCATCTCCGTTACACAACATCTCCATTACACAACATACCCCGCGTCATCACTCATAGATCTCACTAACATGACTCTCCATCTCCGTTACACAACATACCCAGCGTCATCACTCATAGATCTCACTAACATGACTCTCCATCTCCATTACACAACATACCCCGCGTCATCACTCATAGATCTCACTAACATGACTCTCCATCTCCATTACACAACATACCCTGCGTCATCACTCATAGATCTCACTAACATGACTCTCCATCTCCATTACACAACATACCCCGCGTCATCACTCATAGATCTCACTAACATGACTCTCCATCTCCATTACACAACATACCCCGCGTCATCACTCATAGATCTCACTAACATGACTCTCCATCTCCGTTACACAACATACCCCGCGTCATCACTCATAGATCTCACTAACATGACTCTCCATCTCCATTACAAAACATACCCCGCGTCATCACTCATAGATCTCACTAACATGACTCTCCATCTCCATTACACAACATACCCCGCGTCATCACTCATAGATCTCACTATCACGACTCTCCAGCTCCATTACACAACATACCCAGCGTCATCACACACATATCTCGCTAACACGACTCTCCATCTCCGTTATTGACATACCTTGAGCTTCAGCAAGTGTACCAAGTGTCTCTGTGTGATCATCATCTCTAATCTGGTTACTGCGACTTTCTGCCAATCGAAGTTCCTTTAACAATTCTTGTTTCTCCATTTCCAGGAATGAAATCTCATCCCTATAGATAACAGCATGAGGATGTTATAACATAACACAAGATCCTAAGCAAGTTCTAACACAAGATCCCAAGCAGGTTCTAACACAAGATCCCAAGCAATTTCTAACACAAGATCCCAAGCAGGTTCTAACACAAGATCCCCATCAAGTTCTAACAGAAGATCCCAAGCAGGTTCTAACACAAGATCCCAAGCAAGTTCTAACACAAGATCCCAAACAGGTTCTAACACAAGATCCCAAGCAGGTTCTAACACAAGATCCCAAGCAATTTCTAACAACTTATACGCTTTCATCCGCGCCACTCTCCGTGGCGCGGATGAAAGCGTATATGTGGTCATTTGTGTGGGAGGAAACCGAAGTACCCGGAGAAAACCCACCTGTCCGATCTGGCGACCACCATACAATCTCACATACTTCCCGGTCTGAGGATCGATCCCGGGTTGCATTGGTGAGAAGTGCTCTGCAATGCCTACCGTACATACTCGCCTATAAGACAACTTTTTTACCACCAGATTATGGCCTGAAAGTGGCTTCCCGTCTTATATGCAGACGGATCTGTAGTCCAGTGGTAAGAAGCTGGACTGGTAATTCAGGGATCGCAGGTTCGATCCCCCGTCTGACCCTAAGAAAATTAATAGTCTTTCAGATGGAACGTTAAACCAAGGTCTTGTGTTGGTGCTTTACACTGTGCATGCAAAAGAACCAGAGGAGACTCTAGAATTGGTCTCTCTCTATATCATTGCACTATCCTCCAAAAATCTATCTTCTAACATTAATGTCCGACATTCTGCGTACATTTTATGTAACCTGGAACCTTTTACACAGGTGCAAAATCAAAAGACTATAAAGCTACAGTATGTGTTTACCTAATATGTGATGTACACCAAACTATTCTGAGGAATAGATGACTTGAAAGCATGATTATATTGTCATTTTTAATAATAATTTATTCAAATTCTACGCTACATTTAGAAAAATGTGTCCAAAAATAAACAACTTACAAGACTTTACTAAATCTGTGTAAATTACTTTCACTTTTACTGATACATGTATATTATCCTTTGGGAAATGATACGTACTTTTGTTTGCGGATAACATTCTGTGACTCCTCTGTGTAGGCAGTTCTGTCCTGTTCCATGATACGGTATTGCCGTGCTAGCTTCGCATGCTCCTGTTCGGAAATGCCTTCTTGGTCAACATCGCTGTCTGACCCGGCAGATCTTGCGCGCGGCATTTTCGGCTTATAGGTAGACACTGAATATTCTGAAATCAAAATGACGATAGATATTCTCCTTAGTTATCCTCAAACATTAAAAAAAATGAAATGGAATCAGTCTCATTTGCATAGATGCTTTATCAGTGCTTGACTAACACAGACTTTGTTAATATTCAACGTGTCTGTATTTTCACTCCCTTCTATATGACACCAGGTTAAAGTTTCTTCCGATTAGCGCAGTGGTTAGCGTGCTCGCTTCTCACCAATGCAACCTGGGTTCGATCCT
Source organism: Archivesica marissinica (assembly GCA_014843695.1). Taxonomy (NCBI): domain Eukaryota; kingdom Metazoa; phylum Mollusca; class Bivalvia; order Venerida; family Vesicomyidae; genus Archivesica; species Archivesica marissinica. The sequence goes on along the minus strand of CM026401.1, from coordinate 53,953,237 downwards.
CGGACCGGGAAGTTTCTTCAAAATCAAAATTCTTTTTGCATTATCAACTGTCAATAGTAGAGACATGCTGTAATGTCTTTTCTATGGGTAGATTTACTTTCATTTATTTAAAATTTGTTCTTTTTTCATTACTCTTGTAAGTTATTGTAGTCAATATTTATTTTAAATATACAAATTTATTTTAGCTCAATTCACTGTCGAGACCTCATTCGTGATGGAATCCATCAACATTAGGGAGAGAGGTAGTAGGTTATCCCATATGTATAAAATTCATAATGATCTTGTTGCTATTCCCATTGAAAATTACCTAGTTCCAATTACCTCCCATCCTGCTCGCCTCACTGCCATTCCTTAAGCTATAGTTTAATTACAGCAACTACAGACTACTACAAGTTTTCCTTTTTTCCAAGAACAATCTACCATTGGAACCATCTCCCTCCTGACATTGTCCATTTCCCTACCATAGAGCAATTCAATACGGCAGTTTGCCATATTGATCATGCCAGTCCCTAGTTGTTCTGCGCAGCTGCTTTTAAACTTTTGCCACAACTTATTTTCACTACTTTCTTAAATTATGCTTTTAACTACTCATACTTTTAACTTCTTTGCGGTTTTTGAGGCGCAACATGTCTACGTCCCCGCGAGGGGTTCGACATAAAAGGAAGATAGATAGATAGAGAAGAGGCAACGTACAATTTAAATGCCTTGCCTAAGAGCACAATTGTAATGGCTACAGCTGGGCGCAAACTCCTGTCCTTTCGCACCTGAAGCGAGCACAATATACAGATGTGCCCAGTGATATAGCGTTGGAGTTGGAATCAAACGGTCCCGGGTTTGATACTCGGTCACGCAGCATATGTAGTGTCATTGAGCAAGGCACCTCACAAACATTGCTTAGTACTGGTCAACCGCTTATGGTCGGCTAAGCCTGCCCAGGAAAATATGTCTAGGTCCCCGCAAGGGGTTTGACATTAATGGAACATACATATGAATACTATCACTACTTCCACACAGGCAGAGCTCAACAAATCCCATTGCCCGATGCCCGGGGGTAATCTAATAACCTAAAATTTGGTCAGTGTCATTTATCCCAGACAAGTCAGTTTGAAAAGATTTTGTCGAGCCGACAGGTTATTGTTTATGTCACTGGAAATCGGTATAACCAGGATATTACTATACCCATTGCTACGTAGCTTTTTGGAATCAAACTATAATCAGTATTTCCGCTACATGAATTTAGATTGGTGGGCCGAAAACATGTACTTTTTTCTATGTTTAATTCACATGCTAGTGAAATTGTATTTTATTTTAAAATATGTTATGCAATCTCAGTTTAGACAAGCGTATTAAATGCATGTATGATCACTTTACGTAGTAATATTATTTTACCTGCGGTAGAAGAGATTGACTACGAGTAATTCACCGACACATCTTAGACTCCTAGAAGCCCGAAAACTGATATCCCATGGTAAGATCCTTTCAAAATTTACCCAGCTGCTTTGCTAAACTTGCTCTAACTTAGTCTAAGCATGTTGATAAGGAGTGTATTGTGGCTGTGAAACTTCTAACAGCTAAAGTTAACTGAATAAAATGCTGATATTAAAAAAAGAATTACCTTTACTGAAAAAGTGGCTGTGTTGACTTTCAGTTATCTCGCACCTGCTATATTTAGGAATATGTCCATAGTTACTTATATTTCCGCCGGTGTCACTCTATTTAAAGATCTATTTAAAGCAAATGGTCAGACACCGCTATTGAAAATTCGATTTTATTAGGTCTCCAAAAGCATAGCATGATAATATAAAGATCGCCTCTGTGGTCGAGTGGTTAAGGCGTTTGCCCACATGGTTCGCTGGCATCGAGGGTAAATAAGCTCAATCATGATCGAGTGGTTAAGGTCGCTGACTTGTATACCACTGTAACCCATCATCACGGATGGCCACTAGTTCGAGCCACACTCAGACCGTGCCTCTTTATATGGAAACGTTACTTACGGAGGTTTGTGCACCAAGTACTGGTTAACCGCTTGAGCCTGTCCAGGAAATGTATTGTTATGTAAACTTACTGTCGCTCACGAATATGGGCAACCAGTAGCTATGTTAAATAAACTTTTAAAAACAATTACTTCAATTTCATCATCACCATCTTCAGTGATTGCAGCACTCTTCATAGAGTTATTCTCAATTAGCAAATACTATGCATGGTAGAAGAAAAGTGAGCCAAGTAAAATAATCTTTGTAGATATATGGTAAATATAAACGTGTCTCTTTGTACACAAGTTAGTCTGTGCTTTGGCAAAGAAGCTAGTTAAGAGTGGTGGAACCTATGCTCGGCGTATTGCTATGCTCGGCGTATTTGTCCATTTACATCCGTATTTAAAATATTTATATAGTTCTAGGCTAATTTTGCTGACAGAGCTGCAGTATGGTTCAATAGCATTCCGTTGCGTGTATCGGTAGCCTGATGCAGCTGTCACGTAACTGGCACAGCAGACGAATATATACAAACAAATTATTGGGAGAATATGTCCACCGAAACTGATGCGGTGTATGAGCAATTCAGGTAGCTATCCGAATTTTAACAAATCTACACCTAACCCGAACAATAGTTTCTATACCATTTCTGATTAAAAACCAACAAGTGTTTTTATTCAATGATGCACTATATCAAAATAAGATATTGAACAAGTTATGGTGGATAAATTAAAACAAAAACAAGTACGCCGTGCATAGGTTCCCTGAAGTCTTGAATTCCCCATATAAACGGGTGCCGACCAACACCGTTGCGATAGCAAGATCACGTGATGAAGATAAAACTGTCGAGAAAACTTTATTGAAATTTGTTTTCATGACTTAAGAAAATAATAATATACGGCAAATGCAATTAACATTTTATATTGGTCATTATATATGGGATTCACACCGAGCATAGGTTCCAATCTCTAAATTAATACGACTATCTTGCGCTCCATTAATGATTGGCGCTTGGAATTCTTTGACTGCCACTGCATGTAAGAAACTTAATGGGAAAAGCTCAAATCAGAATTAAAACGGATGAGGTTGCTGTCCTCACTGGATGACACAGTACATGCATGTAATCAGAAGTAAAACGGATGAGGTTGCTGTCCTCACTGGATGACACAGTACATGCATGTAATCAGAAGTAAAACGGATGAGGTTGCTGTCCTCACTGGATGACACAGTACATGCATGTAATCAGAAGTAAAACCGACGAGGTTGCTGTCCTCACTGGATGACACAGTACATGCATGTAATCAGAAGTAAAACGGATGAGGTTGCTGTCCTTACTGGATGAAACTGTAAATGCATGTAAATGCTTCGAGGTTTTGTTGTTGAATCACTCTAGTTGATTCACTTGCGAGGTTGATAGAACAAGAGTTTCTCCATTGCATTGGAGCCCGGAGACTACGTAGGTTCAGTATATAATAAAAGCGAGTTATGGTGTTTCAACCATTAATACCATACACGCCGTTCCCCATTAGGGCATATAATGTCCTTTTTGCATGCTTAATGCATTGTTCTATGCTTACCGCTGATTCACTATGTGGGTCCTAGTTAGCCCAAAATGGGTGGTTTAGGTTCAATTGCCAAATCCGTGCTGCTTTCGTGGCGTTATGTTCAATTGCCAAATTCGTGCTGCTTTCGTGGCTTTAGGTTCAATTGCCAAATCCGTGCTGCTTTCGTGGCTTTAGGTTCAATTGCCAAATCCGTGCTGCTTTCGTGGCAATAATATATGACTTATTTATGTTGCCATGCATTGTTTGTTGCTCTATATACCACACTACTATTCGCTGGGTGGATATTATAACTGTGCTCTGGTACGTAGGATAAGGTTAAGCATGATCTGTGGTTCCACTTTATTTTGTCTTCTGACATTAGATGAACGTCGTCACCTTCTGACATTAGATGAACGTCATCACCTTCTGACATTAGATGAACGTCGTCACCTTCTGACATTAGATGAACGTCGTCACCTTCTGACATTAGATGAACGTCGTCACCTTCTGACATTAGATGAACGTCGTCAGCACATGTTGGGCAGTCTAGCTGTGTTCACTGTACCAATATTGTTTAGAGCAGGTCATGGATAGAAATATGTCGAAAGTATGCCAGCTTGACGCACTCATTGTTGCACTTTCAGGAACTCTCTGACTTCGCTACCCCAATTCAGATTTGCATTTTTTTTAAACTTAGACATACATGTAGTTTATTTCAAACAATGATACAACATATACAAATGCATGTGTACACTTTACGGAAACTGTAAATACCATGAATGAAAATGTGGATATTGTGATAGCGCAGTGGTAGAGCATTCGCTTCAAGTGCGAAAGACCCGGAGTTCGATCCCAGCTGGAGCCGTTTGTGACCTTAGGCAAGGAATTTAAATCCACGTTGCCTCTTCTCTCTCCCTCGCGGCGATGGATTCAATCAGGAATGAGGCCTCGAGAGTGATTAATATAAGTTGTAAGAACTTGTTTCGCAATCGAGCTAAAATAAATTTGTATAACTAACTCTCAGTATGGAAGGAATAAACAGTGGATGCATACATACAGAGTACGCTGAAAGCATTGAAGATGCTAATGTTATAACAACTCTTAGCATGGAAGGAATAGACATTGGAGGCATACATGCAGAGTACGCTGAAAGCATTGAAGATGCTAATGTTATAACAACTCTTAGCATGGAAGGAATATACAGTGGATGCATACATACAGAGTACGCTGAAAGCATTGAAGATGCTAATGTCATAACAACTCTTAGCATGGAAGGAATATACATTGGAGGCATACATACAGAGTACGCTGAAAGCATTGAAGATGCTAATGTTATAACAACTCTTAGCATGGAAGGAATAGACATTGGAGGCATACATGCAGAGTACGCTGAAAGCATTGAAGATGCTAATGTTATAACAACTCTTAGCATGGAAGGAATATACAGTGGATGCATACATACAGAGTACGCTGAAAGCATTGAAGATGCTAATGTCATAACAACTCTTAGCATGGAAGGAATATACATTGGAGGCATACATACAGAGTACGCTGAAAGCATTGAAGATGCTAATGTTATAACAACTCTTAGCATGGAAGGAATAGACATTGGAGGCATACATGCAGAGTACGCTGAAAGCATTGAAGATGCTAATGTTATAACAACTCTTGGCATGGAAGGAATAGACAGTGGAGGCATACATGCAGAGTACGCTGAAAGCATCGAAGATGCTAATGTAATAACAACTCTTAGCATGGAAGGAATAGACAGTAGAGGCATACATACAGAATACGCTGAAAGCATTGAAGATGCTAATGTTATAACAACTCTTAGCATGGAAGGAATAGACAGTGGAGGCAAACATACAGAATACGCTGAAAGCATTTAATGGTCCTGTTTAGTTGTAGGAGCAAGCGGTTTAATCCTTTTATTCCCACTTGCTGTTGTCCAGTAGTACTCTTATTCCCACTTCATAGGTAAATGACCATTCCAAATTGTTGGCGAATGCACAAGTTCAAATTGAGTTTGTCCGCAACAAACGCGGTGGACAAAGTCTTGTTGTTGGTGGTTACAGGTTCATGGTATGTATATATATAGTTGCTGTCTGTCTGCGTGTCTGTCCGTCCGTTTGATTGTATTTGATCTTAAACACTCTTAAACACACTGCAACACAAATCCTCTTATTCCCACACCCGTGTTTACCTAATTTTATATAAGTGGGAACAATAGGACTACACCGAGCTGTAGTCCAGTGGTAACACGCTGGACTGGTAATCCAGGGACCGCAGGTTCGATCCCCCGTCTGACCCTAATAAAATTAACAGTCTTTCAGATGGGACGTTAAACCGAGGCCTCGTGTCGGTGCTTTACACCGTGCACGTAAAAGAACCAGAGGAGACTCTGGAATGGGTCTCTGTCTGTATCATTGCACTATCCTCCAACATCTAAACTGACTAATCTCTTCAGGAGGCGTCGCTCATATGGGTAACCGGTAGCGACGATAAATAAACGTAAAACACAAACACTACACCGAGCAAGCATACTACAGTTAATGAACAGATTCTCATGGAATCACTCGTATGTTAATGACCTGTAACATTGCCAATGTTGTTCTGGCGACATGACACATGTAGCGTTGTCTTTGACGAGTTGCATGCCACGATTTGCAGCAATGTGTGGTATGAGAACTGATTGAATTCTGAAACCTGATGCATTCACATTGCCTTGTTTGGGCACGATCGGTGATTTGGTGTGCATCGTATTATCACCCATATCATATTGGATCCCACCGCGAATTTGTCCGCATTAAGAAGACAATTGGCGCTGTATCTCTCATCCAGCCGGCGATAAATGCGTTTGCGGCCGTCGGCGCAACCCAATGTTATCCTTGTCTCGTCATCGAAAAGGACATTCGCCTTGTCGGCCCTGATTGCCTAGTCCAAGTTAAGCGGTATCTACTTTCCGTACGGTTTGTGTTGATACATTGACGTCCATGAGTCCCCCTCGTATGCCTAGCTATCAACATTACATATTTGATATACGTGTGTGCCATTCTTGTTGAAACTGATCACGTAATCGTGTTTGCAGTAGAGGAAAGTAATTTACATTGCAATCAATATTATTCCAAAGATAACCATATTGTAAATTGTTCCAGTAAACTTTTCACATATGTAGCCCAAAGTGTACACATAAACTCAATTCGCAAGCATCCGATTGGTTCACTAGAGCTTAAATATCAGAATCAACCAATCAAATCACTAGAGCTCGAGTTTGAGATCTGGGAAAAGTTTTATAACCTCGCAGCCCTGGACATATCAACATTTATATACTGAACTTGGAATACATTATTCATCATAGAATCAGTGTTTGTCATACGTTTGAACCAATATTTTAAAACTTGGGAGTCTTCCTAGTTCTCGTAAAACAGCCATATTTGGAATCAATAACATATTTACACTCAATAACAATTTACCAAAAATAATATGTATTCTATTTATAACATATGTATTATATAAGCCCCAAACTTCAGAACAGCATAGTAAAAATTGGCCACACCATTGTTTCAAAGACAACTAGTCTGGATTTAACGTCAAACTTTAATCTGGAAAATATAGAATATACATGTAGTTGCAATCGAAATTGGGGACAATATTACAGCTTACTTAATTATCTTTTATTTTCACATACTATTACACGTGCCAGTAATTGTTGAAAGGTGTGATATACCAGATTTATAACACGTTGGTTGATATGCGTGTGTTTTACATTTATTTATCATCGCTACCGGTTGCCCATATGAGCGACGCCCCCTCAAGAGATTAGTCATTTTAGAGTGTTGGAGGATAGTGCAATGATACAGACAGAGACCCATTCCAGAGTCTCCTCTGGTTCTTTTACGTGCACGGTGTAATGTACCGACACGAGATCTCAGTTTAAAGTCCCATCTGAAATACTGTTAATTTTATTAATGTCAGACGGGGGATCGAACCCGTGATCCATGGATTACCATATCTACATTATACATATATATTGCCTGGTCAGTCAAATAAATATATTTTAACGCCGATACTATTAATTGGGCAGTGTAAGTCGTGATAGCGCAGTAGATGCGCGTTCGCTTCAGGTGCGAAAGGTCCGGAGTTCGAGCCCCACTGGAGCCGTTACGATTGTGCCCTTAGGCAAGGCATTTAAATTCCACGTTGCCTCTTCTCTCTCCATCGTGGCGATGGATTCCATCAGGAATGAGGTCTCGAGAGTGATTTATATAAGTTGAAATAACTTGTTTCGCAATCGAGCTAAAATAAATTTGTATAAAATTTTATTGGGCCGTATTGAATCGACAGACTGGAACCCAGGCTAAACAGATCCGTCTGTAAGGTTGGTGATATACATGAAAAAAAACAAGCTTTTATATTATTTATACAAATTTATTTTAGCTCGATTGCGAAACAAGTTATTTCAACTGATATAAATCACTCTCGAGACCTCATTCCTGATGGAATCCATCGCCACGAGGGAGAGAGAAGAGGCAATGTGGAATTTAAATGCCTTGCCTAAGGGCACACTCGTAACGGCTCCAGTGTGGCTCGAACTCCGGACCTTTCGCACCTGAAGCGAACGCGCATCCACTGAGCTATCACGACTTCCAAGTTTTTATATCCAGCATATATCCCATAAAAATAATACAAATTCATACCCACAGACGGATCTGTAGTCCAGTGGCAACACGCTGGACTGGTAATCCAGGGATCGCAGGTTCGATCCCCCGTCTGACCCTAATAAAATTAACAGTCTTTCAGATGGGACGTTAAACCGAGGTCTCGTGTCGGTGCTGTACACCGTGCACGTAAAAGAACCAGAGGAGACTCTGGAATGGGTATCTGTCTGTATCATGCACTATCCTCCAAAATCTAAAATAACTAATCTCTTCAGGAGGCGTCGCTCATATGGGTAACCGATAGCGACGATAAATAAACGTAAAACACACAAATTCATACCCCAGCCGATCTCCTCACGGCGTGCACGTCGCGGTCGGGGCACATCTCGCAGCAGCAGCGTAGGATACTGGGATATTCTGGCCGTCGACCTTGCAACAATGGACACGCACACTCTTCACCACCGCTGTTTTACGGAAGTGGTGGTGGTAGTGATGGAAATAACTTGGACCACCAGATGTCTAACTGTCAGATCCGTTTATAAATATGCTGCTCTGGGATGACTAACAGCGAGGGGTGACCCTAACAGGACTAAGAGACACAGCGCATAATCACCTTGGAGAGACCAAACTAGGTCACAGATAACATTCACGTTACGCGCCGGTTGGCCTACCTACTTGCACCAGACCACCTACCTAACATCATAGACCTCAACAAATCTTCTTAGAACTTAATCGACCACATCTTAGTAAATAATCGCCTTGTTACCTGTATATAGACTCTTCGCAGAACAACACCATCTACTAGACCATCCACATTATTCGACGGTGCTCAGCACGCTTTGCTCGCCCATATGCTCTGCGGTGGCGAGGGAAAATAAACTTAACTCATCATCACAAATGCATACTATTAATGTATTATTTTTATCTATAAATTATATGATAAGGAAATACTTTAGTTAACATGTAGGCTATACATAGCTCTGGACCTATATACTAAGTAATATCATAATGTCATTTATGCTACGGGTACCTATCCAGAGTCATGCGAGCAGCGCTTTACTGTCTACTAGTTACTTAGTATGTAATTATTTTTAACAATCTCGAGATCGGTACTTAACTAATCTCGAGATTGGTCTCACCAGGATCTATTCGAGTCCCACTAATGAGATTGTTAAACACTGTCTGACAAGCGCCTCCCAGTCAGTCTGTGTTGGGAATTAATATGTAGATGTAGTTTATATATCTATTAAAATAATATTATATATAGTGGGTGTCCTAGTATAGAGGTGCCGGTTATTGGCGGTTTGTAAGCCTCGTTTACCACCCCGCAATTCTAGAATGAAATCAACGACGCGTTCTGGTCCCGCCTATGGTAAATTACGCCCCGCCCTTTAAATCTATATTAGAAAGCAACATTTGTGTGAAACGTATATAATCTATTAATCGTGTCCTACTAGTATATAGTGTTATTACTTTAATCATTAAGAATAGCAGACTCAACCATAATATAACAAGAACGTGGATCAGTTTGTGGTTCCATTCAATTGCAAACACTTATAATACAAGGTTAAAGCGGCCACTATTTACCTCTTACCCTATTTCCCGCTTACCCTATTTCAATAACAGCAAAGGGAGCTAATATTCATTGACGTTAAGCGTTGTGTCCCTTTGATATATTCGCGCATGCGTATATCTGTCTCTTCCAATTCTGCCGAACAGGACACGAAAGGTAAAATTGTAGGTCTCAATTTGTTTGATATATTTGCATGAAAATACGCAGTGCCTCTCACAGGTCTGTGCTCCATTGTTAAGATATATATTGTTACTCATTTACTGATTTATTTTCATTGCTGATTCAATTCAATTTATGCAAACTATTTGACAATTTGAAAGCCGATTCTGGTTCAACTTTTTCGATCGTCTGCGGCAGCCTACAACCGAACACCGTTCACATTTCAGCTATTTAATTTCTTTCTCGTTCTTTGAAATTCTGGAAGAATCGAGAAATCCATTTTTTTAGAAAGACTGCTGATGTATGACTTTGCCAGATATATCATGTAGATAGATAGGCCAAAAATAAAACGACCTTGGATAATTCAAGGTGAAGGTCAGAAATATAAGCACAGTAGATGACATTGTGTTTGTCATTTCTTTGGAAGGAATAACTGACGAGAGGTTTGTTAATTTCATCTTTGGAAGGAATAACTGGCTAGATGTTTGTTAATTTCAGTATCTGTTAATGCTTATTTTATCTTTTATTCTGTCTTGTTACCAAATCTACTTTTTCTTTCTAAGTTGAAGTTCTCTTCCCAGTCTGAGTGTTGGGAGTACCATGTAGATGTAGTTCTTTTTGACTTTTTCAGTCTTGCTACCAAATTACTTTCCTCTTCCAAAGTTTTATATGTCTTTCAAACTCGCTACCGATAGAACTTGCCTTTCACCACTAAAGAGGTAGCCAAAGGGTCAGGGAACATACCTAGCTAGCTGCTATGTACCTAACGGCTGCAACTTTATAACTTGCATTATCGTTGACCCTAAATTAAGGCCTAATAGAAGTTGTCTCGTTAGTTCAGCTTTCTGAGCATCTATGGTGGTTTTGCCTAGTAGAGCGTGTTCCCAGAATGCCTCATTCCTGTGCTAGACGATGTCTATCTTCCGCGCCAGACTGTGTATCATAAAGAACCCAATTGCCATTTACTACACCGCTATCATCAGTGCCACAGGTTCACTCCCTAAAACAGATATGTGAGAAAGTTGTCGATCGTTTGCGTAGGTTGGAGAATTGAGTACCGATTTCTAGCCAGGAAATGTGTGTGGTCTTCTCATCCATCACAAATGAGCGACGTTGTACGACAATGCCCCAGAGTGGTGGGCCCTTCGCAAATCAAAGGTAGAAAATGGAATACGTTGACTTGCGAATTACAGAAACCCGACTACCATGGAAATCAATCCAGCAGTTTAGCTTGCCTAAGCAAAGCTCACGTTAGCTTTTGATACAGCAATGTGTCTGTCCATGAACATTTTCAATCGTATTCTCCTCAGTAACCATTGGGTCTATATTAGGCAGAAATATCAAAATGGGAGTCTAAAAAAATAAGTCCAGCCCCAGAGCGGGACCCGAATGATGACGGAAATTGCCGCACGGACTCGATGTGAGAACGGCGAACTGACGTGATCGAAATGCGGCAGAAACTGGTAAAGCTCGGGTGTGAAAGCCTCTCCAAAAAGTAATTGCGAACAATATTAGCCTATTATAGGGTCCAGTTCTTGTCATTGTTTTACAGCTGCATATATATGTTAACAAACCTAGTGAGATCTCGGAGAAAGAGAGAGAAAAAAACTGTTATCAGCCATTTTTTTAACTGGCCGTCGGTAGCTGTCGCCAATATAATTGACCGTCTTATTAGGTGATAGGCCATCGAAAAGATGGCCCGACGGCTCTCTGCCTAATACTGTGTACCCACCATAAATGGTCATGATACTTGTGTAGGTGGGGATTCTAAAATTGTTAAAATCACGTCATTACGTAATCGAAGATGGCCACTGTCTAAAAATAGTACAACGTTTTAAAAAATCTTCTGAACTGAGTCTTGGTAGGAATGATTGATGTACAATGCTCTTGTCGAAGGTTGTTCAAATGGTGACCCTGTGATCAATAAAGGGCGTTGCCATGTTGGCCTGGGGAGGTGACGTAGGGGTAAATTTTATTTTTGAGGGAATAATATGGGCATGTCATATATTTAATTGGAAGGCATCGACAAGGCGATAGTGAAATATTCATCAAAATAGGATAATTATTTCATCCAAGATGACTGTCGAAATGTCAAAAGATCGTTTTTATTAAGATTTCATAATTCTGCTTTAGCCAAATTTTACAGTTATGTTCCATGGGTGAAACCTTTTCAGATTTGTTCAAATGGAGGTAGTCGCGAATAAAAAGATGTCCACATTATAAAAATAACACAAAGTCATCAAACATCTCGCGACCCTTCAGTCTAATTTTGACAACATTTGGTAGGTATGATCGATGAACAATATTTGTTAGTTGTTAAAATGGTGACCCCGGGGCAAGAAATGGAGTCTTAAGTGAGCGATACACGACTATCGTGGCCCTCTTGTTTAATATTCGATTTAATGTGAACACCCGCACACACAACTGATTTTAAGTTTTCAGCCGATATTCCACTCCAAACAGTGCTCCAGATAATTTTTTACCTTGCCTGAAATTACCCTCAATTTTGGAAGCATGGTGGTAAATTGGAGGAGAAAAACTAAATTTGTGAGCAAGTAATTGGGTTACTGTACAGCGCTTTACAGCTGACCTTAATTTCAAGCCTAATGTTTTAAAACAAAAGACATAATAGCAATGGATGTTCCATATGATTTTTAATCACTAATCTATACTGTGGCAGTCGTGATAGCTCAGTTGTAGCTCGTTAGCTTCATCTGCGAAAGGCCTGGATTTCGAGCCCTGTTGGAGCCGTTACGATTGTGCCCTTAGGCCCTTATGCAAATTTATTTTAGTTATAACTTATAAACTTATATTAATCACGCTCGAGACCTCATTCCTGATGGAATCCATCGCCATGAGGGAGAGAGAAGAGGCATGTGGAATTTAAATGCTACTGGCACAATCGTAATAGCTCCAGCGGGGCTCGAGTTCCGGACCTTTCGCACCAGAAGCGAACACGCATCCACAGCGCTATCACGACTTCCACAAACCTCATCATAATTTGGGTAGATACCTGTATATATAGAGAATATATCATGTACGTTATGTTTTTAGAGATTATCGGTTATGGTATGCTGATTACGATCGATTATGAATATTGTTGTATGTGTGTGTTTTACGTTTATTTATCGTTGCTACCGGTTGCCCATATGAGCGACACCTCCTAAAGAGATTAGTCATTTTAGATGATTGCAGTAATGGTCGTATAGATTGCAGTAATGGTCGTAGAGATTGCAGTAATGGTCGTAGAGATTGCAGTAATGGTCGTAGAGATTGCAGTAATGGTCGTAGAGACTGCAGTAATGGTCGTAGAGATAGCAGTAATGGTCGTAGAGATTGCAGTAATGGTCGTAGAGATTGCAGTAATGATCGTAGAGATAGCAGTAATGGTTGTAGAGATAGCAGTAATGGTCGTAGAGATTGCAGTAATGGTCGTAGATTGCAGTGATGGTTGTAGCGTCTTGGAGATTTCAGTAATGGTCGTATAGATTGCAGTAATGGTCATAGAGATAGCAGTAATGGTCGTAGAGATTTAAGTAATGGTCGTAGAGATAGCAGTAATGGTCGTAGCGTCTTGGAGATTTCAGTAATGGTCGTATAGATTGCAGTAATGGTCATAGAGATAGCAGTAATGGTCGTAGAGATAGCAGTAATGGTCGTAGAGATTGCAGTAATGGTCGTAGAGATAGCAGTAATGGTCGTAGAGATTGCAGTAATGGTCGTAGATTGCAGTGATGGTTGTAGCGTCTTGGAGATTTCAGTAATGGTCGTATAGATTGCAGTAATGGTCATAGAGATAGCAGTAATGGTCGTTAGAGATTGCAGTAATGGTTGTAGAGATAGTAGTAATGGTCGTAGCGTCTTGGAGATTTCAGTAATGGTCGTATAGATTGCAGTAATGGTCATATGATAGCAGTAATGGTCGTAGAGATAGCAGTGGTCGTAGAGATTGCAGTAATGGTCGTAGAGATTGCAGTAATGGTCTAGCGTCTTGGAGATTTCAGTATGGTCGTATAGATTGATAATGGCAGTAGCGTGGATTGCAGTATTCATTAGCAGTAATGGTCGTAGAGATTGCAGTAATGGTCATAGAGATAGCAGTAATGGTCATATAGATAGCAGTAATGGTCGTAGAGATAGCAGCAGTAATGGTCGTAGAGATAGCAGCAGTAATGGTCGTAGAGATAGTCAGAGTGCATTACTGGTCGTAGAAGATTAGCTTACTGGTCGTAGAGATTGCATTACTGGGTAGAGATGCAGAATGGCGTAGATTGCATACTGGTCGATAGATTGCATTACTGGTCGTAGAGACAGTATGGTCGTAGAGATTGCAGCAGTAATGGTGTGAGATTGCTGCAGTAATGGTGTAGAGATTGCAGTAATGGCCGTAGAGTTGTAGAGATTGCAAATATTATATTTCTTTTGTTTTGTTTCAGATCATAAACATGGCTGGTATTCAAATAGGGATCAATGGGTATGTACAACAGCATAATTGTTCACATTGATTGCTTAATTGTACATGCTATGTCAAAATTCTACTATTTAGGCTGTCCGATTAGCGCAGTTGTAGCGCGCTCGCTTCTCACCATGCAAACCGGGAAGAATGTGAGATGGTACGATGGTCACCAGCTCGGACAGGTGGGTTTTCTCTGGGTACTCCGGTTTCCCTCCCACACGAATGACCACATATACGCATTCATCCAAGCCAACGAAGTGATATATAAGATTCTACATCTCCTATGCAACATTTGCGAAGCAAGTTTTAACAACTTATATTAATCACTCTCGTTGGCTCGATGAAAGCGTATACGGTTGTCTTCATGTGGGAGGAAACCAGGTACCCAGAGAAACCCACCTGTCGTCTGGCGACCATCGTACCATCTCACATACATCCCTGTCCGAGGATCGAACCTGGGTCATTGGTGAGAAGCGAGCGCGCTAACCCTGCACTAATCGGACAGCCAAGCGTTTTTGCTACTTTATCTAGAGAAATAAATATGAAATCTTTAATGATTACAATGCCTAGATCTTTCATATTTGGCATGTAGCATCCCAGTGTGGCGTCCGTGGTCCAGTGGTAGAGCGTCAATTTGGAATCGAATAGTCCCAGGTTCGATACTCGGTCAGCCACGTATGTAGTGTCATTGAGCAAGGCACCTCACACACATTGCTTAGTACTGGTTAATTGCTAGGTCGGCTAAGGCCTGCCCAGGAAAACATGTCTAAGTCCCCGCGGGGGTTTACTTCAAAACTATACATCATAATACATACATACATACATACATACATACATACATACATACATACATACATACATACATACATACATACATCATACATACATACATACATACATACATACATACATACATACATACATACATACATACATACATACATACATACATACATACATACATACATACATACATACATACATACATACATACATACATACATACATACAGCGTTACATATTCAACAGCGTTGTACAAATAAATATAAGACATTTAGGTCGTACTACTCAACAGTTATTAATTAAACGCCGAGATAATTAGAATAAAAATACAATATCCTAGAATCAATATAAAACTCGGCATAATAATAAATATTAAAATTACGAATATAAAACAGTATTTTTAAGACAAAATGATGCACTTAGTATCTACAGGGTAAATTAACACCATTCATTTAATACAATCTACTTTCTGTCCGCCTCCGTGGTCGAGTGTTTAAGGTCGCTGACTTGTATACCACTGTAACCTATCATCACTGATGGTCGCGGGTTCGAGCCCCGCTCAGGCCGTGTCTCATTTATATGAAAAAAGTTGGCAGTTTCTTACGGAGGTTGGTGCAGCCAAGTACTGGTTAACCGCTGGAGCCTGCCCAGGAAAGGTGTTGTTAGGTGATGGTGCTGATGCAGGCGTATAACCCGTAATATAACATAACGATCTACTTTCTATCTCAAGTCTCTGCATTCACTAAAATAGTAAAATTAATAAAAAAAGTCTCGAAACTAATGTGTTTTCAGTATGGATCACATTGTTTGGTATTGTACAGCTCTATAAAATCTAATCGGAACCCAACTGTTCGATCCCCCGTCTGACCCTAATTGGCACACGTTTTGTCAAATACATGTCTTCAAATATTTATCCATGAACTATGTGGCTCTTAGTTGGCTCCAACAGAAATGGCGCAGAAAAATAAATTCAGACAGGCGAAAACCTGTTTACTAGTGGGTCGGATGGGAATGCGACACCTGATGAACCCAAATTTGTCCTAAATACACTGGTTATATATTTCAGATTCGGTCGTATTGGTCGTTTGGTTGCCAGAGCGGCTATTGCGAATGGCATCACGGTTGTCGCGATCAATGATCCATTCATCGACTTAGATTACATGGTAAATATTCATTGACGGTTTTATTTTTTTGCCTAGTTCCAAGTTATAATTATATATATATTTTCATTATCCCCCCCCAAAAAAAAAAAATATGTAGTTACTTTTCCACTACACGAAAATCGTGCCTATTTTTATCTGCTTGAGAGAAAAAATTTACATTGAATTTGAAGGATCAGACAATTGGAACTTGCATTTTTACTTCAGGTGTACATGTTCAAATATGACTCTACTCATGGTCGCTTCAAGGGAACAGTCGTTAAAACAGCCGATGGTAAACTCTGTGTCAATGGACAAAACATTACTGTGCATATGGAGTAAGTAACGTCTCGCGTTTTACTGTAGTGTATCTTAGCATCATTGTTAGTAGGACGGTCACGAGTCACTGAAATACTGATGTATCACAATGAGATTTAATATGGCTTCGGGGCTCATTCTAGAGGGCGACTTGGGCAAAATAGTCGCCCTAGGGATGCACACTGACTTAGGTCCCTTTTGCCCCATTTCTCCCTTAAAAGTTTGGTGTACAGTGTAATGCAACAAGTTTATCCTGAATAACAAGATTTATAGTACAGATTTACCGTTGTGCCTGTGCATGCTTTTTTTAGGCTAATCTGCTATAAATTATCTCAGTATCGACAGTATGTCATGTTTAGTATAGATTCCAATAATAAACAAACATTGATAAAAGAGCTTAGCTGATTGTTATGTGAAACCTTTTGAGAGTTTGTGGACCTCAAAAACACTGTTTATTTGTTGAAAGGTAAGTGTTCAAATATTTTAGGAAGAATTTGTAGTAGCAATGCTATTTATACGTAACAAATGCATTTTTTTTTTAGTTGATAATATTTTATTGCTGTATATACGTGTAACAATTACAAACACATTCTAACACTAATTAGCAAATGGGTTATGTGGGCCACAAGTTCTAACAACATTAGTGATTGACCCTCACCATAGAAGTGATTTGAACACTACATACTTTAAATGGCTTAATAAATGCATATTTTGCAATGTAATGTTGTCTTTAACAGCATTGTGATTTCATGTTTATTTTCCAATAATATTCAAGTACAAGTGTTTATTTTTGTCCTTATTTTTATGCCCCCGAAGGGATGCATATTGGTTTCGCATTGTCCGAGTGTCCCTTCGTCCGAGGCTATAACTTCTTCGACTATGACCGAGCCATTCCTCACCTGCTGTGATATTACATGCTTTTATTGATCAAACATTCCATTATTCGACAATTTTGTAGCAGTATGTTTGTAATTAATACCATAGCGGTATCGATATTCTGTTGAAAAATACCTTTACTACAATGAACTCTCGATAAACCAATCTAAATGCTTGTTACATAGATCTATTCATGTAGAACTTTGCAATAATTAATTTAGCATGTGCAGCAGCTGCACGGCTCTTCATACAAATGGCTTGCTACATAGATCGTTACATGTAGAACTTTGCAATAATTAATTTAACATGTGCAGCAGCTGCACGGCTCTTCATACAAATGGCTTGCTACATAGATCGTTACATGTAGAACTTTGCAATAATTAATTTAACATGTGCAGCAGCTGCACGGCTCTTCCTAGGTCATAAACAATCAAATGGCTTGTTACATAGATCTATGCATGTAGAACTTTGCAATAATTAATTTAACAGCTGCATTTCTCTTCCTAGGTCATAAACCAATCAAATGGCTTGTTACATGTAGAACGTTGCAATAATTAGTTTAACATGTGCAGCTGCATGACTCATTCTGGGTCACATTTTTGTGGAGAGGCGGGAAAACCACACGATCGCACCCTTGGCCTTATATGATATTATTTAATAAATGTTGACGAAATACGGTTAAAATACACAATATGACCATTAATAACAACATTTGAATAGAAGGTGTGCTTTAAATTCAATGGAGAGTGTAGCTTTCCAGACAAGATTTTGTATGAAAATTGTATAGGAAGAATTGGGAATGGTGGAGAAGTCAGGTCCCATGCAGGCAGTCATGGCAGGGTTACCTCTGTCTGAATGTTTGTCTGCGCCACTTCTGTCGCCAATTGAAAAACACTGGAGCCAATTTAAAAATCTTGGAGCCAACTAAGAGCCATATAGTTCACAAATAAATATTTGAAGCCATGTATTTGACAAAACATGTGCCCAAAAAAAAGGATGGCTCCAAATATTTTCGCCAATTCACAATATTTAGCGCCATTGGCGACCGACAGCGGGAACCCTGCATCGTCCCTATGTCGGCTATTTTGTTGCCCCTAGAATGAGCACTGCAGCTGAAATTGTATATCCGTCACTGTTGTGTAAAGAAAGATTGCAAAACAGATTGTCTCCTCTTTCATGATTAAATAGATCTGTGTAAATGAAAAGGCTAATCTCTTCATCTATAGAGTACCTGTGTCCGTGTTACTATTGATAACGGTTATTGTACAAATTGTATGAAATGTTTGTAATTGACAAGATCAGTATATTATCTGATGAATTTTATTTGTCCTGTACAATTTAATGAGAAGTCGCTGGGTTATCTATTACCTCCCGTGGTTTTCTATTACCTCCCTTGGTAGATAAGCTCCAATTTATCCGGAAATGTGAATAGGTCCTTTTAGTTGGAATCCTTTATTTTTACTGTTGCTCCATAACCAGATGTTGCGGTATGATAAGTCGAGATATAGTAATTTAATAATTATAAGATGTGTAAGTGGATGACAATTTCTAGCATGTTGTGCAAAGGAAACAGCAATAAAAACTGAGTAAACCATTTAATATGACCTATATACTGTTAGAGAGTATTCAGGGGCAGTAACTGACCGATGTCTCTCATTCCTTTTTGTAACAGTTCATGGTTTACCAGACCGACTGTCCAGTCAATTTTTGAGGAATTTCGTATAACCTGATCAGTAATGTTAAAAGCTATATATATATGCTGGATATAAAAACTTGGAAGTCGTGATAGCTCAGTGGATGCGCGTTCGCTTCAGGTGCGAAAGGTCCGGAGTTCGAGCCACACTGGAGCCGTTACGAGTGTGCCCTTAGGCAAGGCATTTAAATTCCACATTGCCTCTTCTCTCTCCCTCGTGGCGATGGATTCCATCAGGAATGAGGTCTCGAGAGTGATTTATATAAGTTGAAATAACTTGTTTCGCAATCGAGCTAAAATAAATTTGTATAAACTAATGTTAAAAGCCCCAGTAGTGGACTTGCAGGCGATTTATAAAGTGCTATGTTAAATGTATATATAATTTTTAATGTAGACGGGATGCTAGTGCGATACAATGGGGCAGTGATGGTGCAGAGTATGTCGTGGAATCTACCGGAATATATACAACCAAGGAAAAGGCTGCAGTAAGTTTTTACCGACGGAAACTAAAAGATAATATTTAACTTGCTCTACTGTTGATTCTAATAGTGTTTACCTACCACTTTGGACAGGACTGAAATACTTTTATCTGGGTAACGTCCATCTAAGTTTGTACCTCGGTTATAATGTCAGCGGTGAAACGATATAGCGGTATATTGTACATCAGTTATAATGTTAGTGGTTCAACGATATAGTGGTATATTTTACCTCAGTCCTCGGTTATAATGTTAGTGGTGCAATGATATTGTGGTATATTGTATCGTTACATCTGGCGAATACATACTGTGATATGGTTGTCGCATAACGCGATATGTTTGTCTTATATTCGGTCAACAGTTTTGTGGTAATCTAGTCTCCTAAAGAGCATCAAAACTTGTCTATATTATACCTCGTCATGATTGTAAAAATAGTGTCCTAATTCTTGTATAAATCTATTACAATTAAGATACCACACAATCTGTCTTGGTTTAAACATATTTATTCGTCATAATATGCACACTATTCATATACATAATTTACACAAATATATTTGCAATGACTAGTGGATTGAATTGGAAGCTATAATAGCTTATGGAAATGCTCTCCATGTCTTGGGCAGATAGTGAGTTAGCCCCGCTACCATAGGATATGACGGGGCTCTCTCCTCCAGGTAGTGTCCGCGTTTAAACCACCGCCAGGTTTAAATACGGTCACGGTCCCTTACAGTGGTATTGTAGTCAATTGTACAATAAAAAAATTGTTTTCCCCTAAAGTTGCGATATATTAACAGATGTTTTCATAATTGTGTTATATATATCGACAGATGCATCTCAAGGGAGGAGCCAAGAAGGTTGTGATCTCTGCCCCATCAGCCGACGCCCCCATGTATGTAATGGGGGTTAACGAGGACAAGTATAACCCGTCGGAATCTGTAGTCAGGTAAGTGCGTAGTGTATTCCTTGCCATACCATGGATGTTATATAGAGCTTGATCTTGTTTTATGACTGTTTATTGATCTCGGAATTTGTTCTCAACAGTTAAAATACATCGCAACGCGAATGTTTATTTGGATAACCGAGTGACATTTGTATTTGGGCCATTCTTAAGAAATTGTTTTGCATAACCCGCCAGAAGCAGCTCACTTCCCACAAAACTCAATGTATATGAGAGCTTGTATTTTTCAAACTGGTTGACAGAATCACTAACACAGGTTTGACTGTAATGTGTGTAGCCTAGGTTTTCATTTTGAGTTCATGAAGTTTAACTTATTACCGGCTAGATACAGTTACTATAAATCTTATTGTATGTTTCAGTAATGCTTCTTGCACCACGAACTGTCTAGCTCCATTGGCTAAGGTAATAAATGACGAGTTTGGCATCGTCGAGGCTTTAATGACAACTATCCATGCGTTCACTGCTACTCAGAAGACAGTGGATGGCCCTAGCAGCAAGGACTGGCGAGGTGGCCGAACAGCTTCTACTAACGTGATCCCATCATCAACTGGCGCTGCCAAAGCTGTGGGCAAAGTTATCCCTGAACTAAATGGGTAAATTTTCAAAATGATTTGTTTCTATTCATAGTAGTTGTTATTAATCATATACTCTATATTCCCAGCCATCATTTTGGCCTGAAAATGCCGATTTTATTTAGGCTGGGTTCTTCCATAGTAGAGGATGTGGGGCGGGATCATGGGTTCGGATCTTGGCGTGGTGTGGTGGAACAACATGAGAAATCGTGCGAGATAAATGTATCAATCTAAGCAACTTTTTTCTTTTTTATTGGTTTGTCTTTTTCTCCCTAATCCTTTGAATCATTTTTATTTCCATTTTACTTAGTCATTTTTATTTCCAATTTACTTGGAGTCATTTTTATTTCCATTTTACTTGGAGTCATTTTTATTTCCATTTTACTTGGAGTCATTTTTATTTCCATTCTACTCTGTGTACTCTTTTCAGGAAAGAAACTCGGGTCATTTAGTTTAATCAAATGTTGGCTTGACATTCTGGTGCGGGCCGTTGTCTAATGTTGTTAACACTTTCCTTCATAGAGATTTAGGTTAATATACTATTATATCTCCATACATACGACGGCTGTATAGCTAGCATGCAGTGGATAAGTAGTGGCTATCTCTATATCCCACCTCCATAGATATTACTGGGCCTACATATTATGAACATTGGGTTGGTTACTACATTGTCAATGTATTTTGTATTGGTAATGGCATCAAGAGGTGCTTCTATGAGGGAAAGGGTTAAAACTTGTGGCCCATTTGCATTTTCATGTTTGTCTCCATGTTTTCTCTAAAACTTTATATATTTTACGATTGCCACACCGGGTACCGGGAGAAAACTTTATATATTTTACGATTGCCACACCGGGTACCGGGAGAAAACTTACTTCATCTGTATGACTGTTATCATGTTGAGTACTTTTCAGTCCGAGGATTGAACCCGGATTGCATTGGTGAGAAGCGACCGTGCTAACCACTGCGCTAATCAGACAGCCGTTTTGTAGTTTATAAGGATTGGGAGAAAATTCTAGTACTTATCTTAGATAGTAAAACGCATTTTGTTTGTACTTATAATTCTTACCCAGAGGTGTCGAAGCTCAGTAGTAATTAATGTGCTATATTATTATTTGTTTCCCCTAATTTGGAATGTGGAAAACTATTTGAAAATTCTTATTGCACTGGCATACTGGTCCTGTTCCAAAAATGGTTGGAGAAAAAACGTGTACGTAACGCTCAAGTTAGATGATAGTTTATTTGCCAGAACCCTGAAGAAAAAAATTCCGACATAAAAGTAACATGATTTGTAGTGCAAGATTTAGTTGGATTTCATGTCATTCAGTTAATTAATAATCTAGCTCCAATTCCGACTCTCCACGTTATTTAAACGTTTTCAGGTCGTTTTCGCCTTGTCTAATCAACAAAAGTGCTCCAGCAATGGAGACGGGACATTAGATTACAGCCCGTCCGGTACTACAAAGGGCGACGCACGTACAGTCTTGACGTTTATTTTAACAGTATTGTTATAGTTTGAGGGGATTAATCAGATTTTGAATAGTGAAGGGGTATAAACCAATTAGCAGATATAAATAACAGCAGAGGATTCGTTTGGATATTTTATCTGCTCGGTGATTATCACAATTGAAATAAACAAAACTGTTTGCCTACCTACCTACCTACACATGTTTTGGAAGTAGAGCATGGTTTGGGCAAAGGTAGAATAGTATAACTGTTGCCTAACACGTCATTTATTTGTTTTTTCAGCAAGCTGACAGGTATGGCATTCCGTGTACCTGTTCCGGACGTGTCCGTTGTAGATCTGACTTGTAGACTGAAGAAACCGGTAACTATTGCAATGCATTCTCCCGATGGTGTAGTGTATCATTTATTATAGTGTTGCCCCCTATTGAAAGGGCCAGCCATTTCTGATTTTAATACGAGACACCTCTATTGAACAGCGGTACTTCCCGAACCCAATCCTTGTAGGCCATGCTGATTACTTATAGATTACCATTATTTAACTGGCAGCTCACCAACCGGTCATATCACATATTAGAATGAACCATTGACGAGGATCGAAAATTCAACCTCCCGCTCCGCATGAACCTCTCTACTACAGAAACGTGGTTGCTATTCAGATTCATTCACTAATTGCTTAACTGGGTATGGTCTGGTATGCTTTTCATATTGGCCCGAGTCCGCCTCGGTGGTCGAGTGGTTACGGTCGCTGACTTGTATACCGCTGTAACCTATCATCACTGATGGTCACGGGTTCGAGACCCGCTCAGGCCGTGTTTCATTTATATGAAACAGTTGGCAGTTTCTTACGGATGTTGGTGCACCCAGTACTGGTTAACCGCTGGAGCCTGCCCAGGAAAGGTGTTTAGGTAAACTGCCCGCTGGCGGTATAGCCCAAAAATGGTGCTGATGCAGGCGTAAAACCCGAAATATAACATATTGGCCCGAATATAACAAAATTTAAAATTAGTATGGCAATCTATTTTCATGGGAAATATTTTTAACAAATTGGCATAGGGTTTGTCCCCTCTGAAAATGGGCAGATTTGATTTAACGTGTACAGGCCCCTATCTATATAAACATGTTATATTCAATTGTAGAGTAGCATTTCTTAAATACGTTACCTCATTTCTTCATAAATTTTAGTATTAAATACGCTACCTCATTTCTTCATAAATTTTAGTATTAAATACGCTACCTCATTTCTTCATAAATTTTAGTATTAAACACGCTACCTCATTTCTTCATAAATTTTAGTATTAAACACGCTACCTCATTTCTTCATAAATTTTAGTATTAAATACGTTACCTCATGCACTTCTGCCTATTTACGTATATATACAACAATATATTCAGGGGCAGTAACTGATATAATGTCTCTCATTCACAGGCCAGCTATGAGGCAATCAAGGCTGCAGTAAAGAAAGCGAGCGAGACTACGATGAAGGGCATTCTGGGATACACTGAAGATGATGTAGTTTCCTCCGACTTCATCGGCGATACCCACAGTAGTATTTTTGACGCCAAGGCGGGCATCTCTCTAAACGACAACTTTGCCAAGCTTGTAACATGGTACGTATTTATACCGTAAAGATATATTCCTGTTCAAGTTGATTGTCATAATTTCTTTAAAAAACATTGCTATCATACAATTGTATTCATTATGAAATCAGTATTACACAATCCTGTCCGATTAGCGCAGTGGTTAGTGCGCTCGCTTCTAACCAATGGCAACCCAGGTTCGATCCTCGGACCGGGAAGTATGTGGGTGGTCGCCCGATCGGACAGGTGGGTTTTCTACGGGTACTCCGGTTTCCCCCACACACACGAATGACCACATTTACACTATCCTCCGCGCCAACAAGAGTGATTAATATAAGTTGTTTTTTGTGTCGGCAATATTAATAAAACGTGCTATAAGTGATGTACGCACATTTCATTGCTTTTATGATTTGTTACCGAAAAATGGAGGTACGGAGGGAACCGAAACAAACAGAGACTAATCTAGTCGAAATAAGGTTGAATTATATTATTCGTCCGTGGTCGAGTGGTTAATGTCGCTGACTTGTATGCCACTGTAACCTATCATCACTGATGGTCAAGGGGTCGAGCCCCGCTCAGGCCGCGTCTCATTTATATGAAAAAGTTGGCAGTTTCTTACGGAGGTTGGTGCATCCAAGTACTGGTTAACCGCTGGAGCCTGCCCAGGAAAAGTGTTAAGTAAACTGCCCGCCGGCGATATAGCCCGAAATGGTGCTGATGCAGGCGTAAAACCAGAAATATAACCTAATATAGTCGAAATAAGATTACATCTTTATCCACAATGTTCAAGTACATTATAAATGCAAAAAAGAATCTTGACTTGGATTTCTTTACTGCAAAAACCTTGTGTAATAACCTTTTGTAACAAATACAAATGTATGATGGCAACTGTTTTAGAAATTGTTATGGTCAGTTTCAATAGAAACATAACTTTAATGCATTGTACATCTAGCCAATAATCAACTGATTATTTCCTAGTACCTGCTCGGAACTGTGTCTGAGTGCTCAAGTATCCGACCGGAACATTGTCCAAGTATCTGATAGGAACTATGTCGAGAGTACTCGACTGGAACTGTGTTCGCGTACTCGACTGGAACTGTGTCCACGTACTTGACTGCAACTGTGTCCGCGTACTCGACTGGAACTGTGTCCGCGTACTTGACTGCAACTGTGTCCGCGTACTCGATTATCGTTGCCATCCTTAATTTATAGTACAAAAATAAATTTCGCTTTTCAAAAATATACCTTGATCTTCATTCAACCAAGGCCAAGTGTAGAAGCATTCGGTGTCGGAAACGGCCAAATGTCTTATCTAAATAATGGATTCTCTGGCCTGAATCAGAATGGTAATATCAGTGAATCGCTCGATAGTTGGATGACCATCGTGGTCCTCTTGTTATATTGCAGGTATGACAATGAGTGCGGATACAGTTGTCGTGTAATTGATCTGATAAAACATATGAACAAAGTTGATTCGTCCCAACATTCCAGGCTTTAAACGGCCAACATTCCAGGCAGTGCAAAGCTGAAATAAAGTACCTATTCTTAACCCGTTACTCCACATAATAAGTGCCATACAAAACCGCTTTTTTTTTTTTTTTTTTTTTTTTTTGAGCCACGTTTAAGGTCCGTTTAATTGCCTCGTCGTAGGTCGAGGCCATCCCACTTGTACCTTACAAAGAACATAGTAATGAAATTTGTACAAAACAGTTACATTTACATATGTATACAATACATTACATAATTCAATATATAAGAATGTTATGTTTAGACAAAGCATGTGAAAAAGAAGAGAAAAATTAACACAAAAAATAGAAAAAATAATAGTCTTGTCTAAATATCGCAAGAGAGAGAAAAAGAGAGATCTACTTCGGCTTGTTATATATATTGAATAAAATTACCGCTATCACTTCCTGCATATGCACTGCCCTAATTGAAAGTATTTTCCAAATATTCAGACGACCTCATTCATAGCATTTCGTCGATTCTTTGAGAAGCTATTTTGCTTAGAAGAAAGGGAACGCATTAGTTCTGCAATGACACCTGTATTTTTATTTATTGCAACATTTTCAACAACGGAATCAAATCTATTTTTAATATTCATCGAGGGTTTGCATTTTACTGTCCATACTCGAATATAAAACGAGTTATTTACCACCAGGTTATCGTCACAAAGTTGCTTCCCATCTTATAAGCGAGTGTTAAAAAATTTGTTTTTAATGGTATTCATACGTACATTTTTGAAAAGAAAACTCCTGACACAGAAAGTTTTTAAAACTTGCTCTGACCAAACATACAATTTATACATGTTTGGCGTCTATTTAATCAACTCGTCTTATATGCGAGTATATGCCAAAACTCACAGGTTTTCAGGACCAAAGTAGGGGGGGGTCGTCTTATTGGCGAGATCCCATTGGGACGATTTGAATGAAATATCGAGCCCTACTTTCTAGGAAAAATAAGAACAACATTCAAACATTTAATATCTGCTCATTTCACCTACAGTAGGAACTTGTTTTGCAAATTGAGCTAGAATATATTTGTACAAGCTATTGTTTTGCAGGTATTTGTACAAGCTATTGTTTTGCAGGTATTGTACAAGCTATTGTTTTGCAGGTATCTGTATTTGTACAAGCTATTGTTTTGCAGGTATCTGTACAAGCTATTGTTTTGCAGGTATCTGTACAAGCTATTGATTTGCAGGTATTGTACAAGCTATTGTTTTGCAGGTATTGTACAAGCTATTGTTTTGCAGGTATTGTACAAGCTATTGTTTTGCAGGTATCTGTACAAGCTATTGTTTTGCAGGTATCTGTACAAGCTATTGTTTTGCAGGTATTTGTACAAGCTATTGATTTGCAGGTATTTGTACAAGCTATTGATTTGCAGGTATTGTACAAGCTATTGTTTTGCAGGTATTGTACAAGCTATTGATTTGCAGGTATTGTACAAGCTATTGTTTTGCAGGTATCTGTACAAGCTATTGTTTTGCAGGTATTGTACAAGCTATTGATTTGCAGGTATTGTACAAGCTATTGTTTTGCAGGTATTGTACAAGCTATTGTTTTGCAGGTATTGTACAAGCTATTGATTTGCAGGTATTTGTACAAGCTATTGTTTTGCAGGTATTGTACAAGCTATTGTTTTGCAGGTATTGTACAAGCTATTGTTTTGCAGGTATTGTACAAGCTATTGTTTTGCAGGTATTGTACAAGCTATTGTTTTGCAGGTATTGTACAAGCTATTGTTTTGCAGGTATTGTACAAGCTATTGTTTTGCAGGTATTGTACAAGCTATTGTTTTGCAGGTATTGTACAAGCTATTGATTTGCAGGTATTGTACAAGCTATTGATTTGCAGGTATTGTACAAGCTATTGTTTTGCAGGTATTGTACAAGCTATTGATTTGCAGGTATTTGTACAAGCTATTGATTTGCAGGTATTGTACAAGCTATTGTTTTGCAGGTATCTGTACAAGCTATTGATTTGCAGGTATTGTACAAGCTATTGATTTGCAGGTATTGTACAAGCTATTGATTTGCAGGTATTGTACAAGCTATTGTTTTGCAGGTATTGTACAAGCTATTGTTTTGCAGGTATGATACAAGCTATTGTTTTGCAGGTATTTGTACAAGCTATTGTTTTGCAGGTATTGTACAAGCTATTGTTTTGCAGGTATTGTACAAGCTATTGTTTTGCAGGTATTGTACAAGCTATTGTTTTGCAGGTATTGTACAAGCTATTGTTTTGCAGGTA
>CM026401.1:53852107-53924262 GCA_014843695.1 Archivesica marissinica | reverse complement strand
TTGCAGGTATTTGTACAAGCTATTGTTTTGCAGGTATTGTACAAGCTATTGTTTTGCAGGTATTGTACAAGCTATTGTTTTGCAGGTATTGTACAAGCTATTGTTTTGCAGGTATTGTACAAGCTATTGTTTTGCAGGTATTGTACAAGCTATTGATTTGCAGGTATTGTACAAGCTATTGATTTGCAGGTATTGTACAAGCTATTGTTTTGCAGGTATTGTACAAGCTATTGATTTGCAGGTATTTGTACAAGCTATTGATTTGCAGGTATTGTACAAGCTATTGTTTTGCAGGTATCTGTACAAGCTATTGATTTGCAGGTATTGTACAAGCTATTGATTTGCAGGTATTGTACAAGCTATTGATTTGCAGGTATTGTACAAGCTATTGTTTTGCAGGTATTGTACAAGCTATTGTTTTGCAGGTATGATACAAGCTATTGTTTTGCAGGTATTTGTACAAGCTATTGTTTTGCAGGTATTGTACAAGCTATTGTTTTGCAGGTATTGTACAAGCTATTGTTTTGCAGGTATTGTACAAGCTATTGTTTTGCAGGTATTGTACAAGCTATTGTTTTGCAGGTATTGTACAAGCTATTGTTTTGCAGGTATTGTACAAGCTATTGTTTTGCAGGTATTGTACAAGCTATTGTTTTGCAGGTATTGTACAAGCTATTGTTTTGCAGGTATTGTACAAGCTATTGTTTTGCAGGTATTGTACAAGCTATTGTTTTGCAGGTATTGTACAAGCTATTGTTTTGCAGGTATTGTACAAGCTATTGTTTTGCAGGTATCTGTACAAGCTATTGTTTTGCAGGTATTGTACAAGCTATTGTTTTGCAGGTATTGTACAAGCTATTGTTTTGCAGGTATTGTACAAGCTATTGTTTTGCAGGTATTGTACAAGCTATTGTTTTGCAGGTATTTGTACAAGCTATTGTTTTGCAGGTATTGTACAAGCTATTGTTTTGCAGGTATTTGTACAAGCTATTGTTTTGCAGGTATTTGTACAAGCTATTGTTTTGCAGGTATTGTACAAGCTATTGTTTTGCAGGTATTTGTACAAGCTATTGTTTTGCAGGTATTGTACAAGCTATTGTTTTGCAGGTATTGTACAAGCTATTGTTTTGCAGGTATTTGTACAAGCTATTGTTTTGCAGGTATTTGTACAAGCTATTGTTTTGCAGGTATTTGTACAAGCTATTGTTTTGCAGGTATTGTACAAGCTATTGTTTTGCAGGTATCTGTACAAGCTATTGTTTTGCAGGTATCTGTACAAGCTATTGTTTTGCAGGTATTTGTACAAGCTATTGTTTTGCAGGTATCTGTACAAGCTATTGTTTTGCAGGTATTGTACAAGCTATTGTTTTGCAGGTATTGTACAAGCTATTGTTTTGCAGGTATTGTACAAGCTATTGTTTTGCAGGTATTGTACAAGCTATTGTTTTGCAGGTATGATACAAGCTATTGTTTTGCAGGTATTGTACAAGCTATTGTTTTGCAGGTATTGTACAAGCTATTGTTTTGCAGGTATGATACAAGCTATTGTTTTGCAGGTATTGTACAAGCTATTGTTTTGCAGGTATTGTACAAGCTATTGTTTTGCAGGTATTGTACAAGCTATTGTTTTGCAGGTATTGTACAAGCTATTGTTTTGCAGGTATTGTACAAGCTATTGTTTTGCAGGTATGATACAAGCTATTGTTTTGCAGGTATGATACAAGCTATTGTTTTGCAGGTATTGTACAAGCTATTGTTTTGCAGGTATTGTACAAGCTATTGTTTTGCAGGTATTGTACAAGCTATTGTTTTGCAGGTATGATACAAGCTATTGTTTTGCAGGTATGATACAAGCTATTGTTTTGCAGGTATTGTACAAGCTATTGTTTTGCAGGTATGATAACGAGTACGGATACAGCTGTCGTGTCGTGGATCTTATCAAGTACATGCACACAAAGAAGTAAAGCCCTGAACAACATGGCCGTCCGTTGCTGAATTCCGATGCCGGCACCGAGATGTGTGAACTAGGGTAGTGATTCGACAAATGCTTTCATAGACATCCTCAAGCTGGGATATGTGTTTTTAATGCCTATCCCAAACTATTTTATAGCAAGCACAACTGATAGTTTTTACAGTTAAATCGATATTGTTTTATATGATAAATTGGTTAGCTTTCTAATCTTGAAGTTGGTTTTGTATCTCTAGATTCTGAACAAAAATATCTTAAGTTATATGTAGTTATGTTCGCTGCTGTTGAATTTGCTAAAGACACAACCAACCTACCTTCAAATCTCACAAAAAGCATGCAATATGAAACAATGAAATGCTTCAGAGTTTCACACTTCATATGAAAAATACTGCATAACCCCCATCCATCTAGATCATGTCTTTAACCCATTTAACACTATCGACCTCTAAATAGGCTTGCAAAAAGTGTAGATCCAGATGAGCCGTCGTCTCATCAGGATCTGCACTTTTTGCCAGTAATATTACTATTTTTAGACAAAATTACCCATCTTGATAAATGAACTGGTCCAAATTAATTTTCTGATTATATTATTGGTCTGAAAATATCGTGGACCAGTCCATGTCAGTAACTTGGTGTTGAAGGGGTTTAATGAATGTAGCGTTCATTTCCCTATTTCATACACCTGTTGTTGTTGTGAAACTACTTTACTTATAGTATATATATATTAATTAACATTTCCTCAAAGTTATTAATGTTTTTCGAGTTTTTAAATTGAGAGTTGAATGCAATTGTGTTTCATCTTCCTTAATTTATTAGTGTAAGTTAAGATATTGTTGCATTCAACTCGCGGTTGGGCTCTTCCCAAGCCAGGTTATAGTGCTAAAAAAGTAACCGTTGTTCGTTTCTGTTCGTTTCTATGCAAGTGTATTTAATGGTGCTGGGTTTGGTTCTACAATACCCAATTCCGTTACATATACATGTATGGACACTTTATCTTGTCTTAATCTGTTGATGATCACAACTTGATTAATTGCTACATTTTTGCACCGAGTATACCTTGTATCCCTCATGGCCCCAGATTTGTTGTTTTGCGTATGCGTGATGTGGGGTCGAGTCCCAGCTTCATCCTACAGCCACGTTTCATGCACACATTGAACTGGGCTAGGGAAGCGTGGTTCAAGCTTGACATAGTACTAGCAAGTATCTTTGGAAACAACAAAGTAACTCGATTGTATTAAAGCACATCAGTGTGTGTTTGTTTAGTGTATAACAATAGAGCATTTAAATTATTTATGTCGTCGATAGAACAAATGCGTAGTGTGAATGTACTGTAATGTTTGTCCTGCTAATCAGTTACGTGTACCAAAGTTATAAAAGAAATACCCACATAAAGGGTCACATGACTAATAATAATAAAGACTTTATTTAACGAGAGAACTCATTTGAACAATAATGTCAATCTCCATGCAGCCTCATGACTGCAGGTTCTCGCCATTCTTAGTTAATCTAGCTGCGTACCAACAACGAGTCCGTTCCATATGATGGAAAGTATGCCGTAGAGCGCATTTAATGTACCCGGCTCTCAAGAGATGATACAGTTATGAATGTCGATTTACTAGTATTTAGGCATAGTTGGTTGGCAGGACAGACAGACTATAGGGGCTATCTGTTATTAGATGGTGAAAGTTGCTAATATTCCTCACTTCCTGTACGACTGTTGAATAATAAATTTGATCAGTAAAGTAAACGCATTAAAAAAAGATTGCGCTGTGTTGTTGTTTTCTTGCAGAGAAATGGCCTTCGATTTATAATTGGGGGGGGGGGTAGTTGGGTATGTGAATCAAAATTCACTGAATGCCAGTTGCTAGGCAATTAAATTGAATGGTTCTGTCTGGATATCAACATTTTATCTGTAATAAATGTGATAGTGGTCACCTATTAGCCAGCAAGATTCCCAATATGTTGTTTTATTATACATATTTACCTCTATTAAGCAGCCACTCTGTAGTGATTTCCCTTGACTGGCTGCTTAAGATAGGTTTAGTTTATACAAATTGTGAAACGAAGTTCTTTCAACTTATATTAATCACTCTCATAGCCATGACGGAGAGAGAAGAGGGAATGTGGAATTTAAATGCATTGTCTAAGGGCACAATTGTAACGGCTCCAGCAGGGCTCAAACTCCAGGCAAGGGCAAGATGGGTTTGACGATATCTTTTTAAATGAAGTTGGAATTGCAAGATACTTTGCATTATTTGCTCTAATTGTGTTGCCTTGCTAGAGCACACAAAGTCCTATGATCACTCCACGTTTGTCCATCTACAGGTGCCACTGGAGACGGTCTCCGTCTTACAACAAAGGTCGTGAGTTTGAGCCCCATCGGAACAACGGTGTCGAGTGTACGACACTTAAATCAACATTGCCTAGTGGCGATGGATTCCATCAGGAATAGGGTCCCGAGCGTGATTAATCTACTGTAAAAACATGTTTGCAATTGAGCTGGAATGTGTATATATAAGAACCACTGGAGATGACATTTCTTGAGCAAACTTGTCCATGATGTGGACGTCTGTTATTGGCTGAGTAGTTATGGTCTATGACTTTAAATAACTTGCTCCACACCGATATAAGTTTGAATTCTATCAAATGGTGAAGCTTTCCTGCTGGTTCTACCCGGGTGGCTGAAATAACGCTAATTTGGGCACCCGGTTCTTCCACCACCAATAACAGTTGGAGTAGACCAGGGATCATTCTAGAGGGCGAAATTGTCGCCCTAGGAACCCTGACTTCGCCCTCTGGGGGCCCCACTTCTCCCTAAAAAAAAGATGATTTTCAAATAAAAATTGTCTAGTAGGATACACTGGCCCATTATAAAGCACTCCTTCTATTCAAATGTTGTATTTAATGGTTGTACTGTGCATTTTAACCCTATTTTGCAGAGGTATATTATATAACACCATTTAAGGAAGAGATCATGCACTTCTCCCAAAAATGTTGACCTAGAATGAACCCTGGTAGACCTATGACTTAAACTGTTGGTACGGTACTACTTTATAGAATCCCAAAAACAGGAAGCTCAGCCCAGAATTGGAAAAATAAGACTTGGATATCTAGGATAGCGATCTACTTTGTTGTTGAACGCATGTCTGACACTAGCTGTGACAGAATACTTTATTTCATAACTCTGAAATGTAGAGATCCATGGGGGAGGGGCATGACTAAACATGTTGATTTTCAGCAATTCAGGGGCCATAACTGGTGCCACCAGTGCAGTTTGGCCAGGGCTTCAAGCTAGAAGGCATTTAGGAGTAGTCTGCCGAGTATTGCTGCCACGTTTAACTGTTGGTATATAAAGCTACGTATTGTTCTACTGTAGGCTATACACCGCTGAGCACTTGAGATGCTGCTTGGTGCCAGTGTACCTGCAGAGCTGCTGTCATAATTGAGAAATAATTCTGAATCACAGCTGTACAGCCAATCTGCCTATTTGTATGTACAGTCAAACCTGTCTTAAGCAGCCAGCCAAGGGAATCACAGAAAGTGGCTGCTTAATAGAGGTCAAATGTATAATAAAACAGCAAATTGGGAATCTAGCAACTGGCTGCTTAATACAGGTTGGCTGCTTAATGGAGGTGACCACTAACACGGGTTTGACTGTGATTGTGATCTCGGCACAAGTTCGCATCGTCCATAAAGTTTCAATATTATATTATTTCCATTCTAAGATGGGTATGTAAAATTAGTATTGGTATTTTTCACAAAGACCTCATTTGTGATTAATCCATCACCATGAGAGAGAGAGGAGGCAATGACGGATCTGTGGTCCAGTGGTAACACGCTGGACTGGTAATACAGGGATTGCAGGTTCGATCCCCCGTCTGACCTTAATAAAATTAACAGTCTTTCAGATGGGACTTTAAACCGAGGTCTTGTGTCGGTGCTGTACACCGTGCACGTAAAAGAATCTGGAATGGGTCTCTGTCTGTATCATTGCACTATCTTCCAAAAATCTAAAATGACTAATCTCTTCAGGAGGTGTCGCTCATGGACAACCGGTAGCGACGATAAATAAATGCAAAACACACACACAGGAGACAATGTGGATTTCATTGTCTTGCCCAAGGACATCACCACTGTGGTTCTGGCAGGGTTCGAACTTGCAGCCTCTTGAGTACAAGGCTGGCACCGTATCTATTTCACAACTAAGGCTCCAACACATACATATAAATAAGGGTGGGGATCTTGGATGCTCAACTTGGTGGTATATGTTTAAAAGTTCAAGCTTGTATAAGAAACATAATTATACACAGGAGGAGTGATCACAAATTGTACAATCTGGTATTCCATGTTTTATTGAATTTAAATATAAGTCAATATTACACATGTATATTCACATAATAATATTCAAGCTGTATGAAATACATTTTAGTAAAGTACAACAATTATTGGTTTTGTTTATATAAATTTATTTTAGCTCGATTGCGAAACAAGTTCTTACAACTTGTATTAATCACTCTCGAGACCTCATTCCTGATGGAATCCATCGCCGCGAAACATGGAATAAAAATGCTTTGCCTGCCTAAGGGCACAACCATAATGGCTCGAACTCTGGACCTGAAGCAAACACGCCATAACGGCCCGAACTCTGGGCCTGAAGCGAACACGCCATAACGGCCTGAAGCGAACACGCTATCACGACTACGCTATTGTTTCTACATTATTGTCCCTAAATATCTAACTTTTAGTAAAACTGTTCAATATGCAATGTATTGCAGAATGTTATTTATTTAAATTTTATTAACAATTTCAGGCCTAATTGGTCCTGTGTTTTACAATATTAGGAGCAAACTAATAACAATATACAGACAAACCTGTCGTAAACAGCCAGCCAGCCAATGTAATCACAGAATGTGGCTGTTTAGCACAGGTAGCTGCTTAATAGAGGTCAAATGTATAATAAAACAACATATATCAATATTCATATTAATTTATTACAGATCTTTAATCAATGTATAATCATCTGGAATTAAGTGACCACATGAAAATATTTATGTTGATTGATTATTAGTTGGCTCCATATATTATAAAACAATCTGCAGGCCTGGAGTTTATAAAACATCTCAAATCTCAAACACAGTCTCAGCTTTCTGATTGGTTGAGCAAAGAACAGATATCGGGACTCCAACCAATCATATCACTTGAAATGTTGTTGAGCGTAGATGCCACTTTCTTACATGGATTCAATGAATTGGAACTACACCTAGACTTTATGCAAATAAAGCTCATTCAATACACGCCCAAGCGAATGGTATATTCTATTTTTAACCCTTTCAACACCACAGGCCTCTAAATAGGCTTATGAAAAGTGTAGATCCAGATGAGCCGGCTCATGATGAGCCGTCTCATCAGGATCTGCACTTTTTTGCCAGTAATAATTATTACTATTTTTAGATAAAATTACCCATTTTGATAAATGAACTGGTCCAAAGGTAATTTTCTTATTAATTTACTGGTCTAAAAATATCGTGCATCAGTCCATGTCAGTTACTTGGGGTTGAATGGGTTAACAAGCTATAGATATATATTTCATTGAATTATTGATTCTGCCTGGTATTGATCACAGGGATTCGGCACGTTTGGTGGTACTAGTATATATATTTAAGTAATATATATACTAGTACCTCCAAACGTGCCGAATCCCTGTGGTAATAATTGCAATATATATAACTAATTAGTTGTGGTCATACAGCTCGGAAACGACATAAACAAAAAATAAAATAAACCTTATTGGACATTGGAATAGCGTACCCACTTATTCCTCGAGTTCCTGGAATAGCGTACCCACTTGTCCCTCGAGTTCCTGGAATAGCGTACCCACGTGTCCCTCGAGTTCCTGGAATGTCTTGGAATTTGAAAAAAATCATGGAATGTACTTCTTCTGAAAAAGATCGGGGATTTTGGATTGAAATTTCGCGATAATTTAAAAGAACAGTTTATATGGGTCTTTGCATTTCGAAAAACGAGTTCTTCGAAGTCGTGGAATTTGGTATTCCCCATAAGAATGGGAATCGTGTTGGAAAACCTGGTTTCAGAATTTTTAGCATATAAAATATATGAATTGATTTAATGTAAAGTTATAAAATATATAGGTATATAAAAAAAGGTGAGATTTGATTGTAAACAACATAAATGCCAATACAAAAAGAATGGAACAAAACAAATGTGTCAAAATATGCGACACCTAAACACGACACTGTGTACATGTGGCAAAATACGAGAATACGATAATACATGCACAAAAAATTTAATAAAATACATTCAAAATAGGTATACAGCCGAAGCAGTGCTAATGGTCACATCTATTAAGCAGCCAACCTGCATTAAGCCAACCTGCATTAAGCAGCCAGTTTTTAGATTCCCAATATGTTATTAATATATTATACATTAGCCTACAATTAAGCAGCCACCTGTGTTAAGCAGCCACTTTCTGTGATTCCCTTGGCTGGCTGCTTAAGACAGGTTTAACTGTACATGAAAATTGTAAAAACTAAAATTTATTTTTACGGAGAAGTGGTGCCCGCAGGGGGCGAAGTCAGGGTCCCAAGGGCGACTACTCCGCCCATGTTGCCCTCCAGAATGAGCCCTGATTATAAGTTGGAATTTCATTTGAATTACACGTGTCCTTGTGATACAAATCAAATGGAATTGCGGGACATTTTTCTTGGCTGGCTGCTTTAAGACAGGTTTGATTGTAGTATGTATGTATGTTCCTTTAATGTCAAACCCCTCGCGGGGACTTAGACATGTTTTCCTGGGCAGGCTTAGCCGACCTAAGCGAT
This sequence comes from Archivesica marissinica, assembly GCA_014843695.1. Taxonomy (NCBI): domain Eukaryota; kingdom Metazoa; phylum Mollusca; class Bivalvia; order Venerida; family Vesicomyidae; genus Archivesica; species Archivesica marissinica. Next base: position 53,915,454 of record CM026401.1, on the reverse strand, counting down.
TAACCAGTACTAAGCAATGTGTGTGAGGTGCCTTGTTCAATGATACTACATATGTGGCCCGGGACCGTTTGATACCAAATCCGACGCTCTACCACTGGACCACGGACGCCACACTGTAGTAAGGGGCTACTTCACCAGATCTGTATGGTTTTATGTCCTGAATTATATTCCCAGAATGCTAATGAATCGTCGATCCTCTCAAAATGCATAAATTAATGTCCGTATAAATATGCACTGCAATAAACACTAGTAAATTGGAACTATTTTTGTTGTTTTCTTATTACAGTCAAATTATTATGTATTAAGCAGCCAGCCAAAGGGAATAACAGAAAGTGGCTGCTTAATAGAGGGTAAAGCAACTGTACAATAAAACAACATAACCGAAGCACAGGTAGATGACACATTTGCAATTCAGTGACTTTACAGTTTGTTTGGACGATTATGTTATAAATAGGGATCTTATATTTGTGTTCATTTGTTATTGAATTTATTTAACTCCTCTAAAATCGATAAAACTCTCGTCGCCTCATTTTTATCATTTTTTAGAAGATTCGTTAAATTATTGAATTTATTTTAACTTGTCTTCTAACAATGATAAAAACATGCCATTTATGGTTTTTAAAAGATTTGTTTAATAAATTCAATAACAAATGACCACTCAGTTAATCCCATATATATTGATGGGGAAAAAAGTTTGAATTTTTTAGTTTTTTTATTTAAACTTTATTTTACAACGATTTCGAAGCAAGTTTTAACAACAACTTATATCAATCAGCGTAATGTGGTCATTCGTGTTGGAGGAAACCGGAGTACCCGGAGAAAACCCACCTGTCCGATCTGGCGACCACGAACAAAACTCTGATCTTATTCTATATGTTCTTGTTTCGGGACAATTTTAGTGATTTAATATACAGTATGTAGTGCTAGACTACGACAGCATACACTAATATCCAATCTCGTAATTGAGCACCCTTATTTATGTTACATATCTGTGGCTACAATGTATACTATTTCTGTAATACAATACATAGAATACAACTCATTTATTGCATCAAACCGTATCGTATATGGTTATAGCAAGCCATATCGTATATGGTTATAGCAAGCCATATCGTATATGGTTATAGCAAGCCATATCGTATATGGTTATAGCAAGCCATATCGTATATGGTTATAGCAAGCCATATCGTATATGGTTATAGCAAGCCATATCGTATATGGTTATAGCAAGCCATATCGTATATGGTTATAGCAAGCCATATCATTTATGGTTATAGCAAACCATATCGTATATGGTTATAGCAAACCATATCGTATATGGTTATAGCAAACCATATCATACATGGTTATAGCAAGCCATATCGTATATGGTTATAGCAAACCGTATCATATATGGTTATAGCAAACCATATCATACATGGTTATAGCAAGCCATATCGTATATGGTTATAGCAAACCATATCATATATGGTTATAGCAAGCCATATCATATATGGTTATAGCAAGCCATATCATATATGGTTATAGCAAACCATATCATATATGGTTATAGCAAACCATATCGTATATGGTTATAGCAAACCATATCAAATATGGTTATAGCAAACCATATAAATTATCATAAATTATATGGTTATAGCAAAACATATCGTATATGGTGATAGCAAACCATATAAATTATATGGTTATAGCAAACCATATCATACATGGTTTTAGCAAACCATATCGTATATGGTTATAGCAAACCATATCATTTATGGTTATAGCAAACCATATGATTATAGCAAACCATATCATACATGGCTATAGCAAACCATATCATAAATGGTTATAGCAAACCATATCATATATGGTTATAGCAAACCATATAAATTATCATAAATTATATGGTTATAGCAAAACATATCGTATATGGTTATAGCAAACCATATCATAAATGGTTATAGCAAACCATATCATATATGGTTATAGCAAATCATATCATATATGGTTATAGCAAACCATATCATATATGGTTATAGCAAACCATATCATATATGGTTATTGCAAACCATATAAATTATCATAAATTATATGGTTATAGCAAAACATATCGTATATGGTGATAGCAAACCATATAAATTATATGGTTATAGCAAAACATACATATCAACACTTTCCCTCATAGAAGCACCTCTTGACGCCATTACCAATACCACATACATTGACAATGTAGTAGTCAAACCAATGTTCATAATAGTCAGGAATCTATGAAGTCCCAGTAATATCTATGGAGGTGGGATAGATATGGCGACTACTTATCCACTGCATGGTAGCTAAATGGCTGTCGTTTGTATGGAGATATAATAGTATATTAACCTAAATCTCTATGAAGTCGCAGTAATATCTATGGAATTGAAAATGCTTTATTTTTCGGAATAGAGATTAACTCATTCTCTGTAATGTTTTACATGGGAGACCAAAACGGTGTTAGTTAGAGACAGATCGTCTTCAACACACGTTTGACTGTATAAGATAATGTGACCGTCTGGACTGGTCAATTTTATGGACTGGTCAATTTTATGGAATGACTATCGAAAGCCTTATTCTCTGGAATGTTTTATCCTCCTGAATGTTTTATCCTCCTGACTCCTGAATGTTTTATCCTCCTGAATGTTTTATCCACTATTCATATGTTATCTACATATTTGTATTTAACCATACCAGCGTCTAGAGCTCATAATAGAGTCTACTGTACATACTCGCCTATTAGGGGGATCTCGCCTTTAAGACGACCCTTCCCCCTACTTTGGTCCTGAAATCTGTTGGTTTTTGCATGCACTCGATATAATACAGGTTGATAAAATGAAAATGAACACCAGATCATGTATAAATTGCATGCTTGGCCAGTGCAAAGTTGAAAAAATGTTCAATATTAGGGTGCTTTCATTTATAAAATCTAATTATGGATACCATTTAGCACATTTTTAAATTTCTTTAACACTCGCCTATAAGACTGAAAGCCATAATCTGGTGGTAAAATACTCGTCTTATAGGCGAGTATGTAAGGTAAATAGCTCTAGACCATATTCTTGACAGAATATTGATATTCTGATATTCTGATATTCTGAGAATTGATATTCTGGACAGAACTCGCTCAGGCATTCTTCATTGGAGTAATTTCCTACCATTCTATTCAAATACCCGGCAACACTAAGTTCCGTTCATTTGGTTTCTTGTACTATTTGTGGGTCCGTTGCGATATTGTCTTGACAATTTTTTTGTCAAATACATTATGTGGATTTAAAATTTCTCCGCAAAATTTCTTGTAAGAAATATTGTTTTGTGGGTCGTGTTTTAAATTGTCTCGCAAATTTTCTTTTTTAAGGACTACTTTCTGAGACTTTCAGGTGCTTTGATTTGTCTCAGGAAAAAATTGAGCAAGTTTGACCCGTATGGGTGACCTTAGTCTGGGTTCTAGTCTGTCGATTTTTCACCAATTTACTTCTGGCAAAATGACAATTAATGATCTTAGTGTTAAAATATATTTATATGACTGACCAGGCAAAATATATCAACGCCTGTTCCCAGACTAGGGTGACCTACCTGTTAATACTTAGCAACAACTATTTAATGAGCTGGATTATCTCTTTCTGTACCTTGATTTAGCCACAGCATTCACCTTTCTTCTCCTAAACAATAAAACCAGACCAGCTACGCAAGTGAACGGAACAAAACTGACAAAAAACATTTCAGTGTATGTCCACGGCTGCTCTGGAAAATACTCTAAATATTCATCCTGTTGTCTCGATATTCTAGGAACTAAGTATTTCTCCGATTTGAATGAAAACTGATAAACTCTATCCATAATAATACTCAACGCTGATTGGTCGTATCTATGACAGCCTGTTGTCTTTGGACTACGCATTTCAAAGCAGCCACTGTACCTAGATTTGGGCGGGGCAATACACGCGCTGTTCAAAGCACATTTCAGCCACGGTTTCATAATAGTCGTCCATGTGAAGTTTGTTCTATAGAAAACCATTGTAGATGCATCAATTAACCCAGCGTCTGTATAGCAACACCTAGATTCCTTCAGGTATTCAAACATTTTAGCATCGCTGTATGCGATGGTGCCAATGAACTCCTTGGGCTGCCAAAGGAAGAAGTCCCTGGACCCTCTATACATGAGTTGTTTAAGGTCGGAAGCTTGAGTAAAGAGCATGTCGGGATCCATCCATATAGCTGAGCCAAACTCTTCTATGATCATCTGAAATAACCGGAAACAACATTTATCACATGAATTTGCTTGTATTCAGTTTAATACAGCCGTCACATATTTTCTTGCATGTACACGCGTGTAATGAAACCTATAAGGATTCTGATTGGTCGCTGCATTACAGCTTGCTTTTCACATTTGACATATTAATACACTTTGTTCATGCATTATTTGTCGAAAATCAACTGCTTAAGGCAAGGCATTTAAATTCCACATTGCCTCTTCTCTCTCCTTCATGGCGATGGATTCCATCAGGAATGAGGTATCGAGAGTGATTAATATAAGTTGAGAAAGAACTTGTTTCGCAATCGAGCTAAAATAAATTTGTATAAACTAACTGCTTAAATCAATAAAATGCTAAATATGCACTAGTGGAATATATATACATAGGATTTCACACCATATTAATTTTATGAAACGAGTTTTGGAATTTTGCTATTAAGCGAGCCTTTTGTGATTATCAGGGACTATTTACTATGGCGTATGGATGCACCATACTGATTTCCTTGAGAGGTAATAAGGCTCAAAAATATACTCGCAAACAAAATCTGGTATCTTTTTCAGAAATGTTTTCATAATACTTTTAAACTAAAACACGAATCTTGTACTGCAATTTAAATTTATTAAGTTAGTCAGACAACAGCGATATAGTGCTCATAATAAAATTCAGCACAATTGCTTTAAAATCGTGGCTATATAATAATAATAAATAAAATATTCACAAAAACGCCACGTTAAATATTTATTCGGACCTGTTACAATATAATTTTGAACCATATTTTAATATCTGCCATGGATGTCGGTTGCTTCCCTTGCATGGAGTTCAATAAACACATCTTTTGACTGTGTTTCACATGAATATACCGTATAAACGTGTGTGTTTGACGCTTATTTATCGTCGCTACCAGTTGCCCATATCAGAGACGCCTCCTGAAGAGATTAGTCATCTTAAATGTTTGGAGGATAGTGCAATGATACAGATAGATACTCATTCCAGAGTCTCCTCTGGTTCTTTTACGTGCACGGTGTAAAGCACCGACATGAGACCTCGGTTTAAAGTCCCATCTGAAAGACTGTTAATTTTATTAGGGTCAGACGGGGGATCGAACCTGCGATCCCTGGATTACCAGTCTAGAGTGTTACCACTGAACTACAGATCCGTCTGTTACCGTATAGATGATCAATATCTGTAGATTTATATCACCCCACACCCAGGGTAAACAATGGATTTATCGGAATGTACATCAGAACACATTGTCATCATTGTTGCGGAATATAACCAATTTGTGCAACTACATTTCATAATCACGTTTTTCTGAAAATTTGGTCAGTATCTGTAATACAGACATGTAGGAATTTGTCTTACCAGGTGAAGTAGTGTGGCTGATAAAACAAGATGGCAGTGTTCATTCTAGGTCAGAATTTTTGGGAGAAGTGAGAAAGCGTGTGATCGCTTCCTTTAATGGTGTTCTTTAATATACTAAAATAATATACTAAAATGCACAGTACAACCATTAAATACAACATTTGAATAGAAGGAGTGCTTTATAATGGGCCAGTGTATCTTACTGGACAAATATTTGTTTGAAAATCGTAAAAAAAAAAACAATATTTTTTTTTTAGGGAGAAGTGGGGCCCCCAGAGGGCGAAGTCAAGGTCCCTAGGACGACTATTTCGCCCACATCGCCCTCTAGAATGATCCCTGAGATGGTCCAATATCGCTCACCTGAGTAAACCAGTCCATTTATGAACTTGGTAGAAAATTCAATATGTTCACACTAGATACAGCGTCTGCTGGATCATAATATTATTCATTGGACACTAAACGATCCATAGCCTCACAAGGGTCAGGGGAGGGGGTGCTAACTGAATACCTCCTGTGGTTTATTTTTTAAAGTTTCTATATAATAATTATTATATGAATGCTGAGTGGTCTAAGCAGCTCACAAAATGTATCCAACACTCCCAGTTGAACATCATGTGAACGGTTTAAATGAACTGTTGGAGCCGTTACGTTTGGCAAGGCATTTAAATTCCACATTGTCTCTTCTCTCTCTTTCATGGCGATGGCTTCCATCAGGAATGAGGTCTCGATAGTGATTAATATAAGTTGAAAGAACTTGTTTCGCAATCGAGCTAAAATAAATTTGTATAAACTAACTGTTTAAATTCTTAAAAATATTTTAAACAAATGAGAACATACCTGAATGATAATGGGTCTGTATGCAAATGTTGATATGTCCGAGACGTGGTTTGGATACGCTGTGGTCCTAAACTCCCGTACCTCGCATCCACAGTGCTCCTTTATCTGAAACAGCATACTAAACTACTTTACACTGGGACAAGTGATTATGGTTACGGTTGTTGACTTCAGGTTTGAATCCCACTGGGGCGTGAGGAAGCAATCCAGCTGGCTTGCAGAAGGTTGGTGGTTCTATCTGGGTGTCTGTCTGTGCCTGAAATACTGCTGAGGCTGCAGATACAATACCAATGTATAAATGTATACAAACAATCATATATAAAATTTAAATAGATAAAGTTTAAAGTCGCACCAATAGTTTAAAGCAGCATTACATCATATGAAATAAAAGATATTTGAAAAATTCAATTTTTGCATATGGGTAGCAATGCTGCTACACATTCTAACATTATACTTTGTATGCTTATGTTCATTTGGTAAACAGTGTTTTTTTGCGAGTCGATCGGTCACGCACTTGTTTACAACCGGAACGCATCGTCTGCACTTGTTTACATTCGGAATGCATCATCCCCATTTGTCCCACGTTGTCTTTTTTAATTAAATTACTTGATATGTTGATTCATACCTCTGTTAGCTAAGTCTTTTAGGGACAGTTCTACATCCTCGCGAGGGGTTCGACATTAGAGGAAGATAGATAGATAGTCTTTCATGTTCAAAATATATACATTGTTTTCTACATCCTCTGTTGTTTCACGCATGTGCGCTGTGCGTGTTTACATTTCGTGTGGTGATAAACAAATTCGCGTATACGACGGTTTAAATTTATTGGAATTTTATCGTTTCTGAGCGACTATTTCGATTTTTGTAAACACACACACACACATTAGTATTTATATTTTACCCAAAACATCCTTTATTAAGATCTAATGCTGCTTTAAGTCATATGGCAACTCTCCAGCTATTATTGTTGGAGGAATATTTTAGGAAATCAGAGAATTATTGTTGTACGGTAATAGGACAAAACAAACAAACGATATAGGAAAACCCATTCATTTGTTTTATACCCAGGCTGGCATATATGTGATTTCAACTTGGCTGTAAATGTTGCTCTGTTCGATTCGGTCAAACCACGTGACGATGGATTGCATCAGGAATGACTGAGGTCTCGAGAGTGATTAATATAAGTTGTAATAACTTGTTTCACAATGGAGCTAAAAATAAATTTGTATGAACTAACTGCAATGAGAGACATCGGTCAGTTACTGCCCCTGAATACTCCCTAAAAGTAGATAGGTCCTATTAAGTGTTTTCCTCTGTTTTTATCGTTGTTTCCTTTGCACAACATGCTAGCAATTTTATTCTTAAATTAATATATCTCAACATACCTCCTACAATATATGCAATGGCTACTTATTTGTAAAACAATGCTATTAGTTAATTAACACGATTTTGATAAAATCACAATCATCATACCGCAACATCTGGTTAGGGCACAACAGTAAAAACAAAGGATTCTAACTAAAAGGAATATTCACATTTTGGAATAAATCAGACTTTATCTGCCAAGGGAGGTCAGGGGCGTACCCAGCCAATTTTGATGTGGACTCCAAACGAGCACCGAAGGTTCGAGCGGTGTAGGGAGGTCTGGGGTAACCCCCCCCCCCGACAATTTTTAAAACCTGGACGTCATTTGGTGCACTCTGGCGACTCTGAGAACTAATTATATTCCGATAAATACACTTGGAAAACGTATGTTTTTATGCGGCAATTTGTAAAAATGTCTGAACTATACTGTACATCAGTGCATCGTCTGAGTTTCATATCTTTAGCTGCGTATGTGTATGAAAAGGGTTAGGGTACATGTACGTAGATCTACCTGCTTGTGCCTATACTTGTGCTTTTACTTTTTTTTTTTGGAAAATGATGTGGACGCCACTGCGTACTTGCGTATAGGCAGTTACGCGCCTGGGGGTAATAGACAATTAGATATTCCTCTCATTACATACCAGTTCAAGTTCGCTGCTGTAGAGCCCTATGTCGTATATAATGAACGTAGCTTCTTTAAACAACGGGTGTATGACTTCTTTCCACTGTCGTATCAGAGACTGCACAGTATAAAAGTCTGCTGTGGACACCGCCGTTACTACCGCCGGGATCCCGGACAGCTCTTTTGGAGACTGTGTTCCTTTAAAGTCACTAGTATAGGTCTCGGGTCCGAGCCTCATGAGATACGGTCCTGAATCCCCTTTTGGATATGTTTCCATGAAGTTTAAGTTGTTCTGCATACTACCCCCAAAATTGCTGCAACATCCGGCAGCTTCCAGGCTATCGTCGTCAAATGTCATATACAAGGAACCATACTGGAACCCCTTAAAAGCCATGAAAATCATAAATATCCAGAAGACACAGGAAGCGGTCATCATGGTTCCGGATATATCGAACTGGGATCGAAGACCAAGCCCCGCACCTGGAGGTTTCTTAGGTGCAGAGGGCCCGCTCTGATACAGCGGCAGGGCATCACCTTTGTCGTACCGATCCATAGCTGCAGTTCAGCTGGAATATAAAATGAAATGATCCAGATAGTGGCAAAAACATTTATTTCCAACAAAATAATGATCAAGCAATCAAGTTCCGCTCGCGATATACACGCTAGTATGGCGTAAAACATGATAAATGGTGCTTCAAATTGGATGGGTTCGATCCCCCGTCTGATCCTAATAAAATGAACAGCCTTTCAGATGGGACTTTAAACGGAGGTCTCGTGTCGGTGCTGTATGCCGTGCAGAACCAGAGGAGATTCTGGAATGGGTCTCTGTCTGTATCATTGCACTATCCTCCAACAATCTAAAATGACTAATCTCTTCAGGGGGCGTCGCTCATATGGGCAACCGGTAGCGACAATAAAGAAACGTAAAACACACAAAGCAAATTGGTTCTACATAGCGTATCTATCAATGATATATATAACTGTCCATTTATTGAAAAACGACGACACTGGCCAAACTATTATGAGCTGTACATACATTTTGATGCATTTTTATTCACAACGGTATTATCACGATTCGCCACAATCACGATTCGCCACAGAATAAACACTTCACCACAGAATAAACACGATTCGCCACAGTTAAAACACGATTCGACACAGTATAATTTTCAAATGTAATATCTTGATTGCAATTAATTTTTCAGGAACTATTATATTAGGTTTAAAATACAAGAATCCACAAACTTACTTTTAAAATTAGTCAATAATGGCTACTGCAGCAATCAATCTTTAATAACTATTTATAGCTCGACAGCTCCATGTGTAAACGAACTATTTATTACCGTATATAGTAGATTCCTGGCGAAAATGAATTATTTTAGTTTGCCACTATTAATACACACTGCATTTAAGTTGCACTGGTCAGTCTTTCAAACTTAATAACACTTAATAATACTTGCAGGCCATTTGGGTTTTCAGCTAAAACTTTTAGCTGAAAACCCAAATGGCCTGCAAGTATTATTAGTAAAAGCACAATGCCATCTGCATATAATAACAAATGGTATCATCACAGCAGGTGACACCTACTCCACGAGATTTCAAATACAAAGTTAAGTCATTTATATATAGACTAAATAGCAATGGCGAAAATATACATCCCTGGCGTAAACCGCAATTAACATCAAACCAACCCGTGTTAAATTGATTTACCAGTACACAAGATGGCACGGATGTATAAAGTGATGTAATGGCCATGAGCATTTTACCAGTAATGCCATTATCAAAATGTATTTTCCATCATTTATTCCGGTTAATGTAATTTGAACACTAACTTTTAATAATAAAATGTGTGTTTGTGTTTTTTTGCGATCAACAAACTCAAAAGTGAAAGTAGCTAGATTTCATATAGCGGTCAGCTACCCCCACTGAATTGACGTGTGTTCATTATTGGAGGCTATAGTAAGTTCGTGCTACTATCGTTTAGAGATAATTTAAATTAGATTAGTCTAAAAAGAAATATACATGTACAGGCATAAAAGGTGAGATATAACGGTAAATATGTACCATAAAATAATGTTATTCATGATACACGCCTTGTATTACGCGTGGATGTTGACCCATTCACATTAGTGTGTGTGCTATGTCGACAAACGTACGTCGTCTGTTTATTATTTAAAATACTCAAGATTTTGTGGCAACTCTTTGGAGGAAAGAAATGCCATAACATGGGAAATTACTTTCTGTAGAAAGTTGCTATTTCACCGATGTAGTGTCACTATAAAAATGCTAAAAAAACCTCGATCGCACTATAAAATGCACACATCATAATATTATTGTTTCACACACAATCATATTGATTTTTCTAGTAGGCCGTATGTGATCAATGGAGTTGACACATAACAATAGAGTTTTCTTTCTATATACCCCTAGTCGTTTTCCTAGCAAAAGTAGCCTCCATATTACGTTTGTTCAAACGATAAGGACACACAAGAGTGCTTACAAGTATTATGTACATGTACTGTAGTACCTTATATATATGTATATAAATATTACCAGAACAATATCGAGCATTTCCGTATGTTTTCGGTAAATTACGTTTTGGACGACACGGTACGGATAGTGTACGGGGAATAGATACAACCATGTACTATACCAAAATAATAAAATAGGCTTGTTAAAACAAACTATTTAAAAGATACGGTTAGAAACGCACCGTCACAATACAAGTGTAACATTCTCACCTTTACAATCTTTATTTTCCAGCTAAACTAGATTTTTCAAATATATTCCATACGAGTTTGTCAACATGTGATCGGAAACACAATGCCAGTCCAGTTGTAACACGAAAAAAAAATACACCAACCGTGACATTTTTTCAATAAACACACGTGTGTACCATTACTTAAATCACCTTGGAGATGTAAACAAGACCTGACGTGTTACTAAAAATAGCTATAATGCTAATTTGCGTAACGCCCTCTATTGGATAAGTAATGGTACGATAATCAAGAACATGTTTTGAATTAATAATGAACGGATGTGTTTTAGTATTTAATTAATCTATCGATATTCCATTATGGAAATGGTTAATGAAAATATTATTATATTATCATTATAATTAAACTTCCAGAAAAATATAAGGCTATTGATATTTCGAAATTATTTTTGTATAAGTGTTGATCTTACGAAGCGTTGACCGATATCCTCGATAGTATAGTGGTGAGTATCCCCGCCTGTCACGCGGGAGACCGGGGTTCAATTCCCAGTCGGGAAGGTAATGTTTTTATATTTTTTTTAACGTTTTATAGACTAAATCTAGTGTGCGAGACCGTGGATACCCATTTAGCTTCTTTATTTCGTACTTTCCAATGAAATATAGAAAAGTATCAGTGAAATAAACTGAGTTATGACATACTTTCCGCTGCAGACGTGTAATACCGCCATTAGTTTAATTAGTGTAATATAGCTATGCAAATGAGCACTGTATGTATTCATACACGCTGTCCAAAAATAAACAAACAGAATGACGTCGAAAGAGAAGTAGCATTAAAAGAGTTTCGTTCAGCTATAAACACTGTGAATCCTGCATGACGGCCTCAAATCCGACCCAATCGCCGAATTCATCAACAGCCATCAATCAGAACACTGAAGATGAAGTGGATGCAATACATCCTGACAGAGAAAATGGAGAAAGAGAAAGTGAAGAGGGTGTGATTGATAGTACAGAAGTATGTGAAGAAATTAATGAATGAAAGTGTTAGACAACCTGATGAAGATGAACAAAAACCTGGGATATTAAGACTGCGGTGAGATCTGATATTGTTACGAATTTAGCACACACATGGAAAGCTAAAATAGAAGAAATGAAAAGTAAAGGAAGAACATCAAGACCATAGGTACAATACATAGAAATGCTTGACATCTTGAAGAAATACACCAAGACTGGCGATTACACCTCCAAGCTGTTTTGGATATGCTTCCATACATGGCTGCATCTGGACATAATGCCTATACAATATCATTACACATCTACATGTCCAACATGCTTGACTTACAAAACAAGCATCCATATGCGTATCAACACTTTATGGACGAAAAACATGTTGTTAGACGGAATGAAAGATACTGGGCAGGTCTTAGTACAGATCTCATAATTGAACAGGTCCTGATGAGGAGTATAAAAACCGTTGGTGGACTGACTCGGGGAGCTACAAAGGACAATGTGGATTTTGTCTCGACCTGGTTGAACTGGAAAGCAAAATGTAACGAGTGAACAACATGGGGATTGCGGAAAGTCTAGACTTGCAAAAGATGATATAAGAGTGATGGCTGAGTATTTGGTGAACAGAAACCCGTTTACACCGGAACCTGAGCTGAGAAGCATATCAAGTGGTGTAGTGGCCGATGAAAGAGTGTCAATGGATAGGGCAAATGAAATCGGTAAAGTTATACTCACCGATATGACGGGCAAACCGGCAGAATCCAATGTGTTCAGAAGAAACAAACAATACATTCCTATGTGTGATGATGCAAATACAGAGATGAAAAATGAAATGATCTTGGTAGACCCACAGCTTCTTTTTCAAAGAATGATATCAGCAGCTCACAACGAAGTCCCAGAGGAGGATTTAGACATGTTTTTCTCCCATGAACTGTGTTCCTTCCCACCAGCATTGTTCGAGAGCCCCAGCCTGATAAGTCAAGCAAACAAGTCAGCTCTCCAAACTGAAATGCTCAAGACAGTTTCCAACAAACACAAACTAACTGGCCAGAATGCAAATGTATGAATGTATGCTATGTCTTAGATTGTGGTGCTCTATTGCAAAAGATCCCATGCGAGAGAGGTCAAACATACAAGGCCATATACTAGACGTATGTTAAATTTTGCATTGAAAAGTACAAGTCATGCTCAGTCATTTTTTATGTATATGAAGATGGAGCATCAACGAAAGACAATACACACAGGAGACGAACAGGCGGTTAAATTTGAGCTGAAATTAAAATTGAACTGGATATGATAATGAGTTCATAGAAACATCAGGTACATCTAAACAAAAGGAACAGACAGAAGTTCATAAACTTATTGTCAGGTTATTTGGCGGAGGCTGGAGTGAATGTGATTAATGGCAAGTCAGATGCTGACTACTTAATAGTGAAATCAGCTCTAGATGCTTCGCTATGCCAGAACACAATTGTCGTTGGTGAGGACACTGATTTATTAGTAATGTTGTGCTACCATGCCAGGAACCTTGAGAATAGCATACAACTCATTTCAGAAGGAAAAAAGAACAAATGCTGCAATGTCAGCGAGGTCCAAGAACATATTGGCCCTGAAATATGTAACAATATACTTTTTCTACATGCATTTCTGGGCTGCGACAGTGTCCAAGCCTAGTGGCATTGGTAAAGTCAGCAGCTCTGAAGACTTTCAAAAGAAGTCCTTCATTTCGTAAGTGTGCTTCAATTTTCAATGAAAATCTAGAAGACATTACCAAGGATGATATTATTAATGCAGGTGAAGCTACAATGATATGCTTATATGGAGGCAATCCAGACCAAGTTACATTAAATCAACTGTGTGTTGACTCGTTTCTGCGGAAAGTAGCCTCTAACAATGTCTACATTGACCCGAATTCTTTGCCACCTACAATAAATGCCTGCAAGTATCACAGTTTAAGTGCATATGTACACATGTTAGAATCGAAGGGAATCGTTATTGATCCAACTGAGTATGGCTGGGAGTTGCACGGAAACATGCTTGTTCCCCGACAAACTGATATGCCACCTGTTCCAGAGAAACTGAAAATAGTACGCTGTTCCTGCAAGATGGGCTGTAAAACCTCAAGTTATAGCTGCAGAAAACTAGGGTTACCGTGCAGTGTTGTATGTCGGAACTGAAATCAGTCTTGTACAAACTGGCATAGACCTGATGAAATTAACGAGTGACAGTGACCAACAGTTGATGGATTAACCACATTATACTAATAATTGGTATGATTCCTGACATTGTCTACGAATTTAAACATGGCTGAAAATGATATACATTTAAAGTAATATATTGCAAACACATAATACATGTATATTATAGCATGCTGAGGGTTTTTAATCGAAAGCACTGACCGATAATGTGTTCCATTTATACATATCCCTGAATTATGTTGTAGTAAACACTAAATGTTTAGACAAACAATGTAACGAAGTTGTCCTTGGAATTTAAGATATTTTACAGAGCACAAATCAATCTGCAAATAAAACACTGCATATGTACGCAACTTTTAAAACATTTGATATTTCTGAAAATCATTAAAGAGCGTAAAATGTCCATAAAGGCAAGTATTTTTGTTCAGATAACATTCAAATTGCATTTTTGCTATGTAGATATATTATATTCATTACTTCCAAACTCTAAATCAAATATACGTACCTTCATATTTTGTAGAAAAATTAAAATGGTTAGCGCGCTCGCTTCTCACCAATGCAACCAGGATTTCATCCTCGGACTGGGAAGTATGTGAGATGGTACGGTGGTTGCCAGATCGGACAGGTGGGTTTTCTCCGGGTACTCAGGTTTCCTCCCACATGAATGACCACATTTACGCTTTCATCCGCGCCAACGAGAATGATTAATATAAGTTGCTAAAACTTGCTTCGCAATCGTTGTTAAAATAAATAAAGTATAAAAAAAGAGTTTAGGTTTAATCATATTTGCTTAGTGTGTGTCAAAATATCAAGTATCTGTTTTTTTACGTTTATTTATCGTCGCTACCGGTTGCCCATATGAGCGACGCCTCCTGAAGATATTAGTCATTTTAGATTTTGGAGGATAGTGCAACGATACAGAAAGAGACCCATTTCAGAGTCTCCTCTGGTTCTTTTACGTGCACGGTGTAAAGCACCGACACGCGATCTCGGTTTAACGTCCCATCTGAAAGACTGTTAATTTTATTAGGGTCGGCAGACGGGGATCGAACCTGCGTATCAAGTATCATCCAAGAAGCACACTTATATAGCTGTACCGAAGTCAGAGGCAAATTTCAACCGAGGCAATCTAGGGGGTTCAGGGGCATGTTCCCCCTTAAAATTGTTGGGGTATAGAAGCGATTTCCTGCGTTTTCTGATTTAATGAGTTTAGACGTATAATTATGTGCTGACCTTTCAGCTCTCTAGCAGTCAACATTTTGTACACAAAGGGATAGTTTTAGCATTTTATTTATTTAATTTTTCATTTATTTTTTTTACTTTAGAAATTTTAACTGAGACAGCAGCTGCCTCGGTGTGTCTCAGTGTGGCTACGGGTCTGTATAGCACATACTGGCTTAAGTTTGTAAACGTATTTATGAATACGTAAAAAGTTCCGCGTCACCTACATTTCAACACTATTATCTGAAGTGGTTTTCGTTGAATGAATGTCACATAACTAATAGTAGTAGATTAGATTGCAAATTATGATAGTGTATTAGTTAACTCTATACTACGTAAGCTTGCATACGCACAGGAGATTGGACATTCACGAATCTAAAACACATGTACTGTAATGTAGATATTTAATAATAATAAAAAAAATTCAAACACATTTTTTTTTCTTCACCATGTAAAAAGATATTCCCCATGAAAGTCTTAATGTACATTGTTTACATTTTTCATTGTTAATTTGTTGATTAGTTTATACAAATTTATTTTAGCTCGATTACGAAAGAGGTTCTTTTCAACTTATATTTAATCACTCTCGAGACCTCATTCCTGATGGAATCCATCGTCACGAATGAGAGAGAAAAGGCAATGTGGAATTTAAATGCCTTGCCTAAGGGCACACTCGTAACGGCTCCAGCGGAGCTCGAACTCCGGATCTTTCGCACCTGAGTTCGAGCCCCGATGGAGTTAATTTGTTTAGGGACTCATGAGAGAATAATAATAATAATATAATAATAATAATAAAGACTTTAGTTAACGATATAACTCATTTGAACAATTACGTCAATCTACCATTAGGCCCTCAGCAAATTAAAACAATGAAATAGCATAATGAAACATGTAAACAGTAACCAGTAACACTTTCATAGGAAATACGATATAAGCTGCAAGAACTAATACTTATATTATAAAATGACTCATGTAACAATAGGGCATAACAGACGTGTTTTTCTTTCTAGATCAATTTGTTTTTATAAAAAATGTTTCCATGTAGAATTTTTCAAAAACGTTTTTTAAGCTATATTTTTGCTAGTCATTACTGTATGTGTCGATGGACGGGGGGAGGTGGGGTAAGGGTAAAACTAATATTTTGATATTTTATTTAATGTTGAGACTCCGAACTCCTGTGGGACAAAGTTATCAAAAAAATTATATTTATATCTATGACTGGGATGTAAAATCGGCGTATAAAACAGATACATTCTCAAATATACCTGCATTAGGATCTAGAAATCTACATGCTATAAACACGGAATTTATTACAAACCAAGGTACTCGTTAAATAGAAAATACATTTTGCTCTCACTTAGACCTAATGATACTCAGAGTTTCTACTAAGCTCATTCTTAGTCAATGGCATCTAAGCTGTACTACATGTTGATCCAATAGGCCTAAATCTAATTTTTAAAATAGACGAGCTGTTTTAGATCAAAGTTTAGTTAACTATTTTCTGATACATGAATTTAGAAACGGAAACTCGAATCTTCAAATGTATGGTTTAATTGGAAACGTTATACAAAAATTGTTTTTAAAATGGCTGGCATGGCCAAAGGATTTATTTTGGGTCAATATGTAGCACATCTTAGAGGTCAATATGTAGCACATCTTAGAGGTCAATATGTAGCACATCTTTAGAGGTCAATGCTCTCAAGTTATAATTATACATCGATACTGCACTGATTGTGTGGTGATTCAGCTATGGAGGTCGTGGGGTTGGGCCTAAATGGGTGGTATAGTCCTATATAGAAGACCTCTAGGCCTACATAAATATTTTTAATGCCTTGATAGTAAAATGTTACAGTTTTCAAGTCTAACTATTTGGACTAGGGTGGGGTAGTGTTTAACGCAGGTGCGATTTAATAAGGTCAACATCGTGATAGATGTGGACTGTATTCTAAGCTAACATTAACAGCTGGTATACGCGCATCCGGACAAGGGTAGCACACATTTAACGGGGTTTAATGTCAGGCACGTACGTAACTACTACAAGGCACTGAAGCCCCGAGTCTGCAGATTGTCACAGAATATTAAATATTTAAACCCCTAAAAAACAAAGGGTATAGGGTGTACATGATAGGGACCGTCTCTGAAAATATTGACATTTGAACGTCTAAGATGTGCATTCAAATGCGTCAGAGAGCACCAGTGACGTTCTGGGATTCAAATTGTTCCTGGGGGAGCATGCACCAAGACCTCTCTCCCAACATCGCATATTCGATGCTCAATTTATTAATCGGGCCTGTAAATTCAAAATCGCTAGCTACGCCCATGTATGTCCACACGGGAACGCCGTCGATAAAGTAGTGCATATGGTCTTCTTTTCTTTCTTTGTTTGGTGAAGCAGTGCTTCTTTTATTCACATATGTTTATATATACATATACACAGCAATGATGCACACACATAAATGCTAAATACAACTGTGTGTGTGTTTTACGTTTATTTATCGTCGCTACCGGTTGCCCATATGAGCGACGCCTCCTGAAGAGATTAGTCATTTTAGATTGTTGGAGGATAGTGCAATGCTATAGACAGAGACCCATTCCAGAGTCTCCTCTGGTTCTTTTACGTGCACGGTGTAAAGCACCGACACGAGACCTCGGTTTAACGTCCCATCATGTTTTGTGTAAAATATAAATACTAATGTGTGTGTGTTTACAAAAATCGAAATAGTCGCCCAGAAACGATAACATTCCAATAAATACAAAGCGTCGTATACGCGAATTTGTTCATCAACAAACCAAAATGTAAACACGCACTGTTTACTAATTGAACATAATTATACAAATTATAATCTAAGAATGTGTTGCAGCATTGCTACCCATACGTAAAATTTGAATTTTTCAAATATATTTTATGTCATACGATGTAATGCTGCTTTAACCCTTTCAACCCCACATGCCTCTAAATAGGCTTATGAAAAGTGTAGATCCAGATGAGCCGGCTCGTAACGAGCCGTCTCATCAGGATCTGCACTTTTTTGCCAGTAATAATTATTACTATTTTTAGATAAAATTACCCATTTTGATAAATGAACTGGTCCAAAGGTAATTTTCTTATTAATTTATTGGTCTAAAAATATCATGGACCAGTCCATGTCAGTTACTTGGGATTGAAAGGGTTAAGCACTGTGAAGCACATTGCAAACTAAATGCTGATCTATGAAGCATTGATACCACAGGAACTCGACATAATCACTCTATTTTACTATATGGGCTTACATACAGGTCCGTAGGCAGGGGTGCGATGGGTGTGTACGCACCCTCCTTTTACCGCCGAGGTCCGCTCGATCAGAACGTAAATGTTATACATATTATAGTTACAGACATCGTTAATGTTATATAGTTAATTTTCTCCAGTCGTTCCTGGGTCTACGTATGGTTCATTATCCACCTTTGATACCACATTTGCCTATATTTTGTTTGTTTAAACATATTTATTTTCTACTATCATGTACATGATTATTTACAACAATTGAAATAAGGAATTGGACAGAAAGCTATACAGCTTATGCGTGTCCTCTCCTCAATATTTTGTTTCTAAACATGTAAGGCAAGTTTATAGTTTCTATTTGGTGTCAGTATATATATTATATAAGCCCATAGAGCAGACGGATCTGTAGTCCAGTGGTAACACGCTGGACTGGTAATCCAGGGATCGCAGGTTCGATCACCCGTCTGACCCTAATAAAATTAACAGTCTTTCAGATGGGACGTTAAACCGAGGTCTCGTGTCGGTGCTTTACACCGTGCACGTAAAAGAACCAGAGGAGATTCTGGAATGGGTCTCTGTCTGTATCATGCACTATCCTCCAAAATCTAAAATAACTAATCTCTTCAGGAGGCGTCGCTCATATGGGCAACCGGTAGCGACGATAAATAAACGTAAAACACACACACAGAGCATGTTTATACAAAGTGAGCGTGTGTGCGTGTGCTAAAAATATAGCAATGTATTACAATCACGGCTGCGCCTTCTAATATTTACATGTTATTTCATTTTTTTAGGCGATGTTGACAGACGAAAACTTCACTGATTTAAAGGTCAAAGGCTATACCGTGGTTGGTGATGTCATGACAACAGAAGAATGCGATCAAACCATTGGACAGTACAAAGATTGGCTTTCGCAGTTTAAAGATGGCGAGTGGCCATTTTCGGTCAACTCCCTCATCCAGAGGTACAATTCGGGAAACATGCACCCGTCTTGGTTTGCAAGATTAAAATCTAAGAAAGTGTTTGCTCAAATATGGAAAACGGATAAACTTTTGTCCAGCATTGACGCGATTGCTATAGGCCAACCGCCGGAAAACGGGAAGGAACAATTTCAAATACCGGAAAACCATTGGTTGCATTTGGATCAGAGCGCTTCACGCGAGGGTCTCCATGCCTATCAAGGGGCAGTGTATTTGGAAACTGCGGACGAGGACGATTGGACGTTGCATGTACTAGAAGGTTCACATTTGCATTACAATGAATTCTACCAAAATAACACGAGAGCTTGCATGCGGTCAGTAACGAACAATTATTATTCATTTTTAGATGAAGAAGTTGAGGAAATGAAACTGAAAGGGTGTGCGTCAAAACGTGTCCCAGTCCCGAAGGGCGGAATGGTACTTTGGGACTCCAGACTGGTTCATGCAAACGCAAGCCCAGTCAGGGGTCGCAAGAACGCCTCTAGGTGGCGCTTCTGTGTCTTTGTTTGTATGACACCCGCGATCTGGGCTTCGCGAGATGATATGAAGAAGAAGAAGAAAGCGTATGAAGAAGCTTGCATGACGACACACTGGGCATCACAAGATGTGATGTTCTTTAAAACCACTCTTCCATCGTACTCTCCTCGTGACGTCCAGTACCCGAAAGAGCTTCCGGAAATAGCAAAAACGCGGGAAGCCCAATTGATATCCGGTGTTGCGCAGTACGACTTTAGCGACGGTAATCCAAATGGAGATGAATTTAAGCCGAAATGGAATAAACGGGCTTTTCGACGAGGGGATGATTTTGAATTTGATAAAAGGAAAGTTGTTTATGGACTTGCTTCTCTGGCAATAGCAGTTGCGGGGATCGGGTTTATCATTTTCAAAGTGAGAGGTAAATGAAAATTTGTCAACAACATCAGAGTGTTGTTAGCCCCCGCCGTCAGGAATGTGTCACGTTGTTATTGTTATTGACTGCTAGCCTGGCTTCCAGTCTGTCGAATTTTAACTTCTGGAAAATGACATATGATCAGAAACTCAACACGGCCCAATTAAGGCTCGGTGTTAAAATATATGCATTTGCCTATCGAGGCAAACTATATCGACGCCTGTTCCCAGGCTAATTGACTGCGTATGTGGACATGACCCAAGCTAATTGACTGCGTATGTGGACATGACCCAAGCTAATTGACTGCGTATGTGGACATGACCCAGGCTAATTGACTGCGTATGTGGACATGACCCAAGCTAATTGACTGCGTATGTGGACATGACCCAAGCTAATTGACTGCGTATGTGGACATAATTCAAGCTAATTGACTGCGTATGTGGACATGACCCAATCTAATTGACTACGTATGTGGACATGACCAAAGCTAATTGACTGCGTATGTGGACATGACCCAGGCTAATTGACTGCGTATGTGGACATGACCCAAGCTAATTGACTGCGTATGCGGACATTACCCAGGCTAATTGACTGCGTATGGACGACACAGTATACTGCGTATGTGGACATGACCCAAGCTAATTGACTGCGTATGTGGACATGACCCAGGCTAATTGACTGCGTATGTGGACATGACCCAAGCTAATTGACTGCGTATGTGGACATGACCCAGCTAATTGACTCGTTGTGGACATGATCCAGGCAATTGACTGCGTGTGTGGACATGACCCAGGCTAATTGACTGCGTATGTGGACATGACCCAGGCTAATTGACTGCGTATGTGGACATGACCCAAGGCTAATTGACTGCGTATGTGGACATGATCCAGGCTAATTGACTGCGTATGTGGACATGACCCAGGCTAATTGACTGCGTATGTGGACATGACCCAAGCTAATTGACTGCGTATGTGGACATGACCCAAGCTAATTGACTGCGTATGCGGACATGACTCAGGCTAATTGACTGCGTATGCGGACATGACCCAGGCTAATTGACTGCGTATGTGGACATGACCCATGCTAATTGACTGCGTATGTGGACATGACCCAAGCTAATTGGCTGCGTATGTGGACATGACCCAGGCTAATTGACTGCGTATGTGGACATGATCCAGGCTAATTGACTGCGTATGTGGACATGACCCATGCTAATTGACTGCGTATGTGGACATGACCCAAGCTAATAGACTGCGTATGTGGACATGACTCAAGCTAATTGACTGCGTATGTGGACATGACCCAGGCTAATTGACTGCGTATGTGGACATGACCCAGGCTAATTGACTGCGTATGTAGACATGATCCAGGCTAATTGACTGCGTATGTGGACATGACCCAGGCTAATTGACTGCGTATGTGGACATGACCCAGGCTAATTGACTGCGTATGTGGACATGACCCAAGCTAATTGACTGCGTATATGTGGACATGACCCAGGCTAATTGACTGCGTGTGTGGACATGATCCAGGCTAATTCACTGCGTATGCGGACATGACCCAGGCTAATTGACTGCGTGTGTGGACATGATCCAGGCTAATTGACTGCGTATGCGGACATGACACAGGCTAATTGACTGCGTATGTGGACATGACCCAGGCTAATTGACTGCGTATGTGGACATGACCCAGGCTAATTGACTGCGTATGTGGACATGACCCAGGCTAATTGACTGTGTATGTGGACATGCCGCAGGCTAATTGACTGCGTATGTGGACATGATCCAGGCTAATTGTATGCGGACATGATAGAAACATTGTTAATGGATGTTGATGAAACATTGTGGATATATAGAGAGCCAGTATATGCGGCAGTGGATCGATGTTGAGAGAAATCGGACAACACCTGTGGCCAGGGAGGTCAGCCAAGTGTTTACTTTACAATAGAGACAACGGGAGTGGACACTTCGCATACCCCCTGGCGACAGGCACCCATCCCCGCCCGAATGCTATTCTCCAGTCATTACACTTTGGAGATTGCGATTAGCTTATTTGTTAGCACATATCAAGTCAACTAGTTGATTTTCGTCTCTTTATATGTTTATACAAATTTATTTTAGCTCGATTGCGAAACAAGTTCTTTTAACTTATATTAATCACTCTCGAGACCTCATTCCTGATGGAATCCATCGCCACGAGGGAGAGAGAAGAGCCAACGTGGAATTTAAATGCCTTGCCTAAGGGCACAATCGTAACGGCTCCAGCGGGGCTCGAGCTCCGGACCTTTCGCACGTGACGCGAACGCGCATCCACTGCGCTATGCCTCTTTATATGTACCACATTGTATAACACATTTAATATCAAACAAATATAATTGCATACGTATTTCTTAACAGAAAGAGACGGTAAAATATATCACATGAATTATAAATTATATAAATAAATATACCTAAATTTGACTTCTTACCGTAATAATTTATTATTAAGACACGAATCATCGACTACCTACAATATCGTGTTGTGCAGCACAGTAAAGTAAACACACGTATGTACTTTAAGTACTTACTACAAAACATTCTAAAATCAATGTGTAACATTAACAACTTATATATTAATCACTCTCGTTCGTGCGGATTTAGATGTGTATGTGCACAGTTGTCATTCGTGTGCGAGCAACCCGGATTACCCGGAGAAAACCAGTCTGTCCTATCTGGGGAGTGTGTGTGTTTTACGTTTATTTATCGTCGCTATCGGTTGCCCATATGAGCGACGCCTCCTGAAGAGGTGAGTCATTTTAGATGTTTGGAGGAGAGTGCAATGATACAGACAGAGACCCATTCTAGAGTCTCATCTGGTTCTTTTACGTGCACGGTGTACAGCACCGACATGAGACCTCGGTTTAAAGTCCCATCTGAACAACTGTTAATTGTATTAGTGTCAGACGGGGGATCGAGCCTGCGATCCCTGGAGTACCAGATCCGTCTGTGGTATCTGGGGACCGTATCATCTCACAATTTATATAAGATAAACTAAAGAGTATGTTTACTGAACTTGTACAGTAGTGATATTGTATAATATGACGTCACGGGAGATAACATTATATATTGCTAAAACAAGTACAAAATTGTGCAATACTAAATGATATAAAGATGTGATAATGGACAGTAGACGGTACACTGTAGTGACTTGTTTCTTACATGACAGGTACAGTTTTAGATTATAACATTATATCTTTTAGTTTAGTTTATACAAAGTTAGTTTATACAAAGTTAGTTTAGCTCTATTGCGAAACAAGTTCTTATAACTTATATTAATCACTCTCCAGACCTCATTCCTGGTGGAATCCATCGCCATGAGAGAGAGAGAGAGAGAGAGATAGAAGAGGCATATGGAATTTAAATGCATTGCCTAAGGGTATGATCGTAATGGCTCCAGCGGGGCTCGAACTCCGGGCCTTTCGCACACGAAGCGAACGCGCTACCACTGAGCTATCACGACTTCCACAATTTCTTTTAATTGAATAGGCACACGTGTATATATCTATGTAAATAATGTATAGACATGCACGGGGATTAGAACTGTGTCCGATTAGCGCAGTGGATATCGCGCTCGCTTCTCACCAATGAAAGCCGGGTTCGATCCTCGGACCGTGAAGTATGTGAGATGTGGTCGCCAGATCGGACAGGTGGGTTTTCTCCGGGTACTCCGGTTTCCTCCCACACGAATGACCACTAATACGCTTTCATCCGCGCCAACGAGAGTGATTAATATAAGTTGTTGAAACTTGTTTCGCAATCGTTGTATAATAAATAAAGTTTAAACTGTGTAACATCACTATGCATCAGTATGCATAGTTATTTATATAATAATAATAACAATAATAAAAAATACTTTATTTAACGAGATAACAAAACTTAATCTACCATGATGCCCCCAGCATAGCCTGGGTTCCAGTCTGTTGATTTGTCACTTCTGACAAAAATTGCTATCAGAAACTCAACATAATTAATAATTATGGCCTAGTTGAGCGGAGGTCAAGGGTTAGAACCTCGTAAGGGGTTCGTTCTAATATGACCTACGGAGCTGGAGATCGAATGTTCGAACCTCGTCGGGAGATCGTTCTAATATGACCTACGGAGCTGGAGGTCGAGGGTTAGAACCTCGTAATGGGTTCGTTCTGATATGACCTACGGAGCTGGATGTCGAATGTTCGAACCTCGTCAGGAGTTCGTTCTAATATGGCATAGTGGAGCGGAGGTCGAGGGTTAGAACCTCGTAAGGGGTTCGATCTGATATAGCCGGTTGGTGAGCCACCAGCTATTGCAATAATGGTCACCGATTGCCTATCTACATCGCGCCTGGCCTACAAGGACAGGATTCGGAAAATACTGATGTTCATTAAAATATGTCTCATAGTCATAAGTCAGTAATGGCTGGCACTTTCAACTATAATAAACAAACACTTTATTTGCTTGACTTTATTTTGTTCCACATTAATACTGTTAAAGCGGTTGGATATTTGTTTCATAACTGCAGCATGACACACTTTAAATAATAATGACTTTCCGTTGATTTATGATTATGTTTATACTAATGAGAGACATCGCTGGCTTATCTATTACCTCCCTTGGCAGAAAAAGTCCGATTTATCCCGAAATGTATAGCCGTCCTTTCAGTTGGAATCCTTTGTTTTTACAGTTGTTCCATAACCAGACGTTGCGCTATGATAAATGTGATTTTATCCAAATCATGTTCGTTAATTGATAAAAGAAATTTACAGATGTTTTAACCATTGTATATACTGTAGGATATCTGTCGAGATATAGTAACATAATAATTATAATATGAGAAAATGGAAGAAAATTGATAGCATGTTGAGCAAAGGAAACAACGATAAAAACAGAGGACCTACATACTTTTAGGGAATATTCGGGGGCTCTCATTATTGTAATATGCTCATGTTGTTGAGTACATGTTTTGCAGCCTTGGTTCAAAATGCTGACAGACGACAATTTCAAAGACCTTGAAGAAATAGGCTACACTGTTGTGAAAGATGTACTCACAAAACAGGAATGCGACGTGGCGATAGCGGATTACAGAGCCTGGCTTGCTCATTTTGGCGAGTCGTTTCCAAAGTCCTTCAACTCAATAATAAAAGACCACAATATCGCTCATTTAGAAGTCACGTGGCGGCTTAGACTAAGGGCCAAACCGGTGTTTGCTCAGCTCTGGAAAACGGAAAAACTTTCGACGAGTTTTGACGCCATTGCAATAGGACGCCCACCGGAAGATGGCGCTGAAGATTTCCAAGATACTCGAAAATATTGGCTTCACGCGGACCATACACCAGCAAAGGTTGGCCTCCATGCCTACCAAGGGTCACTTTACTTAGAAGAACAAATGAAAAGCGACTGGACGTTTCAAGTGATGGAAGGATCGCATAAATTGCTCGATGAATTCTATGAGAAATTTCCAGAGAGGGCGGATTCTGCTAGGAAACTTGGCCATCACTTTAAGTTGTCCGACAAAGACATTGAGTATTTCCAAAATGGCCGATGCAGACTGACGCGAGTTCCGGTTCCCAAAGGTGGATTTTTAGTGTGGGATTCCAGACTGGTGCATGCAAACGCGCGTCCAGTTCCGGTAAGTTGATAATTTGAAACAAATCACCACTCGCATATATACGTAATACTGAAACTTAGTTGTGAGACTTACAATAAAGGATAAAAACGTTAAATATAAATGCATTGAAAACATTTTTTTTATAATTTGTGAAATTCGCGCAGTTAGTTTATACAAATTTATTTTAGCTCGATTGCGAAACAAGTTATTTCAACTTATATAAATCACTCTCGAGACCCCATTCCTGATGGAATCCATCGCCACGAGGGAGAGAGAAGAGGCAACGTGGAATTTAAATAATTCGCGCAGATACATTCTATTCTGGTAAATCTTATGATACCGAAAATGACAGATGATTCTATTTCTAAGAAGTGTTATTAATAGAAAATGTTATATGCACTGACTAATAATTAACAAAACCCAGCGACCTTCCACAAACCAGCTGGGTAGCTTCCTCACATGAGTGAAGTCAATAAACCGAGTAGGATTCGGCCCAACAGCGATGAGAGGAGGGGGTAAGTGTAGCCTGGGTTCCAGTCTGTCGATTTTTCACTAATTTACTTCTGGCAAAATGACGTTGATGTTATCAGAAACTCAATACGGCCCAATTAATGGTATCGGTGTTAAATATATATTTATATGACTGACCAGGCAAACTATACCAACACCTCTTCCCATGCTAGGGAAAGTGATGTGAGGTAAACGACATGTGGATAGCTGTGTACCTGTATTCAAGAAGTAAATAGTCCAGTGGATATTTGATGCCTACGTCCAGTTTCAATTAGACGTATATTTCTATTTGACCCCTGTGTTCAGTTTCTATTTAACCCCGGTGTCCAGTTTCTATTTGGCACATGTGCCCAGTTTCTATTTAATCCCTGTGTCCAGTTTCTATGTGACTCCTGTGCCCAGTATCTAATTATATTTGCCCATGTGTCCAGTTTGTATTTTACCCCCGCGTCCAGTTTATATTTGACTCCTGCGTCCAGTTTACATTTGACATCTACGTCCAGTTTCTATTTGATCCCTGTGTCCAGTTTGCATATTATATCTACGTCCAGTTTCTATTTGACCCCTGTGTCCAGTTTACATATTACATCTACGTCCAGTTTATATTTGACTCCTGCGTCCAGTTTGCATATTACATCTACGTCTAGTTTATATTTGACTCCCGTGTCTAGTTTTCAATTGACTCATACGTCCAGTTATTAATTGATTTCTGTGATTTGATTAATATTTCCAGATACAATTTGACTCCTGCGTCCAGTTTGAATTCGATTTCTCCATCCGTTTCTATTTCATAACTGCATCCGGTTTCTATTTCATAACTGCATCCGGTTTCTATTTCATAACTGCATCCATTTTCTATTTCATAACTGCATCCGGTTTCTATTTCATAACTGCATCCGGTTTCTATTTCATAACTGCATCCGGTTTCTAGTTGATTCCTATGGCCAGTGTTAAAGTCATGTTCAATCTTACCAATTAATGGAACATAATAACATTTCACCTTTACAGAATCGGAAAAACAAAGGTAGATGGCGCTTTTTGACGTTCATATCAATGACGCCAGCCATTTGGGCAAACGACACGGACATTGAGAAGCACCAGGAGGCGTACAGGAGACCGGCTACAACGACACACGATTCATCGCAGGTTAGAACATTATAGGGAAATAAATGTTCAAAGTTTCATGTCGATCATCTACATGCATATATCATCAACAATTAGTTTATACCACTTTATTTTAGCTCGATTGCGAAATAAGTTCTTGCAACTTATATTAATCACTCTCAAGTCCCCATTCCTGATGGAATTCATCGCCACGAGGGAGAAAGAAGAGGAAACGTGGAATTTAAATGCCTTGCCTAAGGACACACTCGTGACGGCTCCAGCGGGACTCGAACTCCAGGCCTATCGCACCTGAAGCGAACGCCCTACCACTGTGCTATCACGACATCCACTGCGCTATCACGACTTCCACTGCGCTATCACGACTTCCACTGAGCTATCACGACTTCCACTGCGCTATCACGACTTTCACTGCGCTATCACGACTTCCACTGCACTATCACGACTTCCACTGCGCTATCACGACTTCCACTGAGCTATCACGACTTCCACTGCGCTATCACGACTTCCACTGAGCTATCACGACTTCCACTGCGCTATCACGACTTCCACTGCACTATCACGACTTCCACTGAGCTATCACGACTTCCACTGCGCTATCACGACGTTCACGATCACCAGCACTTACGATGGTGATGCATCCATAAATGATGCTTAAAAACATAGTCATCGGTTGACATTTTAAATCATTCTCACTTCGCTTGACGTATTTAATACACATATACGTTATCCACCCCTTATTAAAACCAGATACAACGAAATAATACAATAACTTTAGATGTTTACCTTGCAACAATAAGCATATATAGATATATAGCTTTATTTGAACAGAAAGCAATATGCCCATGAGGTCACAAATATATAAAACGTTTTACAATCATGGCGGTCAGTGGTATATATCAAAGAACATTCTCGTGTTTGTATTAGATATGTTAGTTGTCAGTGTCCAGTTTCTATTAATTTTCACGTCCAATTTCTAGTAATTTCCACGTCCAATTTCCTGTAATTTCCTCGTCCACATACTTTCTAGTAATTTCCTCGTCCAATTTTTAGTAATTTCCACGTCCACTTTCTAGTAATTTCACGTCCAGTTTCTAGTAATTTCCTCATCCACCTACTTTCTAGTAATTTCCTCGTCCATGTTCTAGTAATTTCCTCGTACAGGTTCTATTCATTTCCCCTCGTCCAGTTTCTAGTAATTTCCTCGTCCAGTTTCTAGTAATTTCCTCGTACAGTTTCTATTCATTGCCCCCTCATCCAGTTTCTAGTAATTTCCTCGTCCAGTTTCTAGTAATTTCCTCGTACAGGTTCTATTCATTTCCCCTCGTCCAGTTTCTAGTAATTTCCTCGTCCAGTTTCTAGTAATTTCCTCGTCCAGTTTCTGTTCGACATCTACCTCAAGTTTGTATTTTATATCTACGTCAAGTCTGCGCTTGATTTCGATATCATCAGTCCAAAATAACCGTAAGCATGACCCATTTACCGTTTCAGGGCATACTTGTTGTGGAATCTTCATCATCGCCTAATATACCACGTCCGACGACTGTACCAGACATAGCCCGCACCGAGGAGGCGATGAAACTGTCCACTATGCTGCCTTATGACTACAACGATGGTAAGCCGAACGGGGACGAATTTAGACCGGTCTGGAAACGGTCCAGTGAGAATTCACTTCCGCCGGAACTGGATCTAGAGAGAAAATGGGCCAATGGACACATCTGACGCAGTGAATGAACATATGTTTCTAGAGTTTAACAGACTAGTTAAATGAAGAACACGTTTTATGACCGGGGGATGTGAAGCACTTGTTTCCGGTATTTCTACGAAGTATTGTTCTTGTGACAAGGTCAAACATGGGTATCCATTGGGCACATGCATAATACATGTACATTAGCTTATTTATATCAATACATTTCAGTGTTTAATCATATTTTATTGCTTATTTATATACAATACAATTATAAACATGGTAAATATATAAGCAAACTGATACAACTGCAATGCTATGCTTATACTTGCACAGTGCACGACTACAATCTAGAAGCAAATGGGTTGGGCAACAAGTTTTACCAACATTAGCGAGTGCCTTCCCCCAATAAACCAGATTAATGTTAACAAAATGACCGTAGCGATGTGTACTGTAATAACTATATTATTTTAGATGAAAATAAATGATCAGGATTAGAAAGGACAAGAAAACAAAATAGAAAAGAATAAAATAAATAGAGAAGCATTCTGTAACAGCTCTCTGCTTCTGCGCCATACCCCCAGCCAGCCAACCAGACCCAACCCCCACCACCAAATAGAGAATCGGCTCGGAGAGAACAGCAGAGCATTTCAGTGCGAGCAGTTCTCTCGATTTAGGGTATGAATTGTACCGAATTCCAATTAATATTGTGTCAGATGTACTACATATAGTATACTACATGCGGAAACAAACAGAAACAATACAGTTTGCGTTTCTATTTGTATTCAGTTTAGTGTAGTCTCGTTTTAAGTAACCTGCGACTGGAACTATGTTTTTCGTGTAATAAGAGACATCGATCATGTCCGATTAGCGCAGTTGTTAGCGCGCTCCCTTCTCACCAATGCAACCCGGGTTCGATCCTCGGACCGGGGGAAATGTGAGATGGTACGTTTGTCGCCAGATGGGACAGGTGGGTTTTCTCTAGGTACTCCGGTTTCCTCCCATACGAATGTCCACATTTACGTTTTCATCCGCGCCAACGAGAGTGATTAATATAAGTTGTTAGCCTATAGCTTACTTAGCAATTGTTATAAAATAAATAAAGTTTAAAAATAGGTTAATACTATTTTATTGCTTGGGGAGGGCCGTAACTAATGTTGTTAAAACTTGTGGCCCAACCCATTTGCTTCCTGTACATTGTATATATAGAATGAATGTAATAAAATATGATATGTTATAGTATGTTGGCCTAAACCGTTTGTATTATCATGCGTGTGTTCTATTTAATTTATTTATGTCTCATCAATGTACAACAATAACAGAACAACATTAAAATAATACATGGTATAGTACATTGCCACTCATTAATGAGTTACAAGAGACGGTATTTATCAAAGTATAAAACACATCACATTATGCAGTTGTAATAATATAGTATGATATAACATATGTATATACATACATGTATTTGTAAACAACACATGATAAATCTGAATAGCCTACGCTAATCTAACCTAAAATAAGCTTACAATCAAAATGATATCATAAAATGCTGATGATTGTATGATGTGTGTTTTACATGTATTTATCGTCGCTACCGGTTGCCAATATGAGCGACGTCTCCTGAAGAGATTAATCATTTTAGATTGTTGGAGGATAGTGCAATGATACAGATAGACACCCATTCCAGAGGTTATATTAAAATGGCAAATTATTTCCACCTATTTACATCACTGTATAAGGTCCAGGGATTATTATAGCTACAGCGAAACTGTTGCCATGGGAACAATGTTTCCAAGCCGAGCACTATGTTTGAAAACTATAATGGTATGATATTTGGTCAAATCATGATAGAAATTAAACGTGTGGATTATAATGTTAAAGCGACACAACATCGGTGAAAACGCAAATTTCTACAGAATGTATTTTCGTATTATAATGTATAATTGTTTTCCGAATATTTACCTCAAAAGTTGAGTATTTCAACTAATAAACAACCATCGTATACGACGTTTGTTGACATAACTAAATAATGTAAATAGGGTCAACATCCATGCGTAATGCAATGTGTGTATCCTGAATAACATGATTCATGGTACAGATTTACCGTTATATCCCACCAGTTATGCCTGAGCATAGTTAGTTTTTAGACTAATACGATTTAAAATACATCTAAGCGACAGTAGCACGCGCTTGGTACATGTATATACTCCACTAATAAACGAACATCAATTCAGCAGGGTAGCTGACAGTTATATGAAATTCTACTTTCACTTTCAATTTGAAATACCACAAAAACACTGTTTATGTATAGAAAGTTATAGTGTTCGAATTATGTCATAAGCGACCAAAATTACATATTATTTTATACATATTTTATTCGGATCAAATACATATATACATATATAAACACAATTTTTATACATTCGAACCGATATGGGTCGAGAAACAAAATTTCATATTATATGTGACGTCATTAATGTGGCGCGTACGTTGCATACGTTCTTTCAAGAGTGCGGCTCGAACTCCGGGCATTTCGCACCTGAAGCGAACGCGCTACCATGGCGCTATCACGACTTCCGGAAACCATTTACAAAACATATCTCCCCTCAAAGAGTATGCAGGGGAAGTAACGGATCAATGTCTCTAATTGCTTATTTCATTCTTTTGTTTGTCAGTATATGTGACGCGCTTTACCAAAAGGAACCCACTGGGTGGATGGCGTTACGTCGAGAAATGACGTCTAAAGTTACGTCACACAATCGAAAACGACAACGATCGCGCAATGCATGTAATTTTAAAATAATGTAAACGGAATTACCTTAAATGTGGAAAAAAGGACTGAAAAACATAATTCTGGAGAAAAAAAACATTTTTGAAAATTTCACCCTTTGTCCCTTTTGATAAATCACGTCACATACTTAGTGATGAGACTTACAATAAAGGATAAAAACGTTAAATATAAATGCAGCCAAAAGCAGGCTAAATCCATTCTTGGTTTGTAGGCTATAGCGTATTTTTTGTTTTAAGCAGTATTTATTGTAAAAGATAAATCACATATAACATGCAACGATATAATACACAATAAGGATCAAATAGGAAGTTAAAAGTAGCTTTTATAAAAAAATCCCTTTAGGTTATAGTTGAAACACATGGACGCACGTACACACGTACGGACACTGACTTAAATGAAAACTCAACTAATATATGCAGTCCGTGCCGAAACTCGGGTAATTGTTTTTGACCGTATAATACTATTATCTTAAAACCCGATGCTGTGACACGTTTGTTTTTAATTATGACAAAATACCCCCCTCCCCACCCCGCCCGTTAACTGACATATTCCACTCTCGTTAATAAATGATGGTACGATGTTCCGTTAAGGTCATCGTAATATCGCTATCATGTCGCTACTACGACAACACGATAACATGTTAACGACAGTTCGATAACGATACCACGATAACGATTCTACGATATTCTATTGTAGTATCGTCATCGTACTGTAATTATATTGTAGTATCGTACTATCGTTATTGTTGTGTCGTAGTATCGTTATCGTGGTATCGTAGTATCGTTATTGTGGTGTCGTACTATCGTTATTGTTGTGTCGTAGTATCGTTATCGTGGTATCGTAGTATCGTTATTGTGGTGTCGTACTATCGTTATTGTGGTGTCGTAGTATCGTTATCGTGGTATCGTAGTATCGTTATTGTGGTGTCGTACTATCGTTATTGTGATTTCGTAGTATCGTTATTGTGGTATCTTCCTATCGTTATTGTGGTATCGTACTATCGTTATTGTGGTATCGTAGTATCGTTATTGTGGTATCGTAGTATCGTTATTGTGGTATCGTCCTATCGTTATTGTGGTATCGTAGTATCGTTATTGTGGTATCGTAGTATCGTTATTGTGATTTCGTAGTATCGTTATTGTGATTTCGTAGTATCGTTATTGTGGTATCGTACTATCGTTATTGTGGTGTCGTAGTATCGTTATTGTGGTATCGTAGTATCGTTATTGTGATTTCGTAGTATCGTTATTGTGATTTCGTAGTATCGCTATTGTGGTGTCGTACTATCGTTATTGTGGTGTCGTAGTATCGTTATCGTGGTATCGTAGTATCGTTATTGTGGTATCGTACTATCGTTATTGTGGTATCGTCCTATCGTTATTGTGGTATCGTACTATCGTTATTGTGGTATCGTAGTATCGTTATTGTGGTATCGTACTATCGTTATTGTGGTATCGTACTATCGTTATTGTGGTATCGTCCTATCGTTATTGTGGTAGCGTAGTATCGTTATCGTGGTATCGTACTATCGTTATTGTGGTGTCGTACTATCTTTATTGTGGTATCGTACTATCGTTATTGTGGTATCGTAGTATCGTTATTGTGGTGTCGTAGTATCGTTATTGTGGTATCGTAGTATCGTTATTGTGGTATCGTCCTATCGTTATTGTGGTATCGTAGTATCGTTATTGTGGTATCGTACTATCGTTATTGTGCTATCGTACTATCGTTATCGTGGTATCGTAGTATCGTTATTGTGGTATCGTACTATCGTTATTGTGGTATCGTACTATCGTTATTGTGCTATCGTACTATCGTTATCGTGGTATCGTAGTATCGTTATTGTGGTATCGTACTATCGTTATTGTGGTATCGTACTATCGTTATTGTGGTATCGTACTATCGTTATTGTGGTGTCGTAGTATCTTTATTGTGGTATCGTACTATCGTTATTGTGGTATCGTACTATCGTTATTGTGGTGTCGTAGTATCTTTATTGTGGTATCGTACTATCGTTATTGTGGTATCGTAGTATCGTTATTGTGGTGTCGTCGTATCGTTATCGTGGTATCGTACTATCGTTATTGTTGTGTCGTAGTATCTTTATTGTGGTGTCGTACTATCGTTATTGTTGTGTCGTAGTATCGTTATCGTGGTATCGTACTATCGTTATTGTTGTGTCGTCGTATCGTTATTGTGGTATCGTCCTATCGTTATTGTGGTGTCGTACTATCGTTATTGTTGTGTCGTAGTATCTTTATTGTGGTGTCGTACTATCGTTATTGTGGTGTCGTACTATCGTTATTGTTGTGTCGTACTATCGTTATTGTGGTATCGTACTATCGTTATTGTTGTGTCGTAGTATCGTTATTGTGGTGTCGTACTATCGTTATTGTTGTGTCGTAGTATCTTTATTGTGGTGTCGTACTATCGTTATTGTTGTGTCGTAGTATCTTTATTGTGGTGTCGTACTATCGTTATTGTGGTGTCGTACTATCGTTATTGTGGTATCGTACTATCGTTATTGTTGTGTCGTAGTATCTTTATTGTGGTGTCGTACTATCGTTATTGATGTGTCGTAGTATCGTTATCGTGGTATCGTAGTATCGTTATTGTGGTGTCGTACTATCGTTATTGTGGTGTCGTAGTATCGTTATTGTGGTATCGTCCTATCGTTATTGTGGTATCGTACTATCGTTATTGTGGTATCGTAGTATCGTTATTGTGGTATCGTCCTATCGTTATTGTGGTATCGTAGTATCGTTATTGTGGTATCGTACTATCGTTATTGTGGTATCGTAGTATCGTTATTGTGGTATCGTCCTATCGTTATTGTGGTATCGTACTATCGTTATTGTGGTGTCGTAGTATCGTTATTGTGGTATCGTACTATCGTTATTGTGGTATCGTACTATCGTTATTGTGGTATCGTACTATCGTTATTGTGGTATCGTACTATCGTTATCGTGGTATCGTACTATCGTTATCGTGGTATCGTCCTATCGTTATTGTGGTATCGTACTATCGTTATCGTGCTATCGTACTATCGTTATTGTGGTGTCGTAGTATCGTTATTGTGCTATCGTCCTATCGTTATTGTGGTGTCGTACTATCGTTATTGTGGTATCGTACTATCGTTATCGTGGTATCGTACTATCGTTATCGTGGTATCGTACTATCGTTATTGTGGTGTCGTACTATCTTTATTGTGGTATCGTACTATCGTTATTGTGGTATCGTAGTATCGTTATTGTGGTGTCGTCGTATCGTTATCGTGGTATCGTACTATCGTTATTGTTGTGTCGTAGTATCTTTATTGTCGTATCGTACTATCGTTATTGTGGTATCGTAGTATCGTCTATCGTACTCTCGTGATATCGATAGTTTGCTATCGTAGTATCAACATGATAGCGATATTACGATGGCCTTGGTTAAAACTTAAAACAACATTAATTGTAAATCATAAATCACATATAACATACAACGACATACATAATACATATAACATACAACGATATACATAATACATATAACATACAACAACATACATAATACATATAACATACAACGACATACATAATACATATAACATACAACGACATACATAATGCATATAACATACAACGACATACATAATACATATAACATACAACGACATACATAATACATATAACATACAACGACATACATAATACATATAACATACAACGACATACATAATACATATAACATACAACGACATACATAATACATATAACATACAACGACATACATAATACATATAACATACAACGACATACATAATACATATAACATACAACGACATACATAATACATATAACATACAACGACATACATAATACATATAACATACAACGACATACATAATACATATAACATACAACGACATACATAATACATATAACATACAACGACATACATAATACATATAACATACAACGACATACATAATACATAATACATATAACATACAACGACATACATAATACATATAACATACAACGACATACATAATACATATAACATACAACGACATACATAACATATAACATACAACGACATACATAATACATATAACATACAACGACATACATAATACATATAACATACAACGACATACATAATACATATAACATACAACGACATACATAATACATATAACATACAACGACATACATAATACATATAACATACAACGACATACATAATACATATAACATACAACGACATACATAATACATAATACATATAACATACAACGACATACATAATACATATAACATACAACGACATACATAATACATATAACATACAACGACATACATAATACATATAACATACAACGACATACATAATACATATAACATACAACGACATACATAATACATATAACATACAACGACATACATAATACATATAACATACAACGACATACATAATACATATAACATACAACGACATACATAATACATATAACATACAACGACATACATAATACATATAACATACAACGACATACATAATATACATATAACATACAACGACATACATAATACATATAACATACAACGACATACATAATACATATAACATACAACGACATACATAATACATATAACATACAACGACATACATAATACATATAACATACAACGACATACATAATACATATAGCATACAACGACATACATAATACATATAACATACAACGACATACATAATACATATAACATACAACGACATACATAATACATATAACATACAACGACATACATAATACATATAACATACAACGACATACATAATACATAATGCACAGGATCAAGTAGGAAGCTAAAAGTAACTTTTATTAAAAAAAAAAGTTTTCGGTTTTTACGATGGCCTTACCGGAATTCCGTACTATGTAGATAGACGTGTTGATCCATATGGATGTTCCTCAGAGTTCCTTCGCGAGTGAGAGCAGACCATAGCTGACAGGTATGTTTTTGTTTTGTTTTGTTTTATTCGGTCCCAAAAAGGGGAACCCTAATAAAATTAACAGTCTTTCAGATGGGACGTTAAACCGAGGTCTCGTGTCGGTGCTTTACACCGTGTACGTAAAAGAACCAGACGAGATTCTGGTATGGGTCTCTGTCTGTATCATGCACTATCCTCCAAAATCTAAAATAACTAATCTCTTCAGGAGGCGTCGCTCATATGGGCAACCGGTAGCGACGATAAATAAACGTAAAACACATACAGGAGAGATCTTCCCTCACTAGACTGACATCCCGGTCATTATAATCTGAAAATATTGTGGTAAATCGAATATATATATAATATAGTCTTAAGCTTCAGGCAAAATGCATACAAGTAAATGGGGTTTACATAGGCTTTGTCTTATTTTAATACATTTAATTTACGCCCCTCCCCCACCCCATCACTGGTAAATCCCATTGAACTATCCGAATGAATCCATCATGTTCCTCCATCTATCCTTTTTAGAGTCAATCTAAATTTGAACTTTCTAATTTAATTACTATGTGTATTTCTATCACCTTAATAATCTCGTTATATTATTGATATTGTAAATTACAGTTCATGATTAATATATACTTATCTTTTTCAAATTGTAATTAATAGTTCAGACTCGATTACAACGCTGTCGTACCGTAATTACAATAAGTATCTTGCTATAGGAGAAGACCTCTATAAGCTATAGCTTTCGGTTCTAATCCTTTTTCATGACTGATGTATAGCACCGATACATGATACCTCGTTTATAGGCTCCAGCGATCCCTGGAGTCGTAGGCGCCTCGAACCAGCGACCCCTGGAGTCGTAGGCTCCTCGAACCAGCGATCCCTGGAGTCGTAGGCGCCTCGAACCAGCAATCCCTGGAGTCGTAGGCGCCTCGAACCAGTGACCACTGGAGTCGTAGGCGCCTCGAACCAGCAATCCCTGGAGTAGTAGGCGCCTACGGAAGTCGTGATAGCTCAGTGGTAGCGCGTTCGCTTCACGTGCGAAAGGCCCGGAGTTCGAGCCCCGCTGGAGCCGTTACGATTGTGTCCTTAGGCAAGGCATTTAAATTCCACATGCCTCTTCTCTCTCCCTCGTGGCGATGGATTCCATCAGGAATGAGGTCTCGAGAGTGATTAGTATAAGTTATAAGAACTTGTTTCGCAATCGAGCTAAAATAAAATTGTATAAAATAAACTAGTAGGCTCCTCGAACCAGCGACCCCTGGAGTCGCAGTCCAACGTATTAACCATTGGATTACTGGCCCACCTGTTGATTTATCATTGTGTATATATGTCACTTATAATTCATTAGTGTTCATTTTGTAAATTTGCATATTTTAGATGCTTCAAAATGCTGACTGAAGACAATGTCAAAGATCTTGAAGAAAAGGGCTACACTGTTGTGAAAGATGTACTCACAGAACAGGAATGCGACGTGGCGATAGCGGATTACAGAGCCTGGCTTACTCATTTTGGCGAGTCGTTTCCAAAGACCTTCAACTCGATAATAAAAGACCACAATGTCGCTCATTTAGAAGTCACGTGGCTGCTTAGACTAAGGGCCAAACCGGTGTTTGCTCAGCTCTGGAAAACCGAAAAACTTTCAACAAGTTTTGACGCCATTGCAATAGGACGCCCACCAGAAGATGGCGCTGAAGATTTCCAAGATACTCGAAATTACTGGCTCCACGCAGACCATTCTCCAGCAAAGGTTGGTCTCCATGGCTACCAAGGGTCTCTTTATTTAGAAGAACAAATGCAAAGTGACTGGACATTTCAAGTTATGGAAGGATCGCATAAATATCTCAATGAATTCTATGAGAAATTTCCAGAGAGAGCGGATTCGGCTAGAAAACATGGACATCAATTTATGTTCGCCGATGAAGATATTAAGTACTTCCAAAATGGCCGATGCAAACTGGCACGAGTTCCGGTTCCCAAAGGTGGATTTCTATTGTGGGATTCCAGACTGGTACATGCAAATGCACGCCCACTTCTGGTAAGCTGGTATATTGAACAAACCATCCATTGCATGAATACATAGTACTGCCGTCGGGCTGACTTTAAAGTTCGTTGTCGCTTTTACTCGTGTACGCATTAGTAACTATGAGACAATTTGCGTTATATATTCATTGACCGTCTCCGTGGCCTACATAGCGGGGGTGGGGTCTAAGGCTCAAATCTCGTCAGGGGTTCATTCTGATATGGCCGGTTGGTGAGTCGCCAGCTAGTTAAAAAATGGTTACTGATTGCCTTTCAGCCAGGCGCTTGGCCTTCAATGATAGATTTCAGGAAGTACTGATGTCCATAATAGGTGTCGTATACGTCAGAAATGGCTGGCCCTTTCAATAGAGGTGAAACGATAATAAATAAGCACTTTACTTTTATTCCTTTCCAAGCTGACTGTCACACTTTCTAAAACAATATGTTTTCATACAGTTGTATTCGTAACCACCACGTCATACCAACTGTTTTGTAATCATGTATATATTGAGTACTTATATATATAGGATCTTACATGAGTGGTGATTTCATACCATAATTATTTTATGAAAGGTGTTTTGGAATTTTGCCGTTTAGCTCGCCTATCTTACATGAATGGTGATTTCATACCATATTTTATGAAACGAGTTTTAGAATTTTGCTGTTTAGCTCGCCTATCTTACATGAATGGTGATGTCATACCATATTTTATGAAACGAGTTTTAGAATTTTATTGATTAGCTCGCCTATTTAATACATTATGTACTAATATCCATTCGCATAGCGGGAGGTAAACGTTTTATATTTTAGTTATGAATTGGAAATGATAAGGAAAAAAACGTACCTTTGCAGAATCGAGAAAACAAAGGTAGGTGGCGCTTTGTGACGTTCATATCAATGACGCCAGCCATTTGGGCAAACGACACGGACATTGAGAAGCACCAGGAGGCGTACAGGAGACCGGCTACAACGACACATTGTTCATCACAGGTCAGCTCACCATAAAAAAACTTATTTATTTTACAATGATTGCGAAGCAAGTTCTAACAACTTAAAGTTGTCGATTATTTATCCACTTGTAAATAACAAGGTCAGTATTCCGTTTTCGGACATAGTGTTTTACAGAACAGAACATACTGTTTTTTAGACTTAAGCATTACATAGCTATTCATCATAATAATACATATACAATTTGCATGCAATGAAAACAAGTCATAAATGAAGAGTGTTAAACATCATGACCTATGATTTTTTTAATAAGATAAAATTTACTTATCTTGTTTTAATCCCAATTTCTGTAATAGTCTACATCCAGTAACTGTTTCATTAGATTCTGCTTCCGATTTCAATGCTCAGTTTTTTATTAACTTCTACATCCATTTTTCGATACGATTCCTATTTCCGATTTCTGTTCGAGTTCGACGTTCAGTTTGCATTCAGCTTTGATCTCCAATTTCTCTTCTATGTCTACCTCCAATTCCTCTTCTATATCCACCTCCAATTTCTCTTCTATGTCTACCTCTAATTCCTCTTCTATTTCCATCTCCAATGTCTCTTCTATTTCTACCACCAATTTCTCTTCTATTTCCACCTCCAATTTCTCTTCTATTTCTACCTCCAATTTCTCTTCTATTTCCACCTCCAATTTCTCTTCTATTTCTACCTCCAATTGTCTCTTCTATTTCCACCTCCAATTTCTCTTCTATTTCTACCTCCAATTTCTCTTCTATTTCTACCTCCAATTGTCTCTTCTATTTCCACCTCCAATTTCTCTTCTATTTCTACCTCCAATTGTCTCTTCTATTTCCACCTCCAATTTCTCTTCTATTTCTACCTCCAATTTCTCTTCTATTTCTACCTCCAATTGTCTCTTCTATTTCCACCTCAAATTTCTCTTCTATTTCTACCTCCAATTGTCTCTTCTATTTCCACCTCCAATATCT
Organism: Archivesica marissinica; assembly: GCA_014843695.1. Classification (NCBI taxonomy): domain Eukaryota; kingdom Metazoa; phylum Mollusca; class Bivalvia; order Venerida; family Vesicomyidae; genus Archivesica; species Archivesica marissinica. The sequence goes on along the minus strand of CM026401.1, from coordinate 53,874,058 downwards.
CTTCTATTTCCACCTCCAATTTCTCTTCTATTTCTACCTCCAATATCTCTTCTATATTTACCTCCAATTCCTCTTCTATTTCCACCTCCAATATCTCTTCTATTTCCACCTCCAATTTCTCTTCTATTTCTACCTCCAATATCTCTTCTATTTCCACCTCCAATATCTCTTCTATTTCCACCTCCAATTTCTCTTCTATTTCTACCTCCAATATATCTTCTATTTCTACCTTCAATTTCCCTTCTATTTCCACCTCCAATTTCTGTTCTATTTCCACCTCCAATTTCTCTTCTATTTCCACCTCCAATTTCTCTTCTATGTCTACCTCCAATTTCTTTTCTATTTTCACCTCCAATTTCTCTTCTGTTTCTACCTCCAATTTCTCTTCTATTTCCACCTCCAATTTCTCTTCTATGTCTACCTCCAATTTCTCTTCTATTTTCACCTCCAATTTCTCTTCTGTTTCTACCTCCAATTTCTCTTCTATTTCTACCTCCAATATCTCTTCTATTTTTACCTCCAATTCCTCTTCTTTTTCTACCTCCAATTTCTCTTCTATTTCCACCTCCAATATCTCTTCTATTTTTACCTCCAATTCCTCTTCTATTTCTACCTCCAATTTCTCTTCTATTTCTACCTCCAATATCTCTTCTATTTCCACCTCCAATATGTCTTCTATTTCCACCTCCAATTTCTCTTCTATTTCCACCTCCAATTCCTCTTCTATTTCTACCTCCAATTTCTCTTCTATTTCTACATCCAATTTCTCTTCTATTTCCACCTCCAATTTCTCTTCTATTTCCACCTCCAATTTCTCTTCTATTTCCACCTCCAATTTCTCTTCTATTTCCACCTCCAATTTCTCTTCTATTTCTACCTCCAATTTCTCTTCTATTTTTACCTCCAATTTCTCTTCTATTTCTACATCCAATTTCTCTTCTATTTCCACCTCCAATTTCTTTTCTATTTCTACCTCCAATATCTCTTCTATTTTTACCTCCAATTTCTCTTCTATTTCTACCTCCAATTTCTCTTCTATTTCTACCTCCAATTTCTCTTCTATTTTTACCTCCAATTCCTCTTCTATTTCCACCTCCAATATCTCTTCTATTTCCACCTCCAATTTCTCTTCTATTTTTACCTCCAATTTTTCTTCTATTTCGTTATGATCAAGAATAGCCGTAAACATGACACATATCCATTGACAGGGCATACTCATTCTGGACACATTATCAGATTCCGATATACCACGTCCAACAACTGTTCCAGGAATTGCTTGCTCTGAGGAGGCGATGAAATTATCCGCTATGCTACCCTATGATTACAACGACGGTAAGCCGAACGGGGACGAATTCAGACCGGTTTGGAAACGGTCCAATAATGATTCACTTCCGCCGGAACTGGATCAAGAGAAAAAATGGGCCAATGGACACATCTGAATTACAGGCAATGAACGCCTGTATTAATTTAACCCATTAACTTGCCAACTAAATTGGACGAAATGTGCAACCAACATAGATCCAGCCGCGTGAAAAGCGGTCCTAGGATAGATCTCGAGGTGCAAGGCGTTTGGTACATTACAGATGAAATTTCAAGCTACTGTGATTTTGGAAACGTTGCTAAGAGATTCGACACATAGTGATCTATTTTATTTATATTTTAAAAAGGTTATCTAGTTATGCGAATTACTTCAGTTTGTACATTATTTATTTCTCTGTCACTACATTTACAACATCAGACATTAAGAACGTGCCAGAAAGCTGTAACAGCGGTTGTCTTCTCTGTGTTCGTAATATGTCTAGTACTTTCTGGTTTAACGAAAACGTGTGCCCCCATTCAGGAATAAACTACTCGATCATTATTTGATTTCGGAAAATGACCCCCCTCCCCGGTCAAATATTGCTGTAAAACTAACGACACCATATCGAACAAGAACGGGGAGTAAAACACGTATTAGGGGATAATATTCAGACTTCATATATAGAACGTGGGTATTTCTGACTACGTTTTCGTTACAAATTTTAGAATTATGGATTTTACTATAATGTGTGAAGAAAATAATCCTTCACACATTGCACTAATTTACCCAATTATTAGCATATTTTGGAATTAAATTTGCCTAAATTTATTTCTAAAAGGATATAAATTTTACCTATAAGATAAGTGCACAGTGGAAGTCGTGGTAGCGCAGTGGATGCGCGTTCGCTTCAGGTGCGAAAGGTCCGGAGTTCGAGCTCCGCTGGAGCCGTTACGATTGTGCTCTTAGGCAAGGCATTATAAATTCCACGTTGCCTCTTCTCTCTCCCTCGTGGCGATGGGTTCCATCAGGAATGAGGTCTCGAGAGTGATTAACATAAGTTGTAAGAACTTGTTTCGCAATCGAGCTAAACTAAATTTGTATAAACTAAGAGAACAGTTTCTGTTCGTGTCAGTATATGTATTAATGTGTGTTCACTATTACTGGACTCCGCCTACGTGGTCGAGTGGTTAAGGTCGCTGACTTGTATACCACTGTAACCTATCATCACTGATGGTCACGGGTTCGAGCCGCCCCGCTCAGACCGTGTCTCATTTATATGAAAAAGTTGGCAGTTTCTTACGGAGGTTGGTGCACCCAAGTACTGGTTAACCGTTGAAGCCTGCCCAGGAACGGTGTTTTTAGGTAAACTGCCCGCCGGCGATATAGCCCAAAATGGTGCTGATGCGTGCGTAAACCCGAAATACAACATAATAATCACTATTACTAGTTGAATAAAAAACAAAATACGAATTAATTATCATTCGGTGTAGTAGATATTACATATTATACAAATTTATTTCAGCTCGATTGCGAAACAAGTTCTTATAACTTATATTAATCACTCTCGAGACCTCATTCCTGATGGAATCCATCGCCACGAGGGAGAGAGAAGAGGCAACGTGGCATTTAAATGCCTTGCCTAAGGGCACAATCGTAACGGCTCAAGCGGGGCTAGAACTCCGGACCTTTCGCACCTGATAGATATTAACTACATGTAGTTGATGTTTGTTCACCCATGTAGATATGAGATTTTGAATCTTAGGCTAACACGGATCAACCTCATTGACTACTGCTAAAACGTGTGGTGATATGAGGACACACCCTGGCATTACACACACAGACTGACATGTATAACACCATAAGTCAGAATGGACCAGGTCTGACATATGTTTTAATGACCCAAACTGCCATAATTATGTTATGCTATGGAAAAAATGTCCCCATATCACCACCCTTAACTACTACTGTCACATAGTTTAGAATCCGAAATGGGGCCCCCATGGCCGAGTGGTTAATGCAGTTGGCTTCAAATCACGTTCCACTCACAGTTGTAGATTCGAATCCCAATGGGGGTGTTGAATTGTTTCTTGTGAGGATGTCGTCTTGCGGAAGGTCGATGGTTCAACCTGTCCATACCTGAACTACTGTGCGCCGGGGCATCCGACAGTTGTCATATGACCTAAGCCGTTGGATTTAACTTTAAACCCCAACATAAAAACAGACTACGAATCTGAAAGATATGAATACACTGCAAGATAGTAATGAGTCGTTTTGAGCGCTATTCCCACGACGTCGCTTTAATGTCCGAGCCGGACATGGTACTTTGGTGCATTAGGCCTACGGCCTGCGTGGTTAATGCCTACACGTCAGAACTCCAAACCATGTTTTGTTTGCCAATAAATAACAGAAATACAAATAATAATTGTTAATTGATTAGTGTGTCCTTGCTGGAGCATGCACTTACATGTAGGTCTACATTTATGTTGACCACACCACTTTGTACCACCAAATGCTCATGGGAAGCTAGTATGGAGAAATTTAACCCAACACACAAGTAGATTGATACATGGGCTTTATTTATAAGCCATACAAATTAACAGGTCTACAAAGAACACACATTTCTGATTGAAACAATAGTTACATACATAAACGTAGTTGGCACTAAATTTCGATATATCTGGGCGACAAGAAGTGCCATGGAGAGGCGACATATCAATGAGCCGCGACCCGCCCAGACGAGTATGAGCAATTGGTGTTGAGAGAGATACTCGGGTACTAACTATATATGTACCTAACACAGTATGTACATGTATCGTTGTATTAGGGATATACATGTATGGAAGTAATATCAATTATCTAACGTGTGCTTAGTACATACATGTATACATACCAGGACATACATACACTTATAAGTCATATCAATGTTATTCATAATTCAAACCCGTGATGATACATGACATGTTGTGTATACCCAATGTAACTAGCCCGAAACGCACATAGTACGATGACAACTGACATGCATGGAGATATATACTATACACAGTATATACAGGTAGGAAAAACAAATTGCACTGCCTTAGTAGCTAGTCTGTTATCCCCTATAACAATATTTAGATACCTAAGTAAGGGTATTCTGCCGCCTAAGCTAGTCAGGTAAACCCACACAAAAACTGCCGGACATAAAACCAGTGGAAACAGGACCCGCGGCCTAAGCCAGTCGGGTATGTTTACCTGGCAACCCCGGTCTAACCTGTACACGTGTCCCTGCCCGCCTAAGAGGAGTTCATGGGTCGGATGTACCTCCGATAAGCCCCTGTCTTCCACCTACCCATGAGTTAGATCTGGGCTGCAGAATATTTGCATTGGAAAGCATGAATTGCCCCCCTATTCTGAAAGAGTGAGGTGTGTATTTTGTTGGATCTAGGCCAATCGTTTCCACACACTTCCTTAGAATCGCTCTGAATGTGACACTGTAAAGCGGGTTACCATGTTTCCGGCAAAACAGTTGACCTGGCCTAGAACGCCTTTTCTGAATGAGCTGTGTCATAGCTCGCACAGGACACAGTGACCGGTCTCTATTTTTGTCTAAGACCAACATGGCTGGTTTGCCATTGAAATGCTTGTATCGTGTCATCTTCAGTGTTGCTTTATCAGGTGTCTTACATTTCTTACAAAGGGAAATATTGTCAAACTGGATGACATTTGCACTACCCGTCTTTGTTAAAGTCAATTCCCCAATTCTGAGAAGGCCAAAAAACGACACAAGAAAGATAGCTTTGAAAAGGCTTCTGTCGTATGAGGAGTCCACGATTAAGTGTAGCTTCTGCATCAGAGAACGAAAGATAGTGAGGGTGATGGGGAGACGGGAGTCAGATGAACTGGATTGTAATTTTATGGCATGTAGGATTTTGCTTATTAAAAATGTATCCAAAGTGTTTTGAACCATTTCTATTTTGTGTAAATAGGCGAGACCGGATAGCCTGGATCGAATGGTGGAGTAACTGTAGCCCATATTATGACAATAGGCTATATACTGGGCAATTATTCGTTCGGATGCAGGGAAATAGTTCTTCCCGGGATACACCCGCAACAAGAACTCGCAAAAATGTCGATATGCATTCCGATAGGCTTGCCTTGTGGCATCAGAAATTGAACCACTCAACAGATGTAACACCTGGTTATCTAACACAGTTCTAACACGACTGAATCTATGCATGTCGGATTTTCTGCCATATCCGGAGTGGCCAACTTGAATGCCTCTATCTGTAAACGTGACAAACAGTCGGGTAAATAATTCAGTTTCCCACAAATATGTTTGGCCATCACAAGTATATTATATTTCATAATATGACAAATCTTCTGACTAGATGCATTAACTGTGGATCTTTAGATGTCTGTTTGTTCAAAATATGAACAACAGCTTGGTTATCGGAATGTAGGACAAGGCATTTGTTCATCAGGTTGTGACCCCATATTTCCATTGCCACAATGATTGGGAACAATTCCTTGAAAGTTATGGTATGGTCTTGTAATTTGTTTAGCCATACACCGTAGAACCACTGTGTTTCAAATATTGCACCAAACCCTAAGGAACCAGCGGCATCGGTATAGAGATGCAACTGTTGGTCGGTAATCCATCTGCCATCTAGCAGCAAATTATTTCCATTAAAATGATCTACAAACAAGAGCCATGCCTGGATATCTTTACGACTTTCAGAGTTCAAAGTGATACGATGACAAGGATGTGACACTTTTTTGGTTAGGTCAGTTAAACGGCGTAAGAAACATCTACCCGGGGTAACAACACTGCAACAGAAATTCAAAAGACCCAGGAGACTCTGTAAATCGCGCAGTGTAATCTTCCTACACCTTCCATGTGTTAATAGACTGGCACGTAACTTTCTCAATTTTTCTTGAGGTAACTGGGCAACCATGTTGACCGAGTCAAGTTCCAGACCCATGAATGTTATAACGTTGGTGGGTTGGACCGTTTTCCCTCCTTAATGGGTACACCTATTGCCGAACACATAGATAAAAACCTATCCAGGGAATATTGGCACTGGTTGGTGGTTGCAGCCCCCATTATTAGAAAATCATCAAGAATGTGTATAATGTGGGATATGTGCAGGCTCCGACGAGCTATCCATTCCAGACCTGAACTGAACCGCTCAAAAATCGCACAACTGCTTCAACAATCCATGGGTAAACATTTATCAAAGTAAAATTGTTTGTTGAATTTGAAGCCCAAGAGGTGGTAATCACCTGGTTGGGTTGGAATGAGTCTATATGCATCAGCGATATCAGTTTTGCTCATGAGAGTACCCGGCCCTAACTCTAACAGGAGTTTTATTGCATCGTCAAAAGATGCATAAGACACTGTGGTTAAAAGTGGGTCAATGTAGTCATTTACTGACGTTTAGGCAGGGAAACTTAGGTGGTGAATTAGGCGGTATTGACCTGGTGTCTTCTTATTAACTACCCCTATTGGACTAATTTTGAAGTTGGTAAATGGGACTAATTGAAAAGGGCCGCCTAATCGACCAAATGAGAGTTCTTTCTCTATTTTATGTTTAACCACATTAGGCAATTCCGTACATGATTTTAGGTTGGAACTATCCATACCTAGGGATCTGTCCCCTTTGAAACCCAAATGAAAACCATTAGTAAAACCATGAACAATGTACGGCCGGTCAACATAACCCTGAGTGAGGAGTGTACTAAGCGGTTGTATTTTAATTGGTGTAGGCAGATATGTTCTATAATAATAAATTATTACAGACGGATATGTAGTACACTGGTTAACACGCTGGACTGGTAATCCCGGGATCGCATATGGGGTTGCCCATATGAGCGACGCCTCCTGAAGAGATTAGCCATTATAACTGTTGGAGGATAGTGCAGACGGATCTGTAGTACAGTGGTAACACGTTGAGTTGGTAATCCAGGGATCGCAGGTTCGATCCCCCGTCTGACCCTAATCAAATTAACAGTCTTTCAGTTGGGACTTTAAACTAAGGCCTCGTGTCAGTCCTTTACACTGTGCACGTAAGAGAACCAGAGGAGACTCTGGAATGGGTCTCAGTCTGTATCATTGCACTATCCTCCAAAAATCTAAAATGACTAATTTCTTAAGGAGGCGTCGCTCATAAGGGCAACCGGTAACGACGATAAATAAACTTAAAACACACAATACTAAATTATTCAACACCGTGATACTATGTTATCAGTTAGAACGGTATGACATATAGATATAAAATTATGTATATCTGAATAAGTGTTTACAGTGTATAGATTATATACATTGCATATAGCAGTGAACAAATACACTATTATCTCAACAACTTAAATGAAGATACGGCAGGAGATCAAGAACAGGACAGCAACCTTAATAGATGTTTAAGTTTAACTTTTTTTTATTTTACAACGATTACGAAGCAAGTTTTAACAACGTATATTAATCACTCTCGTTGGCGCGGATGAAAGCGTAAGTGTGGTCATTCGTATGGGAGAAAACCGGAGTACCCTGGAGAAAAACCACCTGTCCGATCTCACATACTTCCCGGTCCGAGGATCGAACCCGGGTTGCATTAGTTAGAAGCGAGCGCGCTAGCATAGCATCTGAATAGCAAACAACATAGAGCCTGATCAGACGGCACGTTTCGTGGCGGCTGATTTGGCTCTATGTTCTTTGCAAATACTGTTTGAACGGTATCCAGAATCAAATGGGTAAACGAACTTTGGTAAGTGGTTGAGTAGAAAGATAATAACCTTCGATGACGAAAACGCGATGTACTAGTTGATGGTATAGTCTGAGTGTGATCTAATCTGGTCACGTTAATGTCACGTTTTATCTGGTCACGTTGATGTGTTATAATTAACGCAATTACTGTATATTTTCTTTGGTAAGTAAACGTGTTGAGCGACTGTTTTATGTAACACTATAGGATATAAGCCGAAAACGATCCAATATGTAAACTATTGGACTGTGTGAAGCGCGTAGCTTGCTTAAAGCACACACTTATATAACAAGATCTTACTAATTGAAATTGTTAATTTCGTACATGTACGCGTTGGATTCAATATAATACCATGGCGTTTAGACAGCAGTCCAATATTTATAATAATTGACTACACGAACACATGTATGACGTCACGACAATGTTTTAAGTGATGATGTAGAAACGTAACATTTTGAGATTATACTATTGGGATATGTTATATGAATATAATTATCATGATGAATTCAATAGCATATGATTAAACTAAAATGTGTGTGTGTTTTACGTTTATTTATCGTCGCTACCGGTTGCCCATATCAGCGACGCCTCCTGAAGAGATTAGTCATTTTAGATTTTGGAGAATAGTGCATGATACAGACAGAGACCCATTCCAGAGTCTCCTCTGGTTCTTTTACGTGCACGGTGTACATCACCGACACGAGACCTCGGTTTAACGTCCCATCTGGGGTCGAATCTGCGATCCCTGGATTACCAGTCCAGCGTGTTACCACTGGACTACAGACCCGTCTGTGAAAAACTAAAATGAATAGACGGACTAGGATAAAAACAGCGTACTGTGATTGGTCAATGTGATTGTGCACACGTGTTAATTGAGGAACGTGTTGCCTAATATATATAAATTGTGGTATATGATAATGTTGTTGTTGATTATTGTATATAATAATGTTGTTGATGATTATTGTATATGATAATGTTGTTGATGATTATTGTATATTATAATGTTGATGTTGATTATTGTATATTATAATGTTGTTGTTGATTATTGTATATGATAATGTTGTTGATGATTATTGTATATTATAATGTTGATGTTGATTATTGTATATTATAATGTTGTTGATGATTATTGTATATTATAATGTTGATGTTGATTATTGTATATTATAATGTTGTTGTTGATTATTGTATATTATAATGATGATGATGATTATTGTATATTATAATGTTGATGTTGATTATTGTATATTATAATGTTGTTGATGATTATTGTATATTATAATGTTGATGTTGATTATTGTATATTATAATGTTGTTGATGATTATTGTATATTATAATGTTGATGTTGATTATTGTATATTATAATGTTGTTGTTGATTATTGTATATTATAATGATGATGATGATTATTGTATATTATAATGTTGATGTTGATTATTGTATATTATAATGTTGTTGATGATTATTGTATATTATAATGTTGATGTTGATTATTGTATATTATAATGTTGTTGATGATTATTGTATATAATAATGTTGTTGTTGATTATTGTATATGATAATGATGATGATGATGATTATTGTATATGATAATGATGATAATGATAAATCATACATAAATACATCAATAGTTCCCTGCTATATAGGAACACTCAATATAGAATTGTTTTTATATAAATGTAGTAAAATAATTTTAAATGAAATGTTTCATATACATTTACAGACTATTATGCTATCGGACGACAACTACAGCGACCTAAAAGAGAAAGGGTTCACTGTTGTGAAGGATGTACTCACGAAACAAGAATGTGACGGGGCCATTGCCGACTATAGAAACTGGCTCGCCGAATTCGGGGACGGTTTTCCAGAGACATACAAGTCCATAATATGGGACTACAATGTGGGACACATGGGTGTAACTTGGCGACTACGTCTAAAGGCCAAGCCAGTTTTTGCTCAATTATGGAAAACTGAAAAACTTCTGACGAGCTTTGACGCTATTGCAATCGGAAGACCACCGGAAGAGAGCAACGAATCATTTGCTGATCCGAACAACCATTGGCTACATGCTGACTGCACTCCATCTAAGGTTGGTCTCCATGCCTACCAGGGAGCTCTTTATTTGGAAGAACAATCAGCAGACGACTGGACGTTTCAAGTACTGGAAGGATCGCATAATATGCTGACCGACTTCTTCGGAATATTTCCGGAAAGAGCCGACTCTGCCCGAAGTCTTGGTTTCCATTTTGATTTATCTGACGAAGATGTCGAGTATTTTAAGAATGGCGGCTGTTCATTGACCAGAGTTCCGGTTCCTAAAGGCGGACTAGCCTTATGGGATTCAAGACTAGTGCACGCAAATGCAATGCCACTTCCGGTTAGTATATGTATTACTAAGCTTGCAGGTGACGGTTACCAGCGAATGTGTTTAAATACATTGCATCTAAGAAGTGGTAGTAGCGAAATGATGCCAATGCTAATTGTGTTATCAAAAATAATAAAGCTTAATTAATTTAGCCCACACACTTACCAGTAATAGCGGAGTCTCAAAGAACTTCGAGGTTCTCAAACGACATAAGTCTACATTCGTTATGTCGAAGTCGATTATGTCGAATTCTCCGGTTATCTCAAAGTCGGAGTAAAGTCCCGTTTCAGACACTATCATTTTACATATAACTGGCTCCGTTATTATCGAATTTCGTTAAGTCAAACTTCGGTTATGTCGAAGTATTTTGCTCAGTCCGACGGAATTCGACATAGCGGATGTAGACTGTAGGTGTATTTTATTATCGTATCTAACTTAATATGAAGATCTACTGTATACCTCTTGATTTGTTCTTGGTTTTAAATAAAGTAGAGTTCCGCCTTTAAAATGATGACGCTTGTTTTTAAAGACTTATTTTTTTGTAATTTACTTTTAAACTTTATTTATTTTACAACGATTGCGAAGCAAGTTCTAACAACTTATATTAATCATTCTCGTTGGCTCGGATGAAAGCGTAAATGTGGTCATTCGTGTGGGAGGAAACCGGAGTACCCGGAGAAAACCCACCTGTCCGATCTGGCGACCATCGTACCATCTCACATACTTCCCTGTTGGAGGATCGAACCCAGGTTCCATTGGTCAGAAGCGAGCGCGCTAACCACTGCGCTGATCGGACAGTAATTAAAAGACGCACCACCAAATTAGTGGAGGGATAGCAGCCATTCAGGCACGGACGGACACGCGGTTAAAACAACCGAACTTCCGCAAGCAAACTTCATAGCTTCCTCATATAAAATCATTCGACACCACCAGTGGGATTCGAACCTATACCGGGGTGTTGGACATTTGAATTTGACGTCAACGACTAACTACTCGACCACGGAGGCCCCTGCTTAAAGTTGTACAAGTACGCTACCTGTAATAAACGGTGCATAGTTTAAACATATTATATTTCCCAATATAATACATATTGAACAATGCGTACACCACGCATAATCAGAATACAGAAACAGGATTAGAATGGAAGATATAATTCTTCTCCTCAAAATAAACGGTTTAGTTTAAACATATTTTATTTCAAGAATCAAACATTCGACATAGTGTAACATACAAAGTATTTAGGTGGATTGGATTGAAAGTTAAAAACTTATTAAAAATCCTCTCCAATGGTATACAACTGTGCATAAGTTGGCGAATATATAACTATCATTGACAACTAAATGTACAAGAAAAGTAATAGTCATAGATAATAGTAAGAAAATCACCCCACTTTGTCTTAAGTGTGGAAGAACAATGATATGTAAGTTGTTATTTTATGATAGCTAAATTAGATTCGATAAGATTTAACCTAGATAAAACGAAGATTAGATTAGATAATAAGAACAGAGATCAAAATGAGGTTCAGAGTAGAAGAGAAATAAAGGGAAAAGACTGATTTTAAAATAAACGGTTTCACAATATATAAAAAATAAAAGATACAATCATGTAGAATGTATGAAGATGGTTCTGTAGATTACATGTTGTTGAGTCACGGTTGGTTGTACAAACACATACTTTTTTTCCAGAACCGGAAGAACCCCGGCAGATGGCGTTTTGTCACTTTTATATCTATGACACCGGCAATTTGGGCAAACAAACAAGACATAGAGAATCATAAACAGGCATACAATATACCGACTACCTCGTCGCATTGGTCGTCACAGGTACTCTGTTGTTTTTTATCTGTTCATGTCATTTCACTGGTTACAAGAACTACTTCCTAATAGACATACGCTTATGAAACTATGTGTGCAATCTCGGTGCAACCGGATGCAAGCCATACCCTGGAACTCATATGGCGCATTCACGTGGGTCTCGATAACGATCTAGGTAACCACGGGATTTCACCCGAACGACCTAGGATTCGATACTAGTGACGTCATTTTAACCTTTGATCTTGGGTCAGACTGGTGTTTGTCGAGATCCAATATGGATGGCGGCACAAAGTTAAAATAATTCAAGGAAAAAATTGAACATTTGCACGGCCAATTTGTTCACATCCTCGGATCGATAGTCCATCCATAAGAACTGATTCACTGCGCATGCGCAGAAAAACGTGACGTATATCCCTTCTCTCGTATGCTTCCATTTGAACTCTCCCATAGTATTTGCTGTTCGTGGCTATTGTCACATTGAGTGTCCAACCGAAACAACGCCTATTTAGAATTGGATTTCTCCTCCGAGTGTTATTTTGTTGTTATCTGAAGCTTACAATTGCCTTGTAACCCGTGACTGTCTCCGTTTTAGGGTTTTATGTTTGGCGAAGGTTCTTTTTCTGAACATCCAGTGAGCCAATCTATTACAAACTTACCAGATATCGCCCGCACCGAGGAAGCCATGAAACTTTCAGCTATGCTGCCTTATGATTTCAACGACGGCAAACCGAACGGGGATGACTTCCGACCGGTGTGGAAAGGACCGGGCGATGCTATACTTCCGCCGGACTTGGAGCTAGAAAGGAAATATGCAAATGGACATATCTGATTGGTTTGTGCGTATGTAAATCCTTGCAAATATGTTAGTTCCAGGCAAAGCAAAATTGTTTAGTTCATACGTATCTATTTTCGCTCGATTGTGAAACAACATTAGTGTACTTGATTTGCTGTCGAGACATAATTCCTGTTGGAATACCTCGCCATGATGGAGGAGACATAATTCCGGGTGGAATACCTCGCCATGATGGAGGAGACATAATTCCGGGTGGAATACCTCGCCATGATGGAGGAGACATAATTCCGGGTGGAATACCTCGCCATGATGGAGGAGACATAATTCCTGGTGGAATACCTCGCCATGATGGAGAAGACATAATTCCTGGTGGAATACCTCGCCATGATGGAGGAGACATAATTCCTGGTGGAATACCTCGCCATGATGGAGAAGACATAATTCCAGGTGGAATACCTCGCCATGATGGAGAAAGAAGAGACACGTGTGGATTTAAGTGTCTTACCTAAGAAGAGACACCACCGTGGTTCTGACGGGGTTCGAACCCCAATATATCGATTACAAGGTTGACTCATTCAATTCTACACGTCAATAACTCTAGATCTCTTTTCTGCATAATTTATTTTATTCCAATTTCATCCTTATTTCGTTTTTCTATTTCTAAGCATTTAGCTACCAATTTTCAGATATGAATAAGCATTTGGATGTGTTTCCAATTTGTATTAAACATATTTAAGTTCTGATCATTTTCGATATTACGCCAAGTTATTAAAATTGCCATATATACCTGGAACCAACATCTAGTACGCAGTGGAAAGAATTACCATAAGCATTTATGTAGTAGGGTCCGTTTTAGCCTCCATACTTTAAACCAGTTATTCCTGGTAGATATACACGATGTGTAATGGTCAGTGAGACGCAACCGTGCGTAGCGAGTTTAACTCGAGGATACGTGTATGATCGTTATGTAGCATGGTATTCCAACGCAGTCACTTCCAATATCGTATGATAGTCGGACGTCTTTTATAAAGAGAGCATTTTATAATATAGTTAGAGAATAGAAGTCTTCAAAAGTATTATTCAGGTATATATAGATATGCGTGAGATATTGAATTGGTTGATTTGTACGCTGTAGTATTGGGTTCATTATGTTGTACGCGGGTTCGGTTCAGTTAGTCCTTTTTGTCGTTGGTCCTTGAGTCTGTGCCCTTGGTCCTGGCTGTCGGTATATCAAACCTCATCATTGCACATAACTTAACAGACGCATGTTATTTACAGTTGTCACCGGCACCAGTGAGTGAGTGGTTGAATGTGTAGCGGACGGTGGAGAATAGCGAGAAGTGTTACAGAGACCATATCTCTGCGTAAGTTATTGTATTGGTCTATATTGTATTGGTCTATGTTGCATTTGTCTATGTTGCATTTGTCTGTGTTGCATAGGTCTATGTTGCATATGTCTATGTTTCATCAGAGACATGGATGTAACATAGATTACCTCTGTGTTACGGATGTCTTATATATATTGGAGTAAGAGTAAGCGTTATGACGAACCACGAACCTGACGAGAGTATATATAGTGCCAACGTATATAATATGTTGTTGTTGTTGTTGTTGTTGTTAACCCAAGCACCGCAAATCATCTATTATATATTTATATGACGCATATGTTTTAATCCTATTCTTAATGTGTGTATATATGTGTATTGTAGAACCAAAGCATTCGAGAGCCTTGTTGTCTACGGAGATCGAATAGAGTGATGAATCGTATAGGGTGTTGTCATTTTACTGATCCCCCAGAATACGAACCCTACCACATTTAGCTTTCAGTTCAATCCACATATCACGATATAAATGTATGTTTCTGTATATTTCTCAATGTATATTACATGTATCCTGATCAATAAATATGATTCTAACACGACCCAGCTAATAACATACATACTTGTAGAGTAAAATCTACCTCGGGTTATTCTGCGATATACCTACCTTGAATTATGCTGCGCGCGCACCGTGTTTTAGCTATTCCATTTATACAATGCGTGTAAAGTTTTATGAATGAAAGTCACATGATGTTTGTAAATACTACCGTGGGAATTCGCGGAAGTGAGCTATTTTTAGAATAAGATAATCTCTTGTCCGTCTTGTTTTTCTGTTAAGTAACGTTTCAGTTACTATTCTGTACAGTTTTATTTGACAAAATAAATAAAATTATTGATCAGTTACAACCTTTGCTCATTTATGCACTAGATTGATATTTTCCATAAAACATCACCCCTTATGCGGGAGGAAATTTCGAAAGCCAAATGCACGGCGTTTGAAGAAAATACTCCTTTGATTCTCGTCTAAAATTATTAGAAGTAAGTCGTGTTAGAATCGAAATAATAAGTATCAACCGTGGTATATCGCAGAATAACCCGAGTTTGAAGTTCGGCCTTCGTGATGTATTTCTACGCATAAGAACGACAAACGATATACCACGGTTGATACTTATTATTTCTTAATTAAACCAAGGTGGTCCCCACAGTATCCATTAAAATAACAACGAACATTATTTCATGGCAAAACGCCAGTTTGATGCTTTTTAACAGAGATATTTCAAGTGAAAATGACAGTTTCATATAATTTATTCAAAGCCGAATCGGTAGCCAATTCTCTGCATTGTAGCATGCGTTGAAGCCACTGCATGTTTTGAGTGGACATGACTGCATAATTATATATCTGTATTTTTCCGACGTGTGCACTTTGACAGCATATCAACGTCAGTAGAGAGATATTTAACAGTAAGTGTTATCAGTACAGTTGGCGAGCACCCTTAAAACGCTCGATTGGTGTGGCGCATTTGCATATTATCCAGATGATGCATATATATATAGTCCTCGGAATATGATACTGTTAATTGTTCAATTTCATAGAACGCCGTTAAGAAAGAAAAACTAAAGGTTTTACGTTTTTTTTATTTATCGTCGCTACCGGTTGCTCATATGAGCGACGCCTCCTGAAGAGATTAGTCATTTTAGATTTTGGAGGATAGTGCAATGATACAGACAGAGACCCATTCCAGAGACTCCTCTGGTTCTTTTACGTGCACGATGTAAAGCACCGACACGAGACCTCGGTTTAACGTCCCATCTGAAAGACTGTTAATTTTATTAGGGTCAGACGGGGGATCGAACCTGCGATTCCTAGATTACCAGTCCAGCGTGTTACCACTGGACTACAGATCCGTCTGCAAACTAAAGGTTGACCTAGTTAATCTTTAAATAGCATATTCTCACACGTTTCCACCCCACGGAAATGACAAGCGTATACTTGTTGTGGTGGCGCAGTGGTGGATGGTTATATTTGTTGTTTGTGTGCTACGTCGCCGTATCGGTGTATGTTCGAATCCGGGCTGATATATACACGTACAACGCAGCGGTAGCGGGTATAGTAGGTGTCTGCAGAGGTCGTTTCGTTTTGCATAATGTTGTAATTGCACGCATTAACCTTGTGATATTGGAAACATTCGGTTGTCCGATTAGCGCAGTCGTTAGCGCGCTCGCTTCTCACCAATGCAACTCGGGTTCGATCCTCGGACCGGGAAGAATATGAGATGGTACGGTAGTCGCCAGATTGGACAGGTGGGTTTTCTCCGGGTACTCCGGTTTCCTCCAACACGAATGACCACATTTACGCTTTCATCCGCGCCAACGAGAGTGATTAATATAAGTTATTAAAACAATAAGTGGTCGCAAGACATACAAAATGCTCAACAACTTAGAACATACAAGCTTTTCAAACAAAGTTACTCACGCGAAGAATATATCAGCCTAAACTTAGAAAAATATGAACGCTCTATGCTGTGTCACTTTGTATGTATGAATGCACATGTCACTATAATAAACAATTTCTTATCTTATCTTATCTTATATAGTAATTATTGTTGCATGGGATTCACGTGCATGTTAAAACACGGTGGATATATACTGATACCAAAAAGAAACTGTGCACTTGTCTTAGAGGTAAAATGTATATCCTTTTATAAAAAATATATAGGCAAATTTTATATCAAAATGTGCGAAATACATGTATTGGGTAAATTAGTGCAATGTGTGAAGGATTGTGTTTTCCCCTCATGATAGTAAAATCCATAATTCTAAAATGTGTAACAAAAATTTAGCGCTCAATATAAAAGGGCACAGTGTTTTTATGGTATAGTTAAGATTTTACTTAAACGTGTATTTTAAGCCGCCTCTAAGCTCAAACGCCACACTTTCGAACACCACCGCCCCGTGGCCTAGTGGTTAAAGCGTCAGCCTATGGAGCGGGATGTCGAAGGTTCGAACCTGGTCGGGAGTTCGTTCTGATATGGCCGGTTGGTGAACCGCCAGCTGGTTAAATAATGGTTACCGATTGCCTATCAGCCTGGCGTACAAGCATAGGAATCGGGAAGTACTGATGTTCATAAAAAGAGGTGTCTCATAAGTCAGAAATGGCTGGCCCTTTAAATAGGGCTATAATAAACAAACAAACAAACAAACAAACAAACACACTAATATAGTATATTCATTGTCTCAGTCTCGGGGTTCTAGCACGAGCTATTCCGAATAGTGTCATTCAATTAAGTAGTGTACACATATGGAACACATATATCAGACTATTTATATGATGTGCCCATTAGCCCATTCTTTCTCTATATCCAGTTCCGGCGGAAGTGAAATATCACTGGACCGTTTCCAAACCGGTCTAAATTCATCCCCGTTCGGTTTACCATCGTTGTAATCATAAGGCAGCATAGCGGATAATTTCATCGCTTCCTCTGTACGAGCGATATCTGGTACAGTTGTTGCAATATCGGGTTCGGATGGCAAGTCAAAAACAACAATACCCTGAAAGTACAATGTAGTTTTGGGTATATTCGAATATATTATAAATAGGCACAACAAAGGTTTAATTTACCATTCCGGATGTTGGCAAAGCGATACCCATATTTTCATATAGTCTAAGATAATGATATTAAATGCTGATTTTTTAAACCCGTGTATTTGTTGGAACTTGGGAAGGCTTGACTCATGTATCTCCCTGGAATATCTAAAAAATTATCGTCGCTACAGGTTGCCCCCTATGAGCGACGCCTCCTGAAGAGATTAGTCATTTTAGACTTTGGCGGATAGTGCAATTATACAGAGAGATACCCATCCATCCCAGAGTCTCCTCTGTTTCTTTGGATGTGCACGGTGTAAAGCACCGACGGACTATGATATGAGCCATTTTAGTATGGCATATCGGGGGAACTAACATGCGACCCCTGGCTTACAAGTTCAACGTGTTAAACACTGGACCACGGATCCGCTACGCGTCTATGGGTTGATAGGTAGCACGAATAACACAAACCTGTGACGACCAATGCGTCGTGAGAGCTGCTTTGTTGTAGGCTTCTTGGTGTTTCTCTATATCTTTTGTATTTGCCCATATGGCCGGCGTCATAGATACGAACACAACAAATCGCCACCTGTCTTTATGCGTCCTACACTGTATTCAGGAGAGAACATATACATCAGTTAGTTATAAAAACGTTATTTATTTTACAACGATTGCGAAGCAAGTTTTAACAACTTATATTAATCACTCTCGTTGGCGCGGGTGAAAGCGTATATGTGGTCATTCGTATGGGAGGAAATCGGAGTACCCGGACCGGTCCTCTCTGGCAACCACCGTACCATACTTCCCGGTCCAAGGATCGAACCTGGCTTGCATTGGTGAGAAGCGAGCGCGCTAACCACTGCGCTAATCGGACAGCTCAGTTAGTTATGATTATAAAACAAATAATAACACTCTGGTAGTGCTGGTGGTGCGGTGGAATTTATTACCTCTGGTAGTGCTGTGTGGTGCGGTGGAATTTATTACCTCTGGTAGTGCTGTGTGGTGCGGTGGAATTTATTACCTCTGGTAGTGCTGTGTGGTGCGGTGGAATTTATTACCTCTGGTAGTGCTGGTGGTGCGGTGGAATTTATTACCTCTGGTAGTACTGGTGGTGCGGTGGAATTTATTACCTCTGGTAGTGCTGTGTGGTGCGGTGGAATTTATTACCTCTGGTAGTGCTGTGTGGTGCGGTGGAATTTATTACCTCTGGTAGTGCTGGTGGTGCGGTGGAATTTATTACCTCTGGTAGTACTGGTGGTGCGGTGGAATTTATTACCTCTGGTAGTGCTGTGTGGTGCGGTGGAATTTATTACCTCTGGTAGTGCTGTGTGGTGCGGTGGAATTTATTACCTCTGGTAGTGCTGTGTGGTGCGGTGGAATTTATTACCTCTGGTAGTACTGGTGGTGCGGTGGAATTTATTACCTCTGGTAGTGCTGTGTGGTGCGGTGGAATTTATTACCTCTGGTAGTGCTGTGTGGTGCGGTGGAATTTATTACCTCTGGTAGTGCTGGTGGTGCGGTGGAATTTATTACCTCTGGTAGTACTGGTGGTGCGGTGGAATTTATTACCTCTGGTAGTGCTGTGTGGTGCGGTGGAATTTATTACCTCTGGTAGTGCTGTGTGGTGCGGTGGAATTTATTACCTCTGGTAGTGCTGTGTGGTGCGGTGGAATTTATTACCTCTGGTAGTACTGGTGGTGCGGTGGAATTTATTACCTCTGGTAGTGCTGTGTGGTGCGGTGGAATTTATTACCTCTGGTAGTGCTGTGTGGTGCGGTGGAATTTATTACCTCTGGTAGTGCTGGTGGTGCGGTGGAATTTATTACCTCTGGTAGTGCTGTGTGGTGCGGTGGAATTTATTACCTCTGGTAGTGCTGTGTGGTGCGGTGGAATTTATTACCTCTGGTAGTGCTGTGTGGTGCGGTGGAATTTATTACCTCTGGTAGTGCTGGTGGTGCGGTGGAATTTATTACCTCTGGTAGTGCTGGTGGTGCGGTGGAATTTATTACCTCTGGTAGTGCTGGTGGTGCGGTGGAATTTATTACCTCTGGTAGTGCTGGTGGTGCGGTGGAATTTATTACCTCTGGTAGTGCTGGTGGTGCGGTGGAATTTATTACCTCTGGTAGTGCTGTGTGGTGCGGTGGAATTTATTACCTCTGGTAGTACTGGTGGTGCGGTGGAATTTATTACCTCTGGTAGTGCTGTGTGGTGCGGTGGAATTTATTACCTCTGGTAGTGCTGTGTGGTGCGGTGGAATTTATTACCTCTGGTAGTGCTGTGTGGTGCGGTGGAATTTATTACCTCTGGTAGTGCTGGTGGTGCGGTGGAATTTATTACCTCTGGTAGTGCTGTGGAATTTATTACCTCTGGTAGTGCTGGTGGTGCGGTGGAATTTATTACCTCTGGTAGTGCTGGTGGTGCGGTGGAATTTATTACCTCTGGTAGTGCTGTGTGGTGCGGTGGAATTTATTACCTCTGGTAGTGCTGTGTGGTGCGGTGGAATTTATTACCTCTGGTAGTGCTGGTGGTGCGGTGGAATTTATTACCTCTGGTAGTGCTGTGTGGTGCGGTGGAATTTATTACCTCTGGTAGTGCTGGTGGTGCGGTGGAATTTATTACCTCTGGTAGTGCTGGTGGTGCGGTGGAATTTATTACCTCTGGTAGTGCTGGTGGTGCGGTGGAATTTATTACCTCTGGTAGTGCTGGTGGTGCGGTGGAATTTATTACCTCTGGTAGTGCTGGTGGTGCGGTGGAATTTATTACCTCTGGTAGTGCTGGTGGTGCGGTGGAATTTATTACCTCTGGTAGTGCTGGTGGTGCGGTGGAATTTATTACCTCTGGTAGTGCTGGTGGTGCGGTGGAATTTATTACCTCTGGTAGTGCTGGTGGTGCGGTGGAATTTATTACCTCTGGTAGTGCTGGTGGTGCGGTGGAATTTATTACCTCTGGTAGTGCTGTGTGGTGCGGTGGAATTTATTACCTCTGGTAGTACTGGTGGTGCGGTGGAATTTATTACCTCTGGTAGTACTGGTGGTGCGGTGGAATTTATTACCTCTGGTAGTACTGGTGGTGCGGTGGAATTTATTACCTCTGGTAGTACTGGTGGTGCGGTGGAATTTATTACCTCTGGTAGTACTGGTGGTGCGGTGGAATTTATTACCTCTGGTAGTACTGGTGGTGCGGTGGAATTTATTACCTCTGGTAGTACTGGTGGTGCGGTGGAATTTATTACCTCTGGTAGTGCTGGTGGTGCGGTGGAATTTATTACCTCTGGTAGTGCTGGTGGTGCGGTGGAATTTATTACCTCTGGTAGTGCTGGTGGTGCGGTGGAATTTATTACCTCTGGTAGTGCTGGTGGTGCGGTGGAATTTATTACCTCTGGTAGTGCTGGTGGTGCGGTGGAATTTATTACCTCTGGTAGTGCTGGTGGTGCGGTGGAATTTATTACCTCTGGTAGTGCTGGTGGTGCGGTGGAATTTATACCTCTGGTAGTGCTGGTGGTGCGGTGGAATTTATTACCTCTGGTAGTGCTGGTGGTGCGGTGGAATTTATTACCTCTGGTAGTGCTGGTGGTGCGGTGGAATTTATTACCTCTGGTAGTGCTGGTGGTGCGGTGGAATTTATTACCTCTGGTAGTGCTGGTGGTGCGGTGGAATTTATTACCTCTGGTAGTGCTGGTGGTGTGGTGGAATTGATTTTCTGTCGTAGCGATGGTGATGTGATGTGGTGTGGTGGAATTTGTTTTCTGTTGCAGCGATGGTGATGTGGTGCGGTAGAATAAGCTGTGATTGTTATGAGTATCATGGTATCTAGGTCTTTTCCGAGAAATTGTCGCAAGTGTTCTTTCTTTTGCGAAAACATTATTGAACACACAATATGTCACTGTCCTAGTAACTATGAACTTTACAAGACGTTGGTCGTGATCTGGTTTGATATTTGTGATAAACAATACTATGTTGATTTCATTAAGCAATCACCATATGAGCAATGTAATAGTTTGATAAACGCTGCATTTAATGTTACTGAGAATTGCATATTTG
>CM026401.1:53793118-53851107 GCA_014843695.1 Archivesica marissinica | reverse complement strand
TTCACTCGATCATTCACCACAGAAACATAATAGTTAAAATCGCAGAAACGTGAACAATATTGACAGCGTAAATGACGCGGAAACGATCGTTTATAACCGTGCCTGTTCGGTGATTTCCGGAAGAATTCCGTTTCAATATTTAGCGATCATAGCTTGTAGAGAAGACGTCATTCTTCAAATTAACACAAGCACAACTTTGGGTGTATGTAGATGGTGCTATGCTCGGACATCAGGTTTCCCCCAGGCTGTCATTTCGCCATAAGTAAAAACGTGAACATTCGACCGAGCTACTCACCAGCCATAATCACATATAATGCAGTTGGCCACGCGCTAAGATGTTCGACCTATATAATCGTTCACCCGTATACATGATTCGCATACAGACGGACCTGTAGTCCAGTGGTAACACGCTGGACTGGTAATCCAGGGATCGCAGGTTCGACCCCCCGTTTGACTCTAATAAAATTAACAGTCTTTCAGATGGGACGTTAAGCATAGGTCTCGTGTCGGTGCTTTACACCGTGCACATAAAAGAACCAGAGGAGACTCTGGAATGGTTCTTTATCTGTATCGTTGCACTATCCTCCAAATATCTAAACTTATTAATGTCTTCAGGAGGCGTCGCTCATATGGGCAACCGGTAGCGACGATAAATAAACGTAAAACACACACAGACATGATTCGCCAACGATGAAGACACCAATCACGTTGTACATTCGTCAACGTCATATAAGGGATGTGTTTCTCCGGGTACTCCGGTTTCCTCCCACACGAATGACCACATTTACGCTTTCATCCGCGCCAACGAGCGTGATTAATATAAGTTGTTAGAACTTGATTCGCAATCATTGTAAAATAAATAATGTTTAAACAACGACCTACTTCCTCAAACATCCGTCAACATACGTCGACACAGATTTCACATGTCCAGCCACCGACGTCGACCTATATCCGTCAGGGTTCTCAGTAGGTCAACAACGTTATTTAAAGGTCACCGCGATACTATTTACAGGTCAGCTAGTCGAGGACGCACAAGAAGGGCGAATAACCAGCATAGCATACTACTCCTGCCCCTCGCAGTAGGGTCCTTTATTCTACCATGTTAGTAGCCATTTGATATGACATCTACCTCACAAAGATAAAAAATGTGCAACAAAATGGAGTCATATATTCAGTAGACATCAATAAAACACATTGATTTACGTCGACTAGAAAATTTACACTTACGTCATGTTGAACATGGGTGGGGTTCCAGGTCGGTAAGTTGGGACGAGCATCGTGTCCTGTGAGCAGTTGTATGGGGCATGAGGGCAATGTTATCCTTGTGGAATTGATGTTTGTGGGTGGGTGCAGTACAATTAGTGTAGCCCAGTAGGCGTCGATGTGTTTTTCGAAATCAATTATTCTGAAGCGTTTGTAGGTGGCATGGGGGCATTTATATCCTTGTGGAATTGATTTTTTTGTGGGTGGGGGCAGTACAATTAATGTAGCCCAGTAGACGTTGCTGTGTGTTTCGAAAACAATTATTCTGAAGCGTACTACAGGCACGTCGCAATTATAGTAACTGCAATGTCACATACTGTCGATGGATACTTCCCTGTTAATTAATTTCCAGAGAAAATCGTCTCATAAGTAGTGTGTCACCCACGCAGCAATATTGCGTAATATATATTGTTATATGGTAGATGCCATCTTGTGTCGTTGTTCGTTAATGCCTGACTGCTATAATACCCACACACACACATGGTGTCTGGACAAATGTTGGCGGGTTCAAAACAACAAAAATAAGACTTTTACTGTTTTTTATTGGTTTTTAAAGCAGCATTACATCGTATTAAATAAAAGATATTTGAAAAATTCTATTTTTACGTATGGGTAGCAATGCTGCTACACATTCTAATATTATACTTTGTATGCTTATGTTCATTTAGTAAACAGTGTGTTTTGCGATAAAACAAACCAGAAACCGAAAGTAGGACTTTCCGAGTCGATCGGTCACGCACTTGTTTACAACCTGAACTCATTCCGCACTTGTCCCACGTTGTCTTTTTTAATTAAATTACTTGAAATGTTGATTCATACCTCTGTTAGCTAAGTCTTTAGGGACATTTCTACATCCCCGCGAGGGGTTCGACATTAGAGGAAGATAGGTAGATATGATGATGATGATGTACGTTTATTTACCCTCGCCACCGGTAAACCATATGGGCGAGCGTTCTAAGATGATTATTCTCTGTGATGCTTATGATGACATCCTCAGATGGCTCCTTCCTTCTTTCTGTGCCAGGGTGACAAGTCCTTGTCTATAAGCGATCCTTTTCAGGGCCACATCCTCCACGATTAGTCGGCTCACAGCAGCAAAATGGTTCGGTTGTTCCGTCGTTGTCCACCCCGTTGACGCATCCGGGGTCGAGGTCGCATCCCTCCCTCTCCAACCGCTCGCCCGTAGTTGGAGACAGATAAAAGAGTTCGAGGCGACGAGTGCGCCATCCACGCGAAACGACTGCCGTCTTCTCCTGCCCAGTCACTCGTCGCCTCTTCAACGCCCCAGTGTTAACTGTCGTTGATCCAGGTAAGTGTAATACTCTCAAAAAGAGTCGATGCGGGTCCTCGTCTGTATGCGTCAGCGGCGTGGATTGGTCTCTTCGGAACAGGTGATCCAATGTCCTGCTGTGAGCTGTGCCTTGTTCCCGACGTGCACGGTGTGGAGGTACGAACAAGGTAGATAGATAGTTTTCATGTTCAAAATATATACGTTGTTTTCTACATCCTCTGTTGTTTCACGCATGCGCACTGTGCGTGTTTATATTTCATGTGTTGATAAACAAATTAGCGTATACGACGGTTTAAATGTATTGGACTTTTATCGTTTCTGAGCGACTATTTGGATTTTTGTAAATACACACACATTAGTATTTATATTTTACCCAAAACATCCTTTATTACGATGTAATGCTGCTTTAAGATGGTCTATAGTGCATCATAGTGTTCTTAAAAAACCAAAATTAAAAAAAAGGTTGTCCAGACTCAAAGCTTCTGTGATGATTCCTAGTGACGTCATCACTCATCACTATTTCGGGTGCGCAAATGCCGGTGTGTACGGTTTGTATCCATAGTTGATAATGTGCTATTCATTCAAGACTTACCAAGAGTTATCTCTTCATTTTTTTGGTGAAGTCTTTTTACAATAAACTTATTTAGCTGTGTTTTTTTGGAGAAATTATGTGACTTGAGAATACTTCAGACTAGTTGATGTGTAGAAAAGATGTGGTATAATAATTCAGGTCATTGCAAACTGAAGGTTGGTATACTGCATTATTTGGCGGAGGAATACAGTGTGTAAACACCGTGACGTTATTCACAGGTGGGCATTGGCTATGGGAAACATTATAAATGGAAGATGTTTGCTCTTTTACAGTTTGATTTAAATACCTCTTTACAGTGGATGTGGTATCAGAAGAAATGAAAGATTGGAAATATAAATATAAAAGAAGTATGTTCTTACTTTTTACTATGTATTTAATAGGCAATTTATTTGTTGTTTTACGATCTAAAAGACACACATTGTAACCAATCTCATTGGCGACGAAGAACGCGTATGTATATGTATTCTAATATGACTTGATATTTAGTTCCTATAAACAAAGAGCAAATCTACGGTTATTAAATCTACAATAAATCACGGCTACGACTGTATAATTTTGCTCCCGTGTACAAATATTTATTTACAGACGAAAATATGCAAAACCTTTTAATAATTTTACACTGAAATTGGTAGGATTTGTAGTGTTAATAACCAGCCATGCAGGAAATATAGTGCTGTTAGCTGGATGATGATTTACAGTGCCACTTGAATACAAAAATTATTTAATTTACAGGGGGGTATTTTGCAAAAGCGGATATCAGCCAAATAACAAACAAGGAGACAAAATAACACACACGTTTATTCGTGTATAGCATTATATTGTGTCATTTTAGAATGGAAATAATAGTTGTCTTATCGTTGTTCATGGGCGAATAATCCACTGATTGACGGTCTGATTCGTAGGAATTAACCACGTGGGCTGCGTTGTTTATTCCTACGCATCAGAACTCCAAACCGTTGTTTATTCCTACGCATCAGAACTCCAAACCGTTGTTTATTCCTACGCATCAGAACTCCAAACCTTTGTTTATTCCTACGCATCAGAACTCCAAACCTTTGTTTATTCCTACGCATCAGAACTCCAAACCGTTGTTTATTCCTACGCATCAGAACTCCAAACCTTTGTTTATTCCTACGCATCAGAACTCCAAACCGTTGTTTATTCCTACGCATCAGAACTCCAAACCGTTGTTTATTCCAACGCATCAGAACTCCAAACCGTTGTTTATTCCTACGCATCAGAACTCCAAACCGTTGTTTATTCCAACGCATCAGAACTCCAAACCTTTGTTTATTCCTACGCATCAGAACTCCAAACCGTTGTTTATTCCAACGCATCAGAACTCCAAACCGTTGTTTATTCCTAAGCATCAGAACTCCAAACCTTTGTTTATTCCTACGCATCAGAACTCCAAACCTTTGTTTATTCCTACGCATCAGAACTCCAAACCGTTGTTTATTCCTACGCATCAGAACTCCAAACCTTTGTTTATTCCTACGCATCAGAACTCCAAACCTTTGTTTATTCCTACGCATCATAACTCCAAACCGTTGTTTATTCC
Organism: Archivesica marissinica; assembly: GCA_014843695.1. Lineage (NCBI taxonomy): Eukaryota > Metazoa > Mollusca > Bivalvia > Venerida > Vesicomyidae > Archivesica > Archivesica marissinica. The sequence goes on along the minus strand of CM026401.1, from coordinate 53,846,400 downwards.
TACGCATCAGAACTCCAAACCTTTGTTTATTCCTACGCATCAGAACTCCAAACCTTTGTTTATTCCTACGCATCAGAACTCCAAACCTTTGTTTATTCCTACGCATCAGAACTCCAAACCGTTGTTTATTCCTACGCATCAGAACTCCAAACCTTTGTTTATTCCTACGCATCAGAACTCCAAACCTTTGTTTATTCCTACGCATCAGAACTCCAAACCGTTGTTTATTCCTACGCATCAGAACTCCAAACCTTTGTTTATTCCTACGCACCAGAACTCCAAACCTTTGTTTATTCCTATGCATCAGAACTCCAAACTTTTGTTTATTCCTACGCATCAGAACTCCAAACCTTTGTTTATTCCTACGCATCAGAACTCGCATCAGAACTCCAAACCTTTGTTTATTCCTACGCATCAGAACTCCAAACCTTTGTTTATTCCTACGCATCAGAACTCCAAACCATTGTTTGTTTATTCCTACGCATCAGAACTCCAAACCATTGTTTATTCCTACGCATCAGAACTCCAAACCTTTGTTTATTCGCCGATAAACAATTCCAAGACAACTATTCTATGATTGACGCAGCCAACATGAAAACAAACACTGCAGACGGATATGTAGTACAGTGTTTAACACTTTGGACAGGTCTGACCATAATAAAATTAACCGTCGTTCAATTGGGACTTTATCGTGTCGGTAAAGATAAATAGAATGATGACAACGATTATGTTCTTCATGTAGTCGTTAGAAAATTGCGTGCAGAAATCATGAAATGATCGGTCTATGGAAAATGATTTGCTAGTATTATAAAATTTATATACTTTTTCATACATATTTTGTCACCCATGTCTCGAACATGTCTACAAACTGTCCCCGTATTAGCAACAAACATAACTCTGTCTTTCATTCTAATCCTTTTTCTGTATTTTGATATGTGTTCAAACTTTATTTTTCAACGATTGCAAAGCAAGTTTTAACAACTTATATTAATCACTCTCGTTGGGTATATGTGGTTATTTGTGTGGAAGGAAACCGGAGTTCCCGGAGAAAACCCACCTGTCCGATATGGCGAGGATCGAACCCGTGTTGCATTGGTGGTGAGAAGCGAGCGCGCTAACCACTGCACTAATCGGTGTGTGTATTAACCTATTATGTGAGATATGTAGGTAGTCCGGAGAAACCCTACCTGTCCGATCTGGCGACCACCGCACCAGCTGTAGTTTGATATAGAACCCCCACCTGTCCGATCTGGCGACCACCGCACCAGCTGTATTGTGATATGTGTAATGTATGCATTGTTCAATCATTGCAAAATAAATAAAGTTTAAACTAATATGTATTAAATTGGGACATAAAATATGTTTAAACAAAACATCTTGCTTAGTTGTTTCTCCATACATAATCTCCAATCATATTGTATTGTAGTGATTACTAATGTTGCTAAAACTTGTTGCCCAACCGATTTTGCATTTTATCACATATAATGAATGTTAAGTCTATATGTACTATATATGTAAAATAGCAAATAAAATATGATTAAACTTTAAATTGTATTCGTAGACCAAAGCATGCACGTCCGTATGTAGCTGGTCACCTCTAATGTCACGTGGTTATCAACAATATGGCTGAAATTAATTGATTTAAATAATGGAGTATGTGAATGCTGCACCAAATACATATATCAGAACTATAATTTCTCACGAAAAGCTAATACCTTTATTGGATGGTGGATTTAGATGACCAAATTGAATCCAAATCTATTTATGTAAGCAACTCGGTAACATCTTAACCGTTAACCGACCAATCACAAATCTATTTCTGTAAGCAACTCGGTAACATCTTAACCGTTAACCGACCAATCACAAATCTATTTCTGTAAGCAACTCGGTAACATCTTAACCGTTAACCGACCAATCACAACATGAATCGCGCCAGATCAGATATCGCAGAACTTGCCGTCTCATCAGGTTCAATGTTGCTTGCTATTCGGATAGTGGAGCTAAATCACTTGACTGAATAGCAACATACATATATCCTGATCGGATGCGCCGTTACGCCGCGGCTGATCTGGATCTATGTTGTTTGTACATTCCGTACACTTTATTCGGCATGTTTTAACCGATTAACATACTTCCTCGCCATCACGCGATAACCATGACCACAAATGCAGCACCATTATTCAATGCATAGTAACCTTCTTATATAAATAGTTAGTTCGTGCATTGTACGCGTAAACTTGGATAACATTTAACCCACGGGATTACATGTTATTGTTATGTGTACACGTCGCATGCTTGTTTTCATTTAAGTATGAAATTTTGTCAGTTGAGTAGACATTCCACAACCCGTGCCGTCTCAAGAGTATATGGTGTTACTGTGAAACGAACTGTGTACGTCACGGAATATAGAACGTATTGACATACGGATACCGCAACTTGTAACTTCTTGACACTGTAGTGTGACAGCTAAGTGAGCCATGTAGGCCACGATACATAGATAGAGTGTTTGTGTTCTGGGAACCCACAGCTTTTAGGTTAGTTTGGGACTCGAACTAGTATTGGTGAGGACGATCCAAGGTCCCACTCCAAGCATTGTTTTAGGCACGGACGGACACCCAGGTAAAATAATCATCGAGCTTCCGCACGCCAGCTGGATATATATATATATACATATATATAGAGAGAGATATATAGAGAGAGATCAAGAGAGAGATCAAGAGAGAGAGAGAGAGAGAGAAGAGAGAGAGAGAGAGAGAGATGAGAGAGAGAGAGAGGAGAGAGAGACACGTGTTGCGATAAGGACAATACTATATTTGGCGTCTCAACTACTAGTATGTAGTACCACACTCAACAGGCAATGCATCCATGATAACTTTAAACATGCCAATGTAGTTCATACCCCGATGAAAACTAATAACCCACGATTCATTACTTATATTTACATTAATTATTCTTCTCAATGACATATAGAAATTATATCACACTTTGCATTTAAAATGGTTTTATACCAGATTTGCAACTTGCCGTGTGCCGGAACACGGTAAATAAACCGTCCTTGGAACAGCGTAAGAAGTAAGACCTACCTTTTCTCGCGACGAACGCTGCCTAACGTTGCGAATGCGCATGCCCATAACTTCAAGTGCGCATGCATGTCAGTTGTGAACCCTCATACGAAATATGAATACAATCAGGGTACATACGTTCATCTAAGGACATGCAATTTGCGATATAAATATTTTGCATTTGAACGGTTTACCTAGCGCATAGGGAAACTATTATAATTTGACACTTAATAGTCTTTCAGATGTGACTTTAAACCGAGGTCTCGTGTCGATGCTGTACACCGTGCACGTCAAAGAACCAGAGGACACTCTGTAATGGGCCTATGTCTGTATCATTGCACTATCCTCCAAACACCTCTTCAGGAGGCGTCGCTCATATGGGTAACCGGTAACGACGACAAATAAACGTCAGAACACACATTGCAATTCGAAATGTAGCTGCTGGTTGTTTGTGATGTGAGAGTAAAGCTAGTTGGTTGGTTCCATTTCTTGTAACGAAATATTTAATATGTCTTTCACACTTAATTCTGATTTAGCAGTCCGTTGTAACATACTTATCTGATACGTGACATTTAATCGACATGCTGCGGCTGTCAGTGTAGTGTAGCATTATATAGAAGCAATGAAATCCAATGTCAATAGATGTGTATGGATAATTGATGCGCCTTCTCACAAATACAAATACAAAGAAAACAAATGATCGCCAAGGGACAACCGTTGCAAGGAACATTATCAGAATAATATCACACGGTGTATTGTTTTCTGGCTGATGCGAATATCTTACATGGTCTGGTGTCAAGATATAGGTTGGAGTTCGTCCGTAATCAGTATTGGTATTTCTACAAGGAGACAAAACTAAGTCGAACATGTATGTACATGAGTGTGTGTTGTCTCATTTCGAAATGTAAGAAGGCGGCCATCTTGGATTAACGAAATCATACTAATTTTATCACAAAACAAAACATCAAACTACATGCATGCTCAGAATCTAGTAGTAGACGGAACTACACATCATACAACTATGTAATTGCTTCTTTAACGCATTGTAAATGTGTATGACATTAATTTCAAACTACATAGAAACCGGTCGTGTGTGTTTTACGTTTATTTATCGTCGCTACCGGTTGCCCATATGAGCGACGCCCCCTGAAGAGATTGGTTATTTTAGATTTTGGAGGATAGTGCATGATACAGACAGAGACCAATTCCAGAATCTCCTCTGGTTCTTTTACGTGCACGATGTAACGCACCGACACGAGACCTCGGTTTAACGTCCCATCTGAAAGACTGTTAATTTTATTAGGGTCAGACGGGGTATCGAACCTGCGATCCCTGGATTACCAGTCCAGCGTGTTACCACTGGACTACATATCCGTCTGTATATGATGTCATTATTATAATGATTTCTTGTGTGTTAGATAATGGGACAAATGTGTACAGTCTACTTAGAATATTCAAAGTTATATGTGTTCGATTGCTATTTAAACATGTTTTACAACAGTAATCTAAACGCTCTCGAGACCACCGTCTTGATAGTTTGCAACGCCATGACAATGTGGTTCTCGTTTGTCTCGAACTCATACGAGAAGATGGACACCGTATTAATTAGTTTAATCATATTTTATTGAATTCTTTATATTCAAATGTGCAAACATGTTATGGATGAATTAAATAAGATATATGGTACAAACATTTATGGATATGAAAAAAATGACAAGCATTAGGAAATGCAATTCGCAACTACTACACCTTCCCAGTGCCACACCGTACAATGTCCACAAAAAAATGACAAGCATTAGGAAATGCAATTCGCAACTACTACACCTTCCCAGTGCCACACCGTACAATGTCCCCAGTCGGCCAAAACCCGCAGCCTCACCCAGGCAAAATCGTCACAAGAGAACAGCACAACTTTATAATATAGTTAGGTATGTCTTTGCTCAAAGCGCCTTGTAGATTTAATATAAGTTTGAACTTTTCTTCGTGCGTTCAATTTTCGAAACAAAACAGTAGTTTTCTTGTGCTTAAAGGGTGATGTGTACGTGTGCTTATGAATAGTAAGCGCCGTTGATTTACATAAAAGAGACAACGACATAACAGTGTTCCGCATCCTCATTTTCATTGAGCTGACACGGGAAGTTTGGGCTATCGCGTAAATGGTTGTTAAAGCGACACTGCATCAGTGAAAATGCTAATTTCTACAGAATGTATTTTCCTATTATATTATATAATTGTTTTCCAAATATTTGACTCAAAAACTGAGTATTTCAACTAATAAACAAACGTCGTATACGCGATTTGTTGACATAACAAAATAATGTAAATAGTGTCAACATCCATGCGCAATACAGCCTTCTGGTCGGCGGAACATTTTTCAACTGGAATAGAAGCAAACAGAGAAGCTACCCTTACATTCACTAACAGAAAACCATTATAAGATTCGTGGTAATCTTGAGAAATAAAACTCACTAAGACATAGGATGCTCTGACAGAAGCAATGAGAATTTGATTGTCTCATTTCGAAATGCAAGAAGGCGGCCATCTGGGATTAACGAAATCATACTAATTTCATCACAAAACAAAACAATCAAACTACATGTATGCTCAGAATCTAGTAGTAGACAGAACTACACAACTATATAATTATTTCTTTAACGCATTGTAAATTTGCATGACATTAATTTCAAACTACATAGAAACCGGTCGTTTGTGTTTTACGTTTATTTATCGTCGCTACCGGTTGCCCATATGAGCGACGCCTTCTGAATATATTAGTCATTTTAGATTGTTGGAGGGTAGTGCAATGATACAGACAGAGACCCACTCCAGAGTCTACTCTGATTCTGTATAGCACCGACACGAAACCTCGGTTTAACGTCCCATCTGAAAGACTGTTAATTTTATTAGGGTCAGACGGGGGATCGAACCTGCGATCCCTGTATTTCCAGTCTAGCGTGCTACAACTGGACTACAGATCCATCAAACAGGTCAAATTAAAACTACATTTGTATAGCAAGTCACACATTATACTTGCATGTGGCTCAAAGTCCATACATACTCCATAGATTCATATTGCATGAAATTATATTCAGTTAACATTGAAACATTTCGTGTTAACCATCTCCATTTGAATTGACTCCCGTTATTAACGTGCACATCATTAGTCGACTCGCAGCTGTGTTCACAAACAGTTGAAACAGTTAGCCACCTCCTACTATTATACGGTACAAACCTCACACGTCTTAGACAATATATGTTCGCACATCTCCCGCGTGCACTAACAGCTGACAATTTACAACCTGGAAACAGCAATCTGTCTTTTGAACAAAATAAATGTGTTCCTAAAAGTACAGCAATATATAGCTGCGACAGCACGATTCCAATATGGTCGCGGGCACGATTCCAATATGGTCGCGGGCACGATTCCAATATGGTCGCGGGCACGATTCAAATATGGTCGCGGGCACGATTCCAATATGGTCGCGGGCACGATTCCAATATGGTCGCGGGCACGATTCCAATATGGTCGCGGGCACGATTCCAATATGGTCGCGGGCACGATTCAAATATGGTCGCGGGCACGATTCCAATATGGTCGCGGGCACGATTCCAATATGGTCGCGGGCACAATTCCAATATGGTCGCGGGCACGATTCAAATATGGTCGCGGGCACGATTCCAATATGGTCGCGGGCACGATTCCAATATGGTCGCGGGCACGATTCAAATATGGTCGCGGGCACGATTCCAATATGGTCGCGGGCACGATTCCAATATGGTCGCGGGCACGATTCCAATATGGTCGCGGGCACGATTCCAATATGGTCGCGGGCACGATTCAAATATGGTCGCGGGCACGATTCCAATATACGATTCCAATATGGTCGCAGAGCACGATTCCAATATGGTCGCAGAGCACGATTCCAATATACGATTCCAATATGGTCGCAGAGCACGATTCCAATATGGTCGCGGGCACGATTCCAATATGGTCGCGGGCACGATTCAAATATGGTCGCGGGCACGATTCAAATATGGTCGCGGGCACGATTCCAATATGGTCGCGAGCACGATTCCAATATACGATTCCAATATGGTCGCAGAGCACGATTCCAATATGGTCGCAGAGCACGATTCCAATATGGTCGCAGAGCACGATTCCAATATGGTCGCAGAGCACGATTCCAATATGGTCGCGAGCACGATTCCAATATGGTCGCGAACTGGAACGGTTGAGGGTATATGGAGCAGCTATATCACAGGTTGTGTTTTTCCATCTATTTGTGTGTGATATTTTCTAATTCATTTTATATGAAAACGAAACATTCCAACAAAAGCATACATTTCCGGGGGAAATGTGTGCATGTTTTATTTCCGTCTGCGCTTAGACTTATATACCAGAGGACATAGAAAAACGCACACTTCGGATAAGTGTGTTTTTACATGAAAAACAATAACTATTTAAACACATAGTTTTAAACATTTTGGAATATGTTTAGCTGTTCAGTTTGTGTTTTGTAATAAAGATGTGATATATCTTTGATGGAATCATTCGTATTTCGTTTTCATGTAATAGCAATTATATAATGTAGGTGTGCGTTTTCTATGTCCTCTAGTATATGTAATAATAATCATATAATGTAGGTGTGCGTTTTCTATGTCCTCTAGTATATGTAATAATAATCATATAATGTAGGTGTGCGTTTTCTATGTCCTCTAGTATATGTAATAATACTCATATAATGTAGGTGTGCGTTTTCTATGTCCTCTAGTATACACTATGTCATACTAAACAATACTTGCAATGTAACCTGTCATAACATAATATTTCTGTGTATGTAATTGTATTTAAGGAAAGGGATTCGAATTGTTACTATGTAGCTTTTTCCAAGTTCTAACTATGCAGTTGCAACTATATTCCTGTGCTATGTAGCATTCTTGAATACAAAAGTGTTTAAACTAACATCGGTATGAATTATTTACTATATTTAGTTGTTAATTCACTGTTCGTCTATATCATGCAGATAGTGTCCTCATGGTGTGATTTTCATAACTGTTTCAATAATATTCTCAAATGTCCAATTACAGTCTACATCCGTTATGTCGAATTCCGTCGGACCGAACAAAATACTTCGACATAACCGAAGTTTGACTTAACGAAATTCGATATAAACAATCAGCTATATGTAAAATGATAGTGTCTGAAACGGGACTTTGATCTGACTTCGAGACTACAGGAGAATTCAACATAACCGATTATGACATAACGGATGTAGACTGTATATTGTACAATATTGGCAACAGTCTGCGTTATGTTTTTTCTTTAACTCACAATCGCTAAGTGGCTATGTCGTGGTAGCGCAGTGATAGCGCGTTTGAAAGGTGCGAAAGGCCTGGAGTTGGAGCCCCGCTGGAGCCGTTACGATTGTGCCCTTAGGCAAGGCATTTAAATTCCACGTTGCCTCTTCTCCTCTCCCACGTGGCAATGGATTCCATCAGGAATGAGGTCTCGAGAGTGATTAATATAAGTTATAAAAACTTGTTTCGCAATCGAGCCAAAATAAATTTGTATAAACTAAGTGGCCAACCAGATTAATGCAAGAAACACACATTGACATTCCGTGTGCTGTATACATTTAGTGAACATTCTGTGTTTGATTATAGCTATTGAAGCCATCACGTGTATAACATTTAATATTTAAGCTGGTTCCCTGTGTCTTATTTGCGTTTGTATTTGATTCTACAATGTCTTGAATTCAGTTTTGATTGCCACTAATAGTATAACCTTAGTGACTCTAAATATTCCATTGCCGAATATTACAAATATAAACAGCTTATACTCACGTACGCCTGTCTCATTCGGGTCATTATATATGGAATAAGAAGGCAATCTGTGTCAGTTTAGACACCTTTTCACTTTCCAAAGTTTCCAACTGTAGTTAATAAATCTGTAATGTCTAGTGTTTTTCTTCATCAGTTGATTTTACATTATTGCATAATGGGGATGGGATGGGTGATTCGAGTTCGAATTATGTATGCTAAATAATATAGGATAGTTGTTTTGTGTTCTGTGTATTATTGAACGATAGTTTGTCTGATGCACTTTCCAAGCAATATTTACCAGAAGTGACTCAACTGACTGATCATAATGCTGTCTATGCTTAATATTCTGTTATGTTTTGTTAATGAGCACAATAAATTTAAATTATAGATTTAAAAGAAAAAATGTTCAATTTTATTAGACTTGGAATCTTTGTTGTGATACTAAAACGTCACATATGACGTCACTAGTGGAGTTATTGCGAAAATGGCTACCTTTACCGAATTGTTCTGTTAATGAGAACAATATATTTAAATTATAGATTTAATCGAAAAAATGTTTTTATTTAATTTCATTAGACTGGGACTCTTTTCTTGTGATACTAAAACGTCACATATGACGTCACTAATGGAGTTATTGCGAAAATGGCTACCTTTACCGAATTGTAACGGATGGGAATAAAAACTGTACAGTAATAGTAGTAACATTTTATATTTCGCTGTTTCCAAACTCTGAATTTCTATAATTTATAGTTTATGCAGTTATTTTAGCTCGATTGCGAAACAAGTTTTCATGACTTATGTTAATCACTCTCGAGACCTCATTCTTGATGGAATCCATCGCCATGTGGGAGAGAGACGAGGCAAAGTGGATTTTAAATGCCTTATAATTAAATTTTATAGGAAAACATATTGAAAATAAATAATGTATACAGTTTTGAGATTGACCTCACGAAGATATTAACATCACGGCATATTTGTTTATTCGTTTTACTTCGGCTTATGGTGAATAATATCAAAGCAAGTAGTGTATATATACTATTTACATGCGCACTCGGCTACATATCCATTTGCTTTATTTAGGTGTCAGTATGTATTGTTATTTATAGCCAATTACGTATATTACATGCGCACTCGGCTACATATCCATTTGCTTTATTTAGGTGTCAGTATGTATTGTTATTTATAGCCAATTACGTATATTACATGCGCACTCGGCTACATATCCATTTGCTTCATTTAGGTGTCAGTATGTATTGTTATTTATAGCCAATTACGTATATTACATGCGCACTCGGCTACATATCCATTTGCTTCATTTAGGTGTCAGTATGTATTGTTATTTATAGCCAATTACGTATATTACATGCGCACTCGGCTACATATCCATTTGCTTCATTTAGGTGTCAGTATGTATTGTTATTTATAGCCAATTACGTATATTACATGCGCACTCGGCTACATATCCATTTGCTTCATTTAGGTGTCAGTATGTATTGTTATTTATAGCCAATTACGTATATTACATGCGCACTCGGCTACATATCCATTTGCTTCATTTAGGTGTCAGTATGTATTGTTATTTATAGCCAATTACGTATATTACATGCGCACTCGGCTACATATCCATTTGCTTTATTTAGGTGTCAGTATGTATTGTTATTTATAGCCAATTACGTATATTACATGCACGCCGCTGTATTTGTTTTATGTAATTGGTACATTGATATAAGGCAGACGATCCGTGATTCCAGACATAGTTATCAGACTTCCACGGGACCTGATACACGTACACGTACTAACCCTAACATGGACTCCAAGTGAATGTTAAAGCAGCATTACATCGTAATAAAGGATGTTTTGGGTAAAATATAAATACTAATGTGTGTGTGTTTACAAAAATCGAAAGAGTCGCTCAGAAACGATAAAATTCCAATAAATTTAAACCGTCGTATACGCGAATTTGTTTATCAACACACGAACTGTAAACACGCACAGCGCGCATGCGTCAAACAACAGAGAATGTAGAAAACAACGTATATATTTTGAACATGAAATACTATCTATCAATATTCTAATGTTGAACCCCTCGCGGGGATGTAGAAATGTCCCTAAAAGACGCTAACAGAGGTATGAATCAACACATCAAGTAATTTAATTAAAACAGACAACGTGGGACAAATGGGGTCGATGCATTCTGAATGTAAACAAGTTCGGAAGATGCGTTCCGGTTGTAAACAAGTGCGTGACCGATCGACTCGGAAAGTCCTACTTTCGGTTTCGAGTTTGTTTTATTTAAAATAAACACTGTTTACCAAATGAACATAAGCATACAAAGTATAATGTTAGAATGTGTAGCAGCATTGCTACCCATACGTAAACATTGAATTTTTCAAATATATTTTATTTCATACATCATGCTGCTTTAATAATTTCGTCGTACCAAAAACGGACATAGTTTTCAAACAGGACATTCTCTAAATTTCATTTATTTTACGATATTTCTTGGTAATGTTTGGTCATATGTTGTTATTAGAATACAATATTGCTTAGAATTAATGAAACATTTTTTATGCATCACTCACTAGCACCGGCCTTGAATTTCATTATATATAACGCATGTATGATGGGTTTTCATAATATAATTATATACACTTTTATTTAATTTGAAAACCGAGTTCACAATTTGTTTTTATCAGTTGAACAACTTCCTTTTTTTGATTTGAGAACAGTTTACCCCCGGTTCCACTAAATTCATTGACCTAATAACGCACTTATAAGTATACATACATGCAAATAATGTGCAAAGTAGTTCCTAATAAAATGATGCTAAAGACCAACACTTGTAATACTTTAAACTTTATTTATTTTACAACGATTGCGAAGCAAGTTCTAACAACTTATATTAATCACTCTCGTTGGCGCGGATGAAAGAGTATATGTGGTCATTCGTGTGGGAGGAAACCGGAGTACCCTGGAGAAAACCCACCTGTCCGATCTGGCGACCACCGTACCATCTCACATACGTCCCGGTCCGAGGATCGAACCCGGGTTGCATTGATGAGAAGCGAGCTCTTGTAATAATCTGTTTCTAAGCATGGCCTTGCTCTTCTGTTTCCCAAACCTAGATCTACGTATATGACATATCACTAATTAGTTTGCCTACGTAATGTTAATACAAATAGAGATGTCGATATCACGTAGACGACCAAATGAATGTTCTATTAGATTTAGTCAGCGTGACATTTTTGCATATTGGTCAACGTGGCGTTATACCTATCCAATAACCCGTGCAATGCCATGCTCAGTAACAGTGTATATGCATGTTTTATAATAGTGTTGCACCCTATGCGTTGGCTTAGCTCGCTCGCCCATATGGTTCGCCGGATGCGAGGGTAAATAAGCTCAATCATCATCTCTTGGCTTAGCTCGCTCGCCCACATGGTTCGCCGGATGCGAGGGTAAATAAGCTCAATAATCATCTCTTGGCTTAGCTCGCTCGCCCACATGGTTCGCCGGATGCGAGGGTATATAAGCTCAATCATCATCTCTTGGCTTAGCTCGCTCGCCCACATGGTTCGCCGGATGCGAGGGTAAATAAGCTCAATCATCATCTCTTGGCTTAGCTCGCTCGCCCACATGGTTCGCCGGATGCGAGGGTAAATAAGCTCAATCATCATCTCTTGGCTTAGCACGTGAGCTTCATTCCCCACCATGTTTCCGTGATGTGCTTTGCAGAAATATTAATGCCAGTTCTAAAGGAATTTGTCCGTTGCTATATGAAGCTATACAGAATAACAGATCGCCTTCGAATATGACGCCATTTTATGAGTTATCATCTACTACCCGGTTCACTGGAGGTCCAGTTTCGTGTATTAAACACTTGTTCTAAACACGATACTCCTCAAGTATTGTTCTGTTTATGAATATCCCCGGTGCGACTTCATTCTGGGCAACAAACACTCCAGTTTAGTGGAGAATCCTTTCCAGTTTATGTTTTACAGCAGCCGTCATAGTTTGATGTGAATTATTATTAGATGACCGACGGAAAAGCTGCGCCAACTAGACACTTCCTTATATAATTCGGCGTTGGACATAGTAGTCACAGTGGTCGCTAGTGCCAATATACGTGTAGCAGATAATGAGGAGTATAATTATATATACAGCACATTCTGTTCCACACTTCAAAGCTTTATATAGCAGGTGATCCAAAGAACAGACCAATAACCCAATAAACTGATAATATACAATTATACATGAATAGAAGTATTAGTTCTTGCAGCTTATATCTTATTTCCTATGAAAGTTTTACTGGTTACTGTTTACATGTTTCATTATGCTATTTCATGTTTTAATTTGTTGAGACAGACAGACAGACAGACAGACAGACAGACAGACAGACAAGACAGACAGACAGACAGACAGACAGACACAGACAGACAGACAGACAGACAGACAGACAGACAGACAGACAGACAGACAGACAGACAGACAGACAGACAGACAGACAGACAGACAGACAGACAGACAGACAGACAGACAGACAGACAGACAGACAGACAGACAGACAGACAGACAGACAGACAGACAGAACGACAGACAGACAGACAGACAGACAGACAGACAGACAGACAGACAGACAGACAGACAGACAGACAGACAGACAGACAGACAGACAGACAGACAGACAGACAGACAGACAGACAGACAGACAGACAGACAGACAGACAGACAGACAGACAGACAGACAGACAGACAGACAGACAGACAGACAGACAGACAGACAGACAGACAGACAGACAGACAGACAGACAGACAGACAGACAGACAGACAGACAGACAGACAGACAGACAGACAGACAGACAGACAGACAGACAGACAGACAGACAGACAGACAGACAGACAGACAGACAGACAGACAGACAGACAGACAGGCAGACAGACAGACAACATTGATTATAACCAATAAACGTATTCATGTACAATATATAAATATAATACAACTAATTGTTTTCTGCGTAGTATTAAAATTTCATGACAATGTTTAAACTTTATTTATTTTACAACGATTGCGAAGCAAGTTTTAACAACTTATATTAATCACTCCTTGGCTCGGATGAAAGCGTAAATGTGGGCATTCGTGTGGAAGGAAACCGTAGTACTCGGAGAAAACCCACCTGTCCGGTCTAGCGACCATCGTACCATCTCACATACTTCCCGGTCCGAGGATCGAACCCAGGTTGCATTGGTGAGAAGTGTTATATCATGACAGGTTTTGGCGCTGTACCACAGTAAGTTGAACAGTCTAAAGTTTAATGATTAATATTGCTGAGAGTGTCATACAATATATTGCATGTTAACCCTTTCAACACCACAGAACTCTAAAATAGCTTACAAAAAAGTGTAGATCCACATGAGCCGGCTCGTGACGAGCCGTCTCATCAGGATCTGCACTTTTTTCAAGTAATATAACTATTTTTAGAATTTTTATTACCCATTTTGATAAATGAACTGATCCAAAAGTAATTTTGTTAAAATTTATTGGTCTAAAAATATCATGGACCAGTGTTACTTGATGTTGAATGGGTTAACGACATAATAAAGCAACAATATGATACACCAGCAAACATCAATGTATGGACATTTAACAGTGTTGCTATGCTAAGAAATACAATACGTTTATTGGATCATGGACGTACAGGTTTTCGGTCCTCTAAGATTTGTCGGTGAATAACATCTAGTCAGTTTCATCTCACAGTAGACTATCTAAAGTGATAATTCTTGCGGAAAAGTACAAAGCCAATTCTTGAGGAAAAGTACAAAGTCATTTATTTTGAATTGTGCCATACAGAGATAGTTACGGGGAAAGGTGTAAGGGGAATTCGGCAGTATGAGTATTTTAAATAAAATACTATGGAACAGGTTTTAGGTCTATTAAACGGAGTGTATTCTCTTAACAAACATATAGCAACAATGTGGAAGTGGTGATAGCGCAGTAGTAGCACGTTCGCTTCAGGTGCGAAATACCCGGAGTTCTAGCCCCGCTGGAGCCGTTACAAGTGTGCCCTCAGGCAAGGCATTTAAATTCCACATGCGTCTTCTCTCTCCCTCGTGGTGATGGATTCCATCAGGAATGAGGTATCGAGAGTGATTAATATAAGTTATAATAACTTGTTTCGCGATCGAGCTAAATTAAATTTTTCTAAACTAAAATAAAATAATATGGTCAGTCTCCCTTGTTTCACTCCCCGCATATGTCCCGAATTTGTTTGCGATTGACGTCACTGCTGTCAGTAGCAGGTGCTTTGTTTATATGGTACACGCTAGAACTGTCAAACAGAAAAATGAGAATATACACATTATATTTCTAAAATATGAACATGTTGATGTTTTCGTTAATGTCATCCAGGTTTACCATAAAATAACACCTCTAGCGGAGGTAATTATTATATAAAGAAATATTGGTGATTATTTTTGCAACTGGTGAATACAGATGCTTTGCTTAGCACATACCAGTGACGTGAACACATTTCTGTTACATGAACGTTGATTGGAGGAACGAAAGCATAGGCTGTTTTCACGCTATATGTTGAATTATTCCACATGCAAGTGCAGTTGCAATTGATTTTATGATGTATGTATGTATGTTCCTTTAATGTCAAACCCCTTGCGGGGACCTAGACATGTTTTCCTGGGCAGGCATAGCCGACCTAAGTGGTTAACCAGTACTAAGCAATGTGTGTGAGGTGCTTTGCTCAATGACACTACATACGTGGCCTGACCGAGTATCGAACCCGGGACCGTTCGATTCCAAATCCGACGCTCTACCACTGGACCACGGACGCCACACTGACTAAGAGCACAGCGTTCTAGCGCAATTGCACATACTGTTAATTTTATTATGGTCAGACGAGGGATCGAACTTGCGATCCCTGGATTACCAGTCCAACGTGTTTACCAGTGGAAGAGGTCAGAGGCCTTTATTTTTTTGCAACTGAGGACACTATTATATATTGCCGTATCCAACTGGTAGATTGCACATCCGACGGTTAACATATAACACATGTGTGCACACTACATTTGTGTAGACATAGATGGACTTGTTTCAGAAATCCGTACAAAGTGGTTCATACAGTGTACGGCTACTACGAACAAACACATCAACATAAGCATCTCTATGTTCGGTCGTTGTAGTTTTCTTTATAGTCGCCTCCACCGAGGCATTTGGACGACTGGTTTCTCTAAGTAGATTATGTTGTCTGCTAAGTTGCTTATGTTGACTGCTACGATGCGCATGTTGACAACTGAAGAGACATCTACGTTCTTCCCAGGGTGACAACTCCTGTATCCTTTCTTTCGAAGCCGGTCCCTGATAGGGCCACATCCTCCACAATGTGTCAGCTCACAGCAGCAGTAATGGTTCTGGTTACTTTGCTGGGGTCCTCGTCGCTATCTAGAAGTCATGTCCCATCGTCTCCTTCAAGGAGCCGGCTAAAAGATCGCCAGCTATCCGGCGTCGCCAGCACCGAGCATTGCTATACCGCCAAGTAGGTATGTTAATAAGTACGTTGGCACTCATATAGAACAATGCGCTTCTACTGTACCGATAGCGCGCCTTCCGTCAGCGAAGTCCTTGACCCATTGTCCTGTTATGAGCTGTGCCTAGGTCACGACGTGCACTTTGCGGAGGAACGACTTCCTGTAATCTCTATTTTGACAAATTTAGGCCAATGTATAAAAATTACATTACAACGACATTTGAAACACGTGAAATGCAGCTCGCTGATTGGATAATGTGAGTAGAGCGTGGTATAATTAATGTATTTCCTATTATTAAGAATACATAACCCAGTAGTATGCATGTTCCAGCAACAAGTTTCCTAATGGATAATCTTGTCTTAGACAACATTCGCATTCGCTTGTAGAAGAATATTGCCATCGATTCATCTACAAGAATGTCCCAACGTTATCTTAAACAACATTCGCATTCGCTCGTAGAAGAATAGTGCCATCGATTCATCTACAAGTATTTCCCAACGTTATAAAACAATTGCAAAAGATCAGTGAAATGCAGACAAACATGTCAAGAGGAGATTGGAGAAGAATTCCATAAGTTCCTTGTTTTTTGCATTCTAATCCTTTTTCTGTAAATTGATATGTGCTTTATATGCATGTCACTTTCTGGGAACTATCTGGAACGTATAATGGGATATTGAATCAGAGATATTTGTCTAGTGTTGACTATTTAACAAAAGTCATGCAGTCTTCATCTGCTATGTCGAATTCCGTCGGACCGAACAAAATACTTCGACATAACCGAAGTTTGACGTAATGAAATTCGATATAAACAGATCCAGTTATATGTAAAGTGATAGTGTCTGAAACGGGACTTCGATCAGACTTCGAGATAACCGGATAATTTGACATAACCGACTTTGACATAACGGATGTAGACTGTACATTGATGGTTTTCTTATTACATCCCCATGGCGGATAACGTCCGATTTATCCCGAAATGTATATTGGTTCTTTTAGTTGGAATCCTTCGTTTTAAAACTTCGCTAACAAGATGTTGCGGTTAGATTAACGTGATTGTCTCAAAACTGTGTCAATTAATTTATTACATATTTTTACTGTAAATTTTGATTTGATCACATTTTATTACACTATATACATGTATATAACAATCACAATCGTTGTACAAATAGAAATTTAGCAAATGGGTTGGGCCACACGTTCTAACAACATTAGTGATTGGCCCTCCCCATAATATAAATTAAGAACAACAGAATGTAAGTGGCGTAGTTAAAAAAGATTAATATAGTTAGTCTGTGAATGTTCAAAGAAATGTGCTAGAACTGTCAACTATCCATTGTTTAATAGTACTGTAGATTTAAAGACGAGAACACGGATGAAAATGAATAGCACGTGGTGCAAAGGAAACAGCGTTTGACAGGGGGAAGAACTATGTACGTTTTCTTTAGTTCTAATCCCTTTCAGTCTACTGATGTTGCATTATATGTCAAATGTTCATTTTCTTGATTAGGCATACACGTAAAAATACTGAAACAAAAAGTGCTTAAACTAAAATTTGCAATGCTAGCAACTAATTTCCCATGGACAGATCACTTAGTTCACAGAGTCTTGCTATGACATATAGAAAGTGAAGATAACATCAGTGGAGTATAATACATTCTATTTCTCACTGCATTGCACGTGCGTTTCACAACCGCAGCAAGTTGAAATGTTGTCAACTCTAACGTTTTCCGACTCAAGCTGAGCATGACGTCATTTGTGACGTATATTTAAGAAATAATAAGAATCAACCGTGGTATATCGCAGAATAACCCTCGTTTGAAGTTCTCATGCGTAGAAATATATCACGAAGGCCGAATTCTAACACGACTTACTTCTAATAATTTGAAAGGAGTATTTATTACAAACATCACGTGACTTTCATTCATAAAACTTTACACGCATTGTATAAATGGAATAGCCAAAACACGGTGCGCGCGCAGCATAGTTCAAGGTATGTATATCGCAGAATAACCCGTGTTAGAATATGATGTAATTCTGTTGTCGTCTAAATACGACGTTATAGCTATATTTAGCGCAAGGTCGCATCGCTTTCTATCACAAATCACTTTGTTCAGTCTAAAATAGGTGCTTGTTTATAAGTAAATGATTGGATTATATTTCACGTATGACGACACAATGCTATTAATCGTTACCATCGTGATACTAATGCTTTTTATATTCATTCTGTGAATTATAATTCGATCATACACAGAACAGATACATATTCGTGTAAGGTCAAGCCGTTCGTGAGTTTGTTGACATAATAATTATTTCTATTGTGTCAATAGTAATACTTTACTTTGACTTCAACCCTTTATTTTTTTTTATTCCTCATAATTTCATATTATTATTAACATAATATATATACAGATTTATACAAATTTATGGTAGCTCGATTGCGAAACAAGTTCTTACAACTTATATTAATCGAGACCTCATTCCTGATTTAATCCATCGCCATGAGGGAGAGAGAAGAGGCAATGTGGAATTTAAATGCCTTGCCTAAGGGCACACTCGTAACGGCTCCAGCGGAGGCTCGAACTCCGGTCATTTCGCACCTGAAGCGAACGAGCTACCACTGCGATATTACAACATCCACATATACAGATAAGTACATACCATGACAGTATCAACGTTATGCATTACACATAGTATGTGCTTAATCATTATGTCTAGCGGTTGTTCTATATTTAAGCCTTTTTAAGCCTGAAACATACTTATACTCAGTTTATTAAGCTAAATTATTGTTCGTTTGATTACTTTCACATGCTATACTGTTATATCATAACGTTAAGATAAGGTATATACCATGTATATAAATATTTGCGTTAGTATTATAAAATTAATTAGATATATTGATATAATGAATTGCTGTCGCCATATTTTTGTATATGTACATGTATGCCACATGGGTCTGAGACCTTCTGGATTTAAACAAATAAAACTTTGAAACTTTGAAACTTATTTAAACAAATTTAAAATTAAAACCCTTTATTGGCTTTCTCCATTATTATTTTCTCCCTCTCTGGGTTCGACCGAAAATAAATAGTTTCTTTGCTAAACCCTGCTTATATCAAAACACAAACACACTTTAGCTTACGCAGGTTCGAGCCCCCGTCTGACCTTAATAAAATTAACCTGTCTTTCAGATGAGACTTTAAACCGAGGTCTCGTGTCGGTGCTTTACACCATGCACATAAAAGAACCAGAGGAGACTCTGGAATGGGTCTCTGTCTGTATCATTGTACTATCCTCCAAAATCTAAAATGATTAATCTCTTCAGGAGGCGTCGCTCATATGGGCATCCGGTAGCGACGATAAATAAACGTAAAACACACACACTTTAACTTAGAATGCGGTTCGTTACCGTTCGTTTATTGTATATGTGTTAACACGTTAATAAATGGAATGGCGTATCGTATTATAATCATTTTATGCATAATATTATCATCAGACTAAAGAACATTATTGTTGGAATACATCGATACTATATATCTACTAATATGTAATGTGATTTAACTTTTTAATCTAATATGAAGTATGTATAATATTGCTATATTATACCACTATTATGTATGCCTCATACTGGAGGTAAATATCCCTCGTCTCCATAATTATCGTTCTGAAGATATTAATTTAACAAGTGATTTATAACCCCCACCCCCGTACAGTGGTGTAGTCTTAATGTTAAATTAAGCGCACCGCAATTGCACCACCTAGCTGTTCGGTAATCGACCTTCGAAAGACAATCATACCATATTTTACCCCCACAATCTAACAAGCGTATATCGCGCTATGACACCAATACCCCGTGCAGCATGTGCACAACAGACGGGTATGTAGTCCAGTGGTAACACACTGGACTGGTAATCCAGAGATCGCAGGTTCGATCCCCCGTCTGATCCTAATAACATTAACAGTCTTTCAGATGAGACGTTAAACCGAGGTCTCGTGTCGGTGCTTTACACTATGCACGTAAAAGAACCAGAGGAGACTCTGGAATGGGTCTCTGTCTGTATCATTGCACTATCCTCCAAAAATCTAAAATGACTAAAATCTTCAGGCAGCGTCGCTCATATGGGCAACCTGCAGCGACGATAAATAAACGTAAAACACAACAGAATGTGCACAAATACACAGCGTAGCGAAAAGAACTGACATTATGCAGTGCCTATTTCATTTTATAAATTGCATTGCTAAATAATCAAGTGGTCAACAGTTTGGATTGCAAATATGTGGATAGAAGGTACGCTCCACCGTCTGGCCATAATACTATTAACAGTATTTCAGATGGGACGATAAACCGAGGAATCATGCATCGGTGCTGTACACTGGGACTACAACTGAACTGTTTCTGGAATAAGTGCGTCTTCTGTCTGTTGCACAATCCCCCAACACATAAAATGACCAATATACATTTGGAGGCGTCGTCCAATTTAATCAGGAGCGACGATAAATAAACTCCCCCCACCCCCCAATACATCGAAAAAACCACAACGCAACTATTAACAATTGAAAACGATCATTATATACGGACTCACGTTACTGGAGCAATTTCCAATGAACGATTGGTGATAAATGAGAATGGAATGGGATATTATCTTCTGCACGAACATCGCTTATATACAGTCAAACTGTTCAAAGCAATTTACGCCGATGAACGTGTAATCAGCACTTGTTCTATACACAGACAAATTCATTATCACTGCGTACACACAACGTAACATGATTGTCTATTCAACACGATAGTTTGTACGGCAAATGGTTATCTGGTGCGAACACGTCTGAAGAATTTTACTTCTAGATTAATCTA
The DNA here is from genome assembly GCA_014843695.1 of Archivesica marissinica. Classification (NCBI taxonomy): domain Eukaryota; kingdom Metazoa; phylum Mollusca; class Bivalvia; order Venerida; family Vesicomyidae; genus Archivesica; species Archivesica marissinica. The sequence continues at coordinate 53,825,126 of CM026401.1, read as the reverse complement.
CTAGTGTATTCGAACCTAATTTGTAGAAAACAAATTCATTGGGAAGTTTATTTCGTACGTATGTCGTCAGAATGTTCCACGAGAATCACGTGCTGTTTTGACCCTTTATTGCATTTGTGATATGCATAATTATAACGTGACTGATTCTTGTTAGATTATCCCATCGTACCTAGCCTGCGAACAGGCGTTGATATCATTATTATGCCTGCGAACAGGCGTTGCTATATAATGCCTGCGAACAGGCGTTGCTATATTATGTCCGTGAACAGGCGTTGCTACATTATGCCTGCGAACAGGCGTTGTTATATTATGTCCGTGAACAGGCGTTGCTATATAATGCCTGCGAACAGGCGTTGCTATATTATGCCTGTGAACAGGCGTTGCTATAGTATGCCTACGAACAGGAGTTGATATCATTATTATGCCTGCGAACAGGCGTTGCTATATTATGCCTGTGAACAGGAGTTGATATATTATGCCCGGGAACAGGCGTTGCTATATTATGCCTGCGAACAGGCGTTGCTATATTATGCCTGTGAACAGGCGTTGCTATATTATACCTGCGAACAGGCATTGATATATTATGCTTGTGAACAGGCGTTGCTATATTATGCCTGTTCACATGCGTTGCTCTATTATGCTTGTGAACAGGCGTTGATATATTATGCCTGAGAACAGGCGTTGCTATATTATGCCTGTGAACAGGCGTTGCTATATTATGCCTGCGAACAGGCGTTGATATATTATGCTTGTGAACAGGCGTTGCTATAATATGCCTGTTCACAGGCGTTGCTCTATTATGCTTGTGAACAGGCGTTGATATAGTATGCCTGCGAACAGGCGTTGCTATATTATGCCTGCGAACAGGCGTTGCTATATTAAGTTTGCGAACAGGCGTTGCTATATTATGCCAGAGAGCAGGTGTTGCTATTTTATGCCTGCGAACAGGCGTTGCTATATAATGCCTGCGAACAGGCGTTGATATATTATGCCTGCGAACAGGCGTTGCTATTTTATGCGTGCGAACAGGCGTTGCTATATTATGTCAGTGAACAGGCGTTGCTATATAATGCCCGCGAACAGGCGTTGCTATATTATGCCTGCGAACAGGCGTTGCTATAGTATGCCTGCGAACAGGCGTTGATATATTATGTCCGCGAACAGGCGTTGATATATTATGCCTGTGAACAGGCATTGCTATATTATGTCCGTGAACAGGCGTTGCTATAGTATGCCTACGAACAGGCGTTGATATATTATGTCAGCGAACAGGCGTTGATATATTATGCCTGCGAACAGGCGTTGCTATATTATGTCCGTGAACAGGCGTTGCTATATTATGCCTGTGAACAGGCGTTGGCATAACATGCCTGCGAACAGTCGTTGCTATATTATGCTTGTGAACAGGCGTTGATATATTATACCTCCGAACAGGCGTTGCTATATTATGCTTGCGAACAGGCGTTGCTATATTATGCCTGTGACCAGGCATTGATATATTATGTCTGGCCAGCCATATTCAGTCTAGTGTTGTAAAGCTCCGGTATGTTCTGCTTGCAATGCTTTATCGTATAGCTTATGTACGACAGTTTTCCACAAACACCGGTACTTGCCAAGCAAACAGCTGAGTTTATAATTGTATATTAGTATACGCAGAAGATATGCCAGCTGCATATAATTAGTGAGTTAATTCATACGAGCATGTGCCCGGCCGATCTCCTCAATGCTTGCATGTCACAGTCCGGGCACGTCTCGCATCAGCAGCGTATGATTCTGGTTGGCGTTCTTGCGACACACGCTCCAGCACCATCGTCTTATGGAAGTGGTGTAGGTATGGCCAGACCCTGGAGCCTTATAGACGACCAAAGGTCTAACGTCCTGATTCGTGTATCTGCCGCTGCGGAATGACGAACAGTGAGGAGGGTGGCCTTAAGACGAACCGTTCAGAAAGAAGAGACCATCAAAACGTGTAGCCATGAATAGGAAGATGATGCCTCCTCCAATTGTCGTTTTGTCGCACCATCATAGAATACGTCAAGACCATTACTCTACAAGACACCATTCTACAACTCTACAGACACTTCACGAATAATCGATGCAGGAATATAATCAACTTGCTCGCCTACATGTTTCGCCGGCGACGAGGATAAATATACTTAAATACTACTACGAATATGCATATAATCAGGGCGCATATGCTCATCGAATGACATGTAATATTTTTCGTTTAATCATATTTTATTTGCTATTTTACATATATAGTACATATAGACTTAACATTCATTATATGTGATAAAATGCAAAATGGGTTGGGCAACAAGTTCTAGCAACATGTAATATTAGTGCAAATATTCTTCCATTCGGTAAATTTCTCCGCAAATATCGTAAAGATTGATCTACACCCCATATATATTTAGAAGGCTTGATATAGCACTGACCAGCACGCGAAAGGCCTGGAGTTCGAGTCCTCTAGAGCCGTTACGATTGTGCCCTTAGGCAATGTATTTAAATTCCACGTTGCCTCTTCTCTCTCCCTCGTGGCGATGTATTCCATCAGGAATGAGGTGATTAATATATAAGTTATAAGATAAAGCTAAATTTATAAGCTAAATTTGTGTTTGTGTACAATGATTATAACATGTGTTTGTATATGTGTGAATTCATGTGTTTGTATATGTGTGAATTCATGTGTTTGTATATGTGTGAATTCATGTGTTTGTATATGTGTGCATTCATGTGTTTGTATATGTGTGAATTCATGTGTTTGTATATGTGTGAATTCATGTGTTTGTATATGTGTGAATTCATGTGTTTGTATATGTGTGAATTCATGTGTTTGTATATGTGTGAATTCATGTGCATATTGCTTTCTGTTCAATACATATTGGAGATTAATAAATAATTGAGAATATCCTCGCAGATAGCCTGCCTGTGTTATCCATTCTAAGACGAAATTGGCATAACCTCATATGGTTGTATATGCGTAAATAGGCAGAAGTGCATCCGTGAAGGTAGTCCCATTATCTAATATAGTTCATTTTTCGTTTTGGTAAAAAACTAAAAATGCATTTTCATTACAGGCAGTGTATAGTTTTTGTGTGTATTTTGGAGAAAGTATGTGCCTTGAGAATACTTCAGTCTAGTTGATGTGTAGAAAAGATGTGGTATAAGAATTCAGGCCATTGCAAACTGAAGGTTGGTATACTGTATTATTTGGCGGAGGAATACAGTGTGTAAACACAGTGACGTTATTCACAGGTAAGCACTGGATGTGGAAAACATTATAATTGGAAGAGTTTTGCTGTTTTACAGTTTCATTTGAATACCTCTTCACAGTGGATGTGGTATCAGAAGAAATGAAAGATTGGAAATATAAATGAACAGATTGTATGTTTTTACTTTTTACTATTTATTTAATAGGCCATGTATTTGTTGTTTTACAACATTTACCATGTGGACTATTGACGTACCACAGGTGGTTTCCTCTGTTTTTATCGTTGATTCCTTTGCATAGCATGCTATCAAGTTTCATCCATTCTCATCTTATATATATTATTATAAAATTACTGTATCTCTACAGAGAGGCTACAGTATATCCAATATGTACTTACTTACTTGTAACCATTTGTTCTCAATTCATTAACATGATTTTGATAACATCGCATCTATCACACCGCAGCATCTGGTGAGGAAACAGCGGTAAGAACAAAGGAATCCAACTACAAGGACCGATATACATTTCGGGATAAATCGGACTTTATCTACTAATGTACGAATGACGATTATGATACATCTTTGAGAATATCTTCAGGCTTGGCTGTTTGGCTGACCTTTGTTATCTTGATAGTGCAGTACGTTTTTGCGTTAAGCGTTTTACATGTATGCACCAATTCTCGGAGAGTCTATAACCGTATGTGTCAATTTCAATGTCAATGCCAAAGCTAGATCCATTCCATTTGCTGTGCAGCACGGACATTTCTAGGTTCCATTAGCTTCATTTTAACTATGAAAACATCTGTCTCTTCCTTTATCAAACGGGGCATAATCTTGAAGTGATATCATATTCCTGACTCACTAGTCTATAGAACCAGACACCATTTATGTTAGTAATAGAATTAATCTGGCATAATGCTTCAGATAACCCGACTATACTGTCTGGGTCATATGAATACATGACATTTGAGAGTAGCGTGTAATGGGGCTTCAAGAACCGTATGGCCGCGCTATGACCGGAGACGTAGCACCGTATTGCCGACAGAAGTATGTCAAAGTTGCATTAACAACACAAGTTGATCCAAGCGGCGATAACTCACTGGATATAATACTAAACACAAGAAACATTAGGTACATATGTGATAAATGAAAGTCGTGATAGATCGTGGTAGTCGTGATAGCGCAGTGGATGCACTTTCGCTTCAGGTGCGAAAGGTCCGGAGTTCGAGGCCCGCTGGAGCCGTTATGGTTGTGCCCTTAGGCAAGGCATCCTGGGGAGACATTCTATTATGCATGCATCCTGATGAGACATTCCATTATTCATGCATCCTGATGAGACATTCCATTATTCATGCATCCTGGGGAGACGTTGCCTCTTCTCCTCTCCCTCGTGGCGATGGACTCCACCAGGAATGAGGTCTCGCGAGTGATTAATATAAGTTGTGAGAACTTGTTTCGCAATCGATCTAAAATAAATATGTATAAACTAAATAAAAGAAAATAAAACAAAATGGTTGAATTTCAGGATTCTTGCTAATTTTGAATGTTCTATCGAAAGTTGTTTGCACATATCTAATTCTGAACGTTAATTATCTCATTAGACTATGATTTTGTGTGAATTTAGTATGGACGAACAGTATGCCATAATATTTATTCGAATTATTTCAGCGGCTATCTATTTGGCGTGTGGAAGGTCGGTGGGTGCCAGTCATTTCCAGAACGTGAGGATATGTATGTTCGATCTCCGCCCGAACCAGGGTGTTGGGTGCTTAGACATTACACATAAATCCATCTTCTCTCTGTTTCATTCCATGTCATATAACCCAAATGGGTTAAACCCTATCCCCTCCGATTTGACAACATTGAAAATTGGTGTATATTGTCATTATGGCATAAAAAAGTGACGTTTCAAATATTAGCTCAATTCAGATGGGACTTTAAACCGAGGTCTCGTGTCGGTGCTGTAAACCGTGCACGTAAAGGAACCAGATGAGACTCTGGAATGGGTCTCTGTCTGTATCATTGCACTATCCTCCATACATCTAAAACATGTCTAATCTCTTTAGGAGGCGTCGCTCATATGGGCAACCGGTAGCGACGATAAATAAACGTAAAACACACAATACGCCCAACGCTCAATTGGACCGACTGTTTATGATATATGGCATGTTGACTTTTGTAAATTTGGAGTACCAACTATTTTTCATACGGCCATTGCTTTGTAACTTTGGGTACATCTCAATGGTCTTAAATTCAACCCAGGTTCAATATTCGGACCGGGAAGTATGTGTGATGGAACGGTTGTCGCCAGATTGGACATGTGGGTTTTCTCCGAGTACTCCGGTTTCCTCCCACACAATGACCACCTATACGCTTTCATCCGCGCCAACGAGAGTGATTAATATAAGTTGTTAGAACTGTCTTGGACAACTTTGCAGGCTGCGGTGTAAATACCTAGCGAAGAAAATATTCATTCACAGACTTGTCAGATACACAAATTACAAAGAGCGCCAGATTTTTATGCCAGATATTTTCAAAATTCTGCAAACATATGGTTTACTGTCCTACGTAACTTCGTTTCAAGATTCGGCATACTTTCCATCAAAATATTCATGGAAACGTCTTCTTGCTCGCCATGTTCTGTCTTACGAACAGAACATTCTTTGTGAAAGACTTAACACCGGAACAGTATGTGAACATGTTTCCAAATAAAGGCCCGTGTGCACTATGGCATTTGTGTAGAAAATACCCTTCTGTAAAACAATACTGTTTTAACGCTGTTAGTTTAATGTGTAAACTACTTTCGTTTTTTAGGCCCGAGCGTTGTACAAGATGCAATTATTTAGCCGAAAGCATTATTATGCATCAAATACTTTTTGTGTTGAAAATGAAAACTTGAGATCACGTTTATGGACAAATGTTATTGCACATACAAGTGTCCAAGTTTTTATTAAATGGATGCTTCACCAACAAAATGTTCAAGTGTTTGACTTACTGGCCGGCCTTAAACACTATGCTATAGATGACTATGCCAGCGAAAAGATTATGCTGGCTAGTGTTAAGTACTTGTACTTGATGACAAGGTAATGCAATGCCTTATTCGTGAAATGTACAGCAGAGGACCTATATTGAAATATATATGTATAATATAGTTAACATACGTGATAGTAAAGACGTAGGCACTGACGGCTCTTTAAATATGACTGAAATTAGTTGAATCATGTATCGTTTTAACAATGCTACACGTGTTATAGACTGTACGACTGTTTTATTGTTAACTGCATGGTATAAGCTTCATGCAGCCATGTGATGCGTGCATATTGTGATCTCCAATTATCGTGTGTTAGTCTGATTGAATCTTGCATTTCGTTTCGGTAAGATCCACTCAGGTTTATAGTGTGCGCTTATCACGGATATTAATACTGGTGCACCGGTATTATAAATGAATATGTGTGGTTTATGTACATGTACATATACATATACATGTATGAGTATATTTATATTCATATACTAATATGTGTATGTTATACTAGAACTACTGTGTACGTACCAGTGTAATATCATTGTGAAGGCATGTACTTTATTTGCATCGTAAATTGTATGCCTTTCTCTGTAAATATCATATGTATAGATATGCACTTGACGTGCATTGTACCTATGCGTTGTATAATTGTCATGTATAATTGTAATTTGTATTAGATTGTGTTCTTTGTAAATTAGATGTTTATGTTAATATTGTATGTGGCTCTCTCTCTCTGCAGTGGAGGAAATAAAGTTATCTATCTATTGTATATCAACCAATTGATGGAGAGAACAATTATATATTTAGTTTTCTTTCGTTTTAATCCCGCTCAGTCTACTGCTGTTAATATATATGTAAAATGTTCATTTCTTGAAATAAATAATGTTCAAACTACAGTCTACAACCGTTATGTCAAAGTCGAATTATCCGGTTATCTCGAAGTCGGATCAAAGTCCCGCTTCATGCACTATCATTGTTCATATATCTGGCTCCGTTTATATATCATTTTGTTAAGTTTCGGTTATGTCGAAGTATTTTGTTCGGTCCGACGGAATTCGAGATAACGGATGTAGACTGTAAATATAAGTTTCTGTTTTTATATACCTATCACAGCCGAGCCAAATATTTAAAATGGCTATATTTTCGGCTTTACTTTAAATTGATCTCATTTTGGATATTGGCAATGATGTTATTGTCAATTAGGTCGTGATGAAAGCTAACCACTGCGCTAATCGGACAGCCAACAGCTGCGCAGTGATGTCAGTGAGTGAAATATATGTGTCCACAATAGAGAGACAGTCTCCCGTTGTTTATCTCCAATGGCGCCAAAAACAAATACTGGCGCTAAATTTTCTGAAGTGGCCAAAATAGTTGACCCAATTTGGTTTTGGCACAACATGTTTGTCAAATACAGTGCTTCAAATATGTATCTAGGCTGTCCGATTAGCGCAGTGGATAGCACGATCGCTTCTCACAAATGCGACCCTAGTTCGATCCTCGGACCGGGAAGTATGTGAGATGGTACGATGGTCGCCAGCTCGGACAGGTGGGTTTTCTCCGGGGTACTCCGGTTTCCTCCCACACGAATGACCACATATACGCTTTCATCCGCGCCAACGAAAGTGATTAATATAAATTGTTAATTTAATAACTGCGCAATCTGTATAATTAAAATAAGCATCTTTCCCCCGACCCACCTCATAACATTCTCAATCAATCCTCGTACTGTTTTGGGGTAGCAAACGGGAACCGCGCAATAATGAATAGAACATGAAAAACTAATCCATAATTTACTAACCGCATTTTTTGGTCGATATTGCATCATATACTTTAATTCACGGTTTCTGAGAAATAAAAGTTTTCATTACATGCATAACATGCAACAATAACAATGCTCTATGTGATGTTTGAGCGCAATTTGTGTATCATTGTCTTCGGAATGGCATTAAGTTCTCCAAGTTAATGGAATCCTCGACGATTTTTTGGCAAAGGTTGATTAAAAAAACATAAAAAGAATGTGATAAAAACATTACGTCATCTATGAACATACGAATGTATGTTACATGGCTATAAATAATCCAGTCCATTAATACAGACACGTTCGTACAGTATTCCTGTTCCATAAATCAAAGTTATATTAATATATAACTGACGAAACACCTGCTATCTAATGGGAGACATCTATAATTTTCTATTACCTCCCTTGGAAGCTAAGGTCTGATTTATTCCAAAATGTGAATAGGTCCTTTTAGTTGGAATCCTTTGTTTTTACTGTTGTGCAGACAGACAGACAGACAGACAGACAGACAGACAGACAGACAGACAGACAGACAGACAGACAGACAGACAGACAGACAGACAGACAGACAGACAGACAGACAGACAGAACAGACAGACAGACAGACAGACAGACAGACAGACAGACAGACAGACAGACAGACAGACAGACAGACAGACAGACAGACAGACAGACAGACAGACAGACAGACAGACAGACAGACAGACAGACAGACAGACAGACAGACAGACAGACAGACAGACAGACAGACAGACAGACAGACAGACAGACAGACAGACAGACAGACAGACAGACAGACAGACAGACAGACAGACAGACAGACAGACAGACAGACAGACAGACAGACAGACAGACCGATCGACCGGCAGGCAGGCAGGCAGGCAGGCAGAGGCAGGCAGACAGACAGACAGACAGTCAGTCAGTCAGGCAGGCAGGCAGGCAGGCAGGCAGGCAGGCAGGCAGGCAGGCAGGCAGGCAGGCAGGCAGGCAGGCAGGCAGGCAGGCAGGCAGGCAGGCAGGCAGACAGACAGACAGACAGACAGACAGTATCTCTTTCTTGCCAAATTAGTCATTCGTATACTGCTATAAATGCTAGACCCAGCTGTAGTACATTCGCTTCACGTGCTTAAGGCCCGTATTTCGCGCCACATCTGGAATGATATCTCGGGAGTGATTAATATAAGTTGTAAGAACTTGGTTCGCAATGGAGCTAAGTGGTCGAGTGGTTAAGGTCGCTGACTTGTATACCACTGTAACGTATCATCACTGATGGTCACGGGTTCGAGGCCCGCTCAGACCGTGTCTCATTTATATGAAAAAGTTGGCAGTTTCTTACGGAGGTTGGTGCACCCAAGTACTGGTTAACCATTGGAGCCTGCCCAGGAAAGGTGTTGTTAGGTAAACTGCCCGCCGGCGATATAGCCCAAAATGGTGCTGATGCAGGCGTAACACCCGAAATATAATAATAAATCGTCTTTAGTTTCTTTAAATTCGCCACCCCCGAGGTATATGGATACTGCATACGTCTAAGATGATTTGATTTAGCCATGATATGTTATTGCTTATGTATTACATTCGATAATACAGTCTACATCCGCTATGTCAAAGTCGGTTATGTCGAATTATCCGCTTATCTCGAAATCGGATCAAAGTCCCGTTTCAGACACTACCATTTTACATATAACTGGCTCTGTTTATATCGAATTTCGTTAAGTCAAACTTCGGTTATGTCGAATTATTTTGTTCGCTCCGACGGAATTCGACATAACGGATGCAGACTGTACAACATTACAGAGTCAAATGTTAAATTAATTAACAGATTATAAGGCACATAGTTATATACATTTGTATAACATAGCAAAAGGGTCGGGCAACACGTTATAACCAACATTAGTTTAAACATAGGAATAGTTGCAATAGAACAATTAGGAATGGGGAAAAGGTTACATAGTAACTTATTCTAATCCCTTTCCTCCCCTTTCCCTTTCTAGCAAACATTAGAAAACGGTCCTTCCCAATAATCAAACATAATTTAACAAAATGTGCAATATCGTCTCAGTACTATCAATTATACTTGATCTCTGTTGATATTGGAGGTATAATTAATAAACCGAGATTACGAAATGTGATAGATCTGTAATGTTAATGTAAAGACAAAAATGAGAAATAGAAAGACGAAGAATTCGAAAAAAAATGTCCTAACTCCATCAATATTTCAATGAAGTTATTAAAATGAAACAAAAAGGAAAAAAAGAAAGAAAAAGTAGAGAACCCTCGCTGTTTTACCCCAGTCCTGGCCCCTACATCCTCGCCCGAAATCCGAATATATATTCTTATAAGTGTGTCAGGCAAATTCTAATTAACGATCAGTTGTAGGTGTGTGTGTTTTACGTTTATTTATCGTCGCTACCGGTTGCCCATATGAGCGATGCCTCCTGAAGAGATTAGTCGTTTTAGATGTTGGAGGATAGTACAATGATACAGACATAGACCCACTCCAGAGTCTCCTCTGGTTCGTTTACGCACACAGTGTACAGCACCACACGAACCATCGGTTTAAAAGTCACATCTGAAATACTGTTAGTTGTATTAGTATTTACTACTCAATGCAGGTTATTTTTGATTTAGGTTTATTAAACGTCGCTACCGTTACCTATTTGAGCGATTTTAAAAATATAGCAATGGCGTTATAGTTAAGCAAAATACACGTAGAGCTATATATAGATGATTGTATTTGACCTTTGTGTGTGTGTTTTACGTTTATTTATGGTCGCTACCGGTTGCCCATATGAGCGACGCCTCCTGAAGATATTAGTCATTTTAGATTTTGGCGGGTAGTGCAATGATACAGACAGATACCCGTTCCAGAAGTTAATCTGGTTCTTTTACGTGCACGGTGTAAACCTCGGTTTAACGTCCCATCTGAAAGACTGTTATTTTTATTAGGGTCAGACGGGGGGATCGAACCTGCGATCCCTGGATTGACGGACTCAATGCTTGTTAAGCCATACTTTTATATAAACATGAGACAACATTACAAGTATTTTTGATTAGGCAATTATCTGACAAGCTAACAATGTCCTCCTGACATTAATTACATACTTTAAGTGATAGCTCTCAATTAGCTACCGCATGACATTTCAATATCTGTTTATAATTCCTGAACTAGGTTTATAATTCCTGAACTAGAAATTGCCAATTCCATTTAATGACAGTCTTGTTGCCGCTGTCACCAGTTAAATGTTTAACCTTTCAATGCTACGAAAATAAGTGGAATATCTTCTATTAAGATCAACACTAGACTGTATTAAAAGTTATCTAAGTGAACCAGCCAACACTGCAATACTATCACAATTAATAACAAGAAAATCTATTACATATAAAAGCCGGGTCATGGGGGATGGCATCGGTTTTTCATGACTTCACTATAAAAACGAGTTTCTGTCCTGCCAATTTTACAAAGCAACTATCGTCAAGTAACCGGTTACATGCATTTATAATGAATCGCAGGTGAAATGGTATACGACTGTAGACAACCTTATTTGTTTAACTACGCCACATATTCATATTGCACATACATGTGTAGGTCCGTGATTACGCCTGGGCAGGATCCGGCTTTTATACACTACTCAATCGCTTCAACCGTGTTGTTCAAAACATTTTCTAGTCGATTTAAGTTGTTATTTTATTCAGTGTTTTGTTGTTTTTCTAGTTAATAAATGCTGTTGAATGAGATAGTGTCTTAAAATGTGTGTAAACTAATCCATGTCATCTTACTAAATACTCTTATTAGAAACAAGATAAACATTTAGTATAAATATGTAATAGAAGGACGATTGAAAACTCACTCTCCATAATACAGTGAGAATTGATCTATTTATTCCTGTAGGTGCATACGTACTCTCATGAATCGGTTGGATGGGTGTAGTTGTCTGTGTTTGATAGACGTTTTCATATTTAAAGTTGTCAAGAAATACGTAATTACGCAGTTATTTTACTATCAAGTAGACTAGCTCACAATGCGTTTTCGGGTAACACCATTTGTGAGCATGCTGCCGTTTCATAGGTTAAGCAGGGAGAAAGTTGAAATATAACAAATTCACAGCGATATTCCACACACATGGTCAGACTAGTCTGGTCCCACACCGATGTTGTTTTGAGGTATGTGTTTTACGTTTAGTATATGCAAATTTACTTTAGCTCGATTGCGAAACAAGTTCTTTCAACTTATATTAATCACTCTCGAGACCTCATTCCTGATGGAATCCATCGCCATGAGAAGAAGAAACGTGGAATTTAAATGCCTTGCCTAAGGTCATAATCGTAACAGCTCCAGTGAGGCTCGAAATCCGGACCTTTCGCACATGAAGCGAACGCGCATCCACTGCGCTATCACGACTTCCACGATCTATCACGACTTTCATTTATTTCATATGTAGGATAGTGCAATGATACAGACAGAGACCCATTCCAGAATCTCTTCTGGTTCTTTTACGTGCACGGTTTACAGGTCCGACACGAGATCTCTGTTCCATGTCCCATCTGAAAGACTGTTAATTTTATTAGGGTCAGACGGGGGATCGAATCTGCTATCCATGGATTACCAGTCCAGCATGCTACCACTGGACTACAGATCCGTCTGTTTTGAGGTTGGGGTTTCGGGGAGAGGCAGTCAAGCAGCTTATTAGGGAAGCTATTAATTGTTTTCTCTTTTTTTCCTCTCAATTCTTCTTGTTCATTTGTAGTATTATCTTAAGCGTATCCCACCATTTTCTTATTCAATCAAAACAATACTTTTCTTGAAAGACTTAGTACTACATACATCGGAACAAATTGTTAGCCAATTTGACCTTTTGGAAAGGGCTGTTGCTAATGTGTTCACAACCTGTAGCCCAATCCGTTTGCACTTTGATGAAAATGTCATATATATGGATATGGCTATTATTAGGATTTATGTATGTTATTAAAGCAGCATTACATCGTATGAAATAAATGATATTTGAAAAATTCAATTTGTACGTATGGGTAGCAATGCTGCTACACATTCTAACATTATACTTTGTATGCTTATGTTCATTTGGTAAACAGTGTTTTTTTGCGATGAAACAAACTCGAAACCGAAAGTAGGACTTTCCGAGTCGATCGGTCACGCACGTGTTACTTGATAATTATATTGATTCATTCCTCTGTTAGCTACTTCTTTTAGGGACATTTCTACATCCCCGCGAGGGGTTCGACATTAGAGGAAGATATATAGTATTTTATGTTCAAAATATATACGTTGTTCTACATACTCTGTTGTTTCACGCATTCGTGCTGTGCCTGTTTAAATTTCGTGTGTTGATAAACAAATTCGCGTATACGACGGTTTAAATTTATTGGAATTTTATTGTTATCTATTTCAATTTTTGTAAACACACACACATTAGTATTTATATTTTACCCAAAACATCCTTTATTAATATGTAATGCTGCTTTAATATGATAGTTATGTTATTTTGATTTGTAAATTGTATTCATCATTATGGAAAAAGTTGCAATGAAATATTATTAAATTAGTACATATGAAGGACACACTTAGTCTCCGTGTCTGTTAATCTCTAAGCAGGATTAGGACAGTTCATGAAACTTGGTGGAAGGGTGGGTTAAATGGTCAAGGACACACTTACTAGATTTTGGAGGTAATCCAAATCCAATGTGGAAGGGTGGGTTAAAGGGTCAAGGACACACTTACTAGATTTTGGAGGTAATCCAAATCCAATGTGGAAGGGTGGGTTAAAGGGTCAAGGACACACTTACTAGATTTTGAAGGTAATCCAAATCCAATGTGGAAGGGTGGGTTAAAGGGTCAAGGACAAACATACTAGATTTTGGAGGTAATCCGAATCCAATGTGGAAGGGTGGGTTAATGGGTCAAGGACACACGTTCTAGATTTTGGAGGTAATCCTAATCCAAGGAATTAAAAGGATTCTTCACATGTGCGATAGAACATTTAGCAGCATGGCTGCGGTTTGCTATCAATGGTTGCTCTTGTTTTATGAAATGCAATGATCATGAACATGGGTTAACAGTCCGAACTGTGCATAGAATAATTCTCTATACATTCTGACACCAAAACGAAACTGTGCACTTTTATATTGAGCGTTACTTTTTCGTTACACATTTTAGAACTATGGATTTTACTATCATGAGGGAAGAAAATAATTCTTCACACATTGCACTAATTTACCGAATATCGCACACTTAGATACATTTTGCCTACATTTTATTTCTAAAAGGATATAAATTTTACATCTAAGGCAAGAGCACATTTTCTGTTTGGTGGCAGTTTGTCAGGCATATATATATGCATTATTCATGCAATGCAGTGTTCTTGGAAATTGATGTCAAGTACGTATAGAGAGACACGGCTATAAACTAATGCAAGCAAGTCTCGCCTCGACGGATCTGTAGCCCAGTGGTAAAACGCTGGACTGGTAATCCAGGGATCGCAGGTTCGATCCCCCGTCTGACCCTAATAAAATTAACAGTCTTTCAGATGGGACGTTAAACCGAGGTCTCGTGTCGGTGCTTTACACCGTGCACGTAAAAGAACCAGAGGAGACTCTGTAATGGGTCTCTGTCTGTATCATTGCACTATCCTCCAAAATCTAAAATTACTAATCTCTTCAGGAGGCGTCGCTCATATGGGCAACCGGTAGCGACGATAAATAAACGTAAAACACACACTCGCCTCGCCCATGTATATTAATGACATATTCCGCACTACCTACGAATTCCACGGAATACGAACACGAATTGATACTTCTCGAAATAAGGAAACAATTCTATACAACATTGCTGAGAACATGATAATATACTAGAGGACATAGAAAGCGCACACTTTTTACATGAAAAAACAAAACTATATAAATACATGTACATAGTTTTAAACATTTTTGAATATTATAGTTGTTCAGTTTGTATTTTGTAATAAAGATGTGATATATCTTTGATGGAATCCTTTGCATATTGTTTTCAATTAATAATAATCATATAATGTAGGTGTGCGTTTTCTGTGTCCTCTAGTATAACACTTCGTAAATCGGATTTCCGTCCAAGGTTGGCTGTGATCAGTTGGCGAATGAACAGAAAGGAAAATATAAATCGGATTTCCAGGAATTGAATTTCCAGAAAGTCATGATGGTATATAGCTATTTCGAAATGGGTATACGATTGATTCAATGAATGCATACACATGTAAATAGCATTTTATGTTTAAAGCAGTTATTTGTGGTGAAATGAAGTTTTTCTTACACTTATCGAATGTCGACAAATGTTCAGCGATGGGTAATGCCATTGTGATATATTTTTCGAGCGTGTGTGTGTTTTACGTTTATTTATCGTCGCTACCGGTTGCCCATATGAGCGACGCCTCCTGAAGTGATTAGTTATTTTAAATTTTGGAGGATAGTGCATGATACAGACAGAGACCCATTCCAGAGTCTCCTCTGGTTCTTTTACGTGCACGGTGTAAAACACCGACACGAGACCTCGGTTTAACGTCCCATCTGAAAGACTGTTAATTGTATTAGGGTCAGACGGGGGATCGAGCTAAAGTTTAAACTTTATTTATATTACAACGATTGCGAGCGAATCAAGTTTTAACAACTTATATTAATCACTCTCGTTGGCGCGGATGAAAGCGTGAAAGCGTTAATGTGGTCATTCGTGTGGTAGGAAACCGGAGTACCCCGGAGAAAACCCACCTGTCCGATCTGGCGTCCCCAGTACAATCTCACATACCTCCCAGTCCGAGGATCGTACCTGGGTTGCATTGCGTGAGAAACGAGCGCTCTAGGGCGATTTGCGCACTAGTTTGTGAACCAACTATCGAATTTATCGCGTAAATGGACCGTTTATGGATTATATCCGAATCTTATATTAAACATTTGAATGTCTCACGATTAATCTCTCGTCAGTCCGCTTGTGGTTTGTATTATACGTTCGCATATCTATATAATGCATGTCGTCATGCAACGTCCGGTTCATAGCTTCAAAACTCCAAACCTGTGTTAGTGGGCACCTCCATTAAGCAGCCAACCTGTATTAAGCAGCCAGATTCCCAATATATTGTTTTATTATACCTTTGACCTCTATTAAACAGCCACTTGCGCTTAGCAGCCACTTTCTATGATTCCCTCGGCTGGTTGCTTAAGACAGGTTTGACTGTACATCCAACTTGAAAGATGTCCATTAAATGTGACAAGTTTGTGGTTGATATATTTCATTATTATGGCGGCTGTATATCTAATGCGTTCTGCCAGTGATTCTCTTAGTTTATACAAATTTATGTTAGCTTGATAGCGAAGCAAGTTCTTTCATATTATACTAATCACTATCGAGACCTCATTCCTGATGGAATCCATTGCCATGAAGGAGAGAGAAGAGGCAATGTGAAATTTAAATACCTTGCATAAGGGCACAATCGTAACGGCTACAGCAGGGCTCGAACTCCGGGCCTTTCGCACATGAAACGAACGCGCTTCCACTGCGCTATCACGACTTCCACAGCGCTATCACGACTTCCACTGCGCGCTATCACGACTTCCACTGCGCTATCACGACTTCCACTGCGCTTTCACGACTTCCACTGCGCTATCACGACTTCCACTGCGCTATCACGACTTCCACTGCGCTATCACGACTTCCATAGCGCTATCACGACTTCCATTGCGCGCTATCACGACTTCAATTGCGCTATCACGACTTCCACTGAGCTATCACGACTTCCACTGCGCTTCACGACTTCCACTGCGCTATCACGACTTCCAATGCGCTATCACGACTTCCACTGCGCTATCACGACTTCCACTGCGCTATCACGACTTCCGCCATTGATTCTCTTGTTATTGTTTTATCGTAGTCAACAATGCGGACATGGGGAGGGGGCTAGAGAGGGGGCTAGGGAGGGGCGCATCTAGTATGTTCATCCCGTGATCAAAAACTTGTGCATGTGTTACATTGTGTTGTGATCTGTCCACCAACTGTATTTCGCGATCACGTTCTAGTTTGTCTTATTCTCGTGGCTGCTCTTCAAATACACCCACGTACAATGCACGTGCGGTTTATCATCTTACACTATTACTTAGCTATGAATGTTAGCCTTTTTGCCGTTATATGCTTACCATAATGCCCCCTACCTTGATACACTGTGTTTTCCAGTTTGATATAGCGTTTAGTTTAAACATATTTATTTTCTGTCAATACATGATTATTTACAATAACTGATATAAGGAATTGGACAGAAAGCTGTATAGCTTATGATTGTCCTCTCCTTTCTAAATAATATACACAAAACATTCCATGGCATAACAGTTTACAATTTCATAAATCAATGATTGTTCTTTAGGGAAAATGTAATGTTTTAGAATGATAACATATATGTACTTACATATAACATTACTAAACTTAATTGATAATATTTATGTAAATATGTAATACTTAAGAGTACAGAACATGACAGGTTTTGAACATTAATATATAGCGTTTGCTGGTTTGATATTACTTTGATCTGGTTTGATACGGTCACGAGCTCGTATTAATTTAGTTCCTTTAATATTGTCAGGCACTCGATTTAACTAGTTCCTAATTCAAACACTATTTATTTCTTTGAATAATCATAGTCAAGAATAATAATAACTAGTTCCTGAGAATATAACGCATGCGCACATGGTGTTAGTTTGCTTACTTCCTGTAGCGTCTCTGCGTGTCAAATTTGACAGATAACAGATGTTTGTCGTGTCGTGGTAATGTTTCATTCGTTTTCGTGTATCTAATTCATTAATTGTGATTTATTCCGGATAAATGGATAACGATTTGCTGGATTTCGATTATTAAATGTTCAAATTCATATCAAAGTAATAAAGATAGTGGGCTGTTATCAAGCTACCTCTGGCCGATACATAGGCTGATATGAAACTAGGCTTGTGATAACCGCTAACTATCCTAACTTGAATCCAGCTTTGGATTCGATTGTGGTTTATATGTTGCACGATTTCATAGTATAAAATGTGTCAATATTCTACAATTAAACGTACACACAGACGGATATGTAGTCCAGTGGTAACACGCTGGACTGGTAATCCAGGGATCGCAGGTTCGATCCCCCGTCTGACCCTAATAAAAATTAACAGTCTTTCAGATGGGACGTTAAACCGAAGTCTCGTGTCGGTGCTTTACACCGTGCACGTAAATGAACCAGAGGAGATTCTGGAATGGGTCTCTGTCCGTATTATTGCACTATCCTCCAACATCTAAAATAACTAATCTCTTCAGGAGGCGTCGCTCATATGGGCAACCGGTAGCGACGATAAATAAACGTAAAAAAACAAAAACAAAACAATGAAACGTATACTAATCTGAGGTCAAATACAATCATCTATATACGTGTATTTTGCTTAACTATAAAGCCATGAACTATTTTTTAAATTATGTTCATTATTTTAACATTAGTCGCCTACTTTTGATATTTAAAAGATTAGTCTAATAATTTTGAGATTTAAAGATTATTCGCGTGCGAATTTAAAATCGAGTAAATCCGAAAATCGTGCATAACACCTATATCACGTGACTGTGTGCCACATTGCATTCGATTGTGTTGTGCATCGTATATCTGAGAGTATGTCTATACAGTCTAAAACCCTCTTCTATCACCTTAGAAGAAATCGCAGATAATGTACACGTTGAAAGTTGCGAGCTAGGGGAAGTGTACAATGTCAGTCTAGTTAATATTTAATATTAAACATTTACCATCCTCAACGTCTGTGCTCATATTCTGGAAAATTAAATTACGGGGAAATAGTTTGATGACTGCTGGCGTGTATTGATATTCCGGATTTACGCTAGTCTGCAGCCAAGGAGTGGCACGTTCGTTCATATTAGTTAAATGTACTCAAACGTATTTCTGGAAGCTTTTTTTTAATCAAACAAGTAAACAAAACAATATGGGGTGATGTTGAATTCACAAATACAAATACATAGCAGTTTATATTGCGCAAAAATTAAAACATATTCTATTGCGCTTCACAATTACAGATGCAATTTTAAACATTTACACATGACAATACTATATGGCAATATACATAACAATGTACACATATATATAACTAGGATTCTAGTAATTGGATAAGAACATATTTTATCATAATATCTACACCATTACATTATATAAGTGAATGATTGGATTAGCGAGAAAAGTGGCAATATGAACCATAGACCCAAACACCGCCGCAAGAATGACAACTGTTATACGCCATTACAGTAATATTACACATGGTTGCTTAAAAGCATGTGCATGTACACTGCATGCCAACAATGTCAATACAACATACTAAAAGATATATACAGTCAAACCTGTGATAGTGGCCAACTCTATTAAACAGTCAATTTTCTATTAAGCAGCCAGTTTACAGATTCCCAAAGGTTTTGTTTTATTATATAGTGACCACTATTAAGTAGCCACCTGCGCCTGTGCTAAGAAGCCACTTTCTGTGATTACATTGGTTGGCTGCTTAAGACAAGTCTGACTGTAGATAACTATACAGCCGTGCCAACTGCTATCCTGGTCTCAGCTCAGTCAGGTCACTGTTCATGCTTAGCCGGACAAGCTGCTATCCTGGTCTTAGCTCCGTCCGGTCACTGTTCATGCTTAGCCGGACAAGCTGCTATCCTGGTCTCAGCTCAGTCAGGTCACTGCTCATGCTTAGCCGGACACGCTGCTACCCTGGTCTAAGCTCCGTCAGTACACTGTTCATGCTTAGCCGGACAAGCTGCTATCCTGGTCGTAGCTCCGTCAGTACACTGTTCATGCTTAGCCGGATAAGCTGCTACCCTGGTCTTAGCTACGTCAGTACACTGTTCATGCTTAGCCGGACACGCTGCTACCCTGGTCTTAGCTACGTCAGTACACTGTTCATGCTTAGCCGGATAAGCTGCTACCCTGGTCTTAGCTACGTCAGTACACTGTTCATGCTTAGCCGGACACGCTGCTACCCTGGTCTTAGCTACGTCAGTACACTGTTCATGCTTAGCCGGATAAGCTGCTATCCTGGTCTTAGCTCAGTCAGTACACTGTTCATGCTTAGCCGGATAAGCTGCTATCCTGGTCTTAGCTCCGTCAGTACACTGCTCATGCTTAGCCGGACAAGCTGCTATCCTGGTCTTAGCTCAGGCAGTTCACTGTTCTTGCTTAACCGGACAAGCTGCTATCCTGGTCTTAGCTCAGTCCAGTCACTGTTCTTGCTTAGCCGGACAAGCTGCTATCCTGGTCTTAGCTCAGTCCGGTCACTGTTCATGCTTAGCCGGACAAGCTGCTATCCTGGTCTTAGCTCAGTCAGTTCGCTGTTCATGCTTAACCGGACAGGCTGCTATCCTGGTCTTAGCTCCGTCAGTACACTGTTCATGCTTAACCGGACAAGCTGCTATCCTGGTTTTAACTCAGTCTGTTCACTGTTCATGCTTAACCGGACAAGCTGCTATCCTTTTTTAACTCAGTTCAAAGCGTGTGTGTTTTACGTTTATTTATCGTCGCTACCGGCTGCCCATATGAGCGATGCCTCCTGAAGATATTAGTCATTTTAGATTTTGGACGATAGTGCAGTGATACAGAGAGAGACCCATTCCAGAGTCCCCTCTGGTTCTTTTACGTGCACGGTGTAAATCACCGACACGAGACCTCGGTTTAATGTCCCATCTGAAAGACTGTTAATTTTAGTAGGATCAGACGGGGGATCGAACCTGCGATCCCTAGATTACCAGTCCAGCGTGTTACCACTGGACTACAGATCCGTTTGTATATTATATATACAGTTCACAGCGGCAATCCATTTTGTTTTATCTTAAAATAGTAGTCTACCAGACTCTAATCGTCTAGAGTCTGGTAGAATACTATTTTGTTGATGATTAATGTATTCACGCACTAACAAATAATGTTGTTCACAGCCGATTACTTCACCATTGCATACTATACAATATCGATCACAAGAACTGCTCCGTCCCATCTGCATATTTCTATTGGATGCATAATCTGCTGTTGACAGGACATTAACATACTTCCTGTATAATCTAGATTCTGCATGAAACTGCTGTAAATTCGGCCTATATTATAATACTGCATTTCGCTGTGACATTGTTGTTTGAACTGATCAAGATATGTTTTATGTGGACACGTATGTGATATCTCTTATTCAAATCGTATGTGTGTGTGTTTGCATGTTGGGTTTAAAGTTGTGTGTGTGTTTGCCGGTTGCCCATATGAGCGACGACTCCTGGAGAGATTAGTCATGTTAGAGTAATCGAGGGATCGCAGGTTCGATCCCCCGTCTGACACTAATACAATTAACAGTCTTTCAGAAGGGACTTTAAACCGAGGTCGCGTATCGGTGATGTACACCGTGCACGTAAAAGAATAGGATACTCTGGCATGGGTCTCTGTCTGTATCATTGCACTATCATCCATAAATCTAAAATGATTAATCTCTTCAGGAGGTGTCGCTCATGGTCAACCAGTAGCGACGATAAATAAACGTAAAACACACACACAATATTGATTGCCAAGTATGTGTGATTTACTGCGGGTACGATATGTACGATTCCTAGTAGTCTGTACAGATGAACAGATCAGACGAAATAATTAATCAACCTTACGTTATCTACTCCGGAGAAGTGAACCGGCTTTGCTAATTCACTTGTTTGCACTCAACCTGTGTCGAGCGGTTGCATCGGCTACTAGCTAATAAAATGGTTAATATAGTTCATATATTAATGTCAATGACATATCCAGTAGTCTGTATGTCTGTGTATATGTATATATATGCATGGGTGTATGTATGTATATGTGTGTATATGTATATATGTATACATGTATATGTATATAAATATATGTATATATGTATATGTGTATTTGCATGTAGGTAGGTATGTATGTATTGTGTATCTGTGTGTATGTGTATATTATGTGTGTAGATGTAGAAATATACACACATAATATATTATAGTGCATATATGTGTAAAATGTTCTATGTTCCATTGCATCTGTTCATTTTGTTATCAATTGTCTGTGTTTATTATGTACATGTATCTCATCATATGGTGGAATAAATAACTGTAACGGTGAAACAACAACCATACACTCACCAGGATACATTTATGACTTATTACAGGAAATCAGTATGGTGCATCCGTTCGTCTTAGTAAAAGACCATGATACAATCAAGCAACTCCACGCAGCTATTTGAAATAATACCTTTAATCAGTTTGATTACATCGCTAGTGCATATTTGGCATTTTATTGATATGAACAGTAAACACTGTTGATTTTCAACAAATTGAATTACAGAACTATATGTATAATATGTAAAAAGCAATCGGTCCTGCCGCAACCAATCAGAATCATTCCAGGTTGTCTTACATGTTGACTTTTGTTTTCATCATTCTGACGTATATTTATAGGGTAAGTAGGTGCGTTTTTATCATTGTGACGTATATTTATAGGTTACGTAGGTGTGCATTTATCATTGTGACGTATATGTATAGGTTAAGTAGGTGCATATGTATCATTGTGACGTATATTTATAGGTTAACTACGTGTGTATTTATCATTGTGACGTATATTTATAGGTTAACTACGTGTGTATTTATCATTGTGACGTATATTTATAGGTTAAGTAGGTGTATATTTATCATTGTGACGTATATTTATAGGTTAACTACGTGTGTATTTATCATTGTGACGTATATTTATAGGTTAAGTAGGTGTATATTTATCATTGTGACGTATATTTATAGGTTAAGTAGGTGTGTATTTATCATTGTGACGTATATTTATAGGTTAAGTACTTGTGTATTTATCATTGTGACGTATATTTATAGGTTAAGTACGTGTATATTTATCATTGTGACGTATATTTATAGGTTAACTACGTTTGTATTTATCATTGTGACGTATATGTATAGGTTAAGTACGTGTATATTTATCATTGTGACGTATATTTATAGGTTAACTACGTGTGTATTTATCATTGTGGTTTGTTGGTTGTGTGTTTTTTTTGTGGTTTTTTGGTTTGTGTGTTTTTTTGTGGTTTTTTGGTTGTGGTTTTTTTTGTGGTTTTTTGGTTTGTGTTTTTTTTGTGGTTTTTTGGTTGTGGTGTTTTTTTTGTGCGTATATTTATAGGTTAAGTAGGTGTGTATTTATCATTGTGACGTATATTTATAGGTTAAGTACTTGTGTATTTATCATTGTGACGTATATTTATAGGTTAAGTACGTGTATATTTATCATTGTGACGTATATTTATAGGTTAACTACGTTTGTATTTATCATTGTGACGTATATGTATAGGTTAAGTACGTGTATATTTATCATTGTGACGTATATTTATAGGTTAACTACGTGTGTATTTATCATTAATATAATTATTATCGTACACTATGCGTCTTGGTATGACAACATAATATTTGTTATCGTTTCAGACTAATTGCAGATGTGCGTGGTACGCAGAAACACGAAGTAGAGCGGGGAATATTCCTGACATTTTGAATGTATAAATTCACCAATCAGGCCTCATTACACGACATAATAGCACAAAGTAGTCAGTGGGAAATTACCGTTGCCTGTTCCGACACCATAAATATGCACTATACGAAGACAATGGCTCGCTATAACATATCACGCAGACGGGTTTCGATCTGACAAACACTCGTTTAGGTGGGGTGTGGCAGTGAGGGGCAGGCGGAGCAGGGCATGTCAGGACAGGGTTGTCGAGTAGTAGGGATTATATAAGAACTTCATTCTCGGGAATGGGCCGTGACTAATGTTGCTGGAACATGTGGCCAGACCTTTTGGGTTTTATTTAAATTATCATGTTTTCTAGTCACGTGTATATGTAAAATGGATCAAGCAATAATATAAATAAACTTTATTCTAACACGACCCAGCTAATAACATACATACTTGTAGAGTAAAATCGATCTCGGGTTATTCTGCAATATACCTACCTTGAACTATGCTGCGCGCACCGTGTGTTGGCTATTCCATTTATACAATGCGTGTAAAGTTTTATGAATGAAAGTCACGTGATGTTTGTAAAAAATACCGTTGGAATTCACGGAAGTGAGCTATATTTAGAATCAGATAATCTCTTGTCCGTCTTGTTTTTCTGTTAAGTAACGTTTCAGTTACTATTCTGTACAGTTTTATAGACAAAATAAATAAAATTATTGATCAGTTACAACTTTTGTTCATTTATGCACTAGATTGATATTTTCCATAAAAAATAATATCATCACCCCTTACGCGGGAGGACATTTCGAAAGCCAAATGCAGCGGTGTTTGAAGAAAATAGTCCTTTAAAATTATTAGTGGTAAGTCGTGTTAGAGTCGAAATAATAAGTATCTCTTCCGTGGCCGATAGGTTAATGTCAATGACTTCAAATTACTTGAAGTATGCGAGATGGTATGGTGGTCGCCAGATCGGACAGGCTGTCCGATTAGCGCAGTGGTTAGCGCGCTCGCTTCTCACCAATGCAACCCGTAATCATTGTAAAATAAATAACGTTTAAACTTAAATTACTTGACGCTCATCGGGGTAATTTGAAACTCACCGATGGTGTCGAATTTTTCGTGTGAGGGTGTCATTATGCAGCTTTGAGGGGCACCTGATGTCTGCATACACCAATAACAGCTGGAAAGACGCCATATAACCTAAGCTGTTGGTGAGACGTTAAACCACAGAACACACATGAAAACTATTCCAATTGTACCGTTTGCTACTGGTGTGGTATTGTCAGTCTGCCCCCTTTGTATTACAAGACGTCAAGTGCCCCGCCGCGTGTCTATTGTGTATTTAAGCAATCCCTTCACTACCCCTGTTTTTTCCTCCGTCTAATGTCTACGATGCATTATGCTTCAGGTAAAACCTTCCGTGGAGAGGTCTGAATCGGTGAGACAGCTTTGAGGGACACCCGGTGTCTGCATACACCAATACGAGCTTGAGTGTAGTAATATGTTATAAACTTGCGACTTTAAACCCCAAACCCAAACAATCAAACGGGTACTAGTGTTGTTGGCATAGCAATTCAACAGTGATAGTCCAACTACTCGAACTACATATTATTCCGCTAATGTGCTTTGCAAACACATACTTTCGTACACGCCTGTACAAATCATGTTAACATCTTATTTTCCCGTCAAATTGTATGACATATTATTGCTAAGGGAATTCTGTAAAAATAAAATCGGTCGGTGCAAATACGGTGTATATGATTAAAATATCCCGTTAATTTCTTTTGTGTGCTTATTTCCGTGAACTTTCTTAGAAATATCGTGTGATAACAAGCACTCTGTCTCAGTAACTGTACATGTATGACCACATGGGTTTGGTGTCTCAACAATACGACATCAACATAAATACCATTGTCTAACCCTACAGAAGTCTAACCCTACAGAAGTCTCACCAACAGATTAGGTTATGTAGTATCTCTACAAATATATGATGATTACACCGGGTGGTGCTCCGTGCAGTTCAGGCATTGCCGGTTATAACCACCGACCGTCCTCCAGCCAAATGTATAGCATACTCACACGAACTATAAACCGAGAGCCCCGCATGAGTTGTAGAATGACTCGGCACCGCAGTTGTACGATCAACTGAGAGCACCGCATGAGTTGTAGATTGACTCGGCACCGCAGTTGTTCGATCAACTGAGAGCACTGCATGAGTTGTAGAATGACACAGCACCGCAGTTGTACGATCAACTGAGAGCATCGCATGAGTTGTAGATTGACTCGGCACTGCAGTTGTACGATCAAGTGAGAGCACCGCATGAGTTGTAGAATGACCGGCACCGCAGTTGTCGATCAACTGAGAGACGCATGAGTTGTGGAATGACTCGGCACCGCAGTTGTACGATCAACTGAGAGCACCGCATGAGTTGTAGAATGACTCGGCACCGCAGTTGTTCGATCAACTGAGAGCACCGCATGAGTTGTAGAATGACTCGGCACCGCAGTTGTTCGATCAACTGAGAGACATCCTAAGTTGTAGAATGACTCGGCACCGCAGTTGTACGATCAACTGAGAGCACCGCATGAGTTGTAGAATGACTCGGCACCGCAGTTGTCGATCAACTGAGAGCCCGCATGAGTTGTAGAATGACTCGGCACCGCAGTTGTACGATCAACTGAGAGCACCTGTGTAGTGCTGGCACCGAGTGTACGATCAATGAGAGCGTGGTGTGAATGACTCGGCACCGAGTGTACGATCAATGAGGCGCCGCATGAGTTGTAGAATGACTCGGCACCGCAGTTGTACGATCAACTGAGAGCACCGCATGAGTTGTGGAATGACTCGGCACCGCAGTTGTACGATCAACTGAGAGCACCGCATGAGTTGTAGAATGACTCGGCACCGCAGTTGTACGATCAACTGAGAGCCCCGCATGAGTTGTAGAATGACTCGGCACCGCAGTTGTACGATCAACTGAGAGCACCGCATGAGTTGTAGAATGACTCGGCACCGCAGTTGTACGATCAACTGAGAGCCCCGCATGAGTTGTAGAATGACTCGTCACCGCAGTTGTACGATCAACTGAGAGCCCCGCATGAGTTGTAGAATGACCCCGCATCGCAGTTGTACGATCAACTGAGAGCCCCGCGTGAGTTGTAGAATGACTCGGCACCGCAGTTGTACGATCAACTGAGAGCACCGCGTGAGTTGTAAAATGACTCGGCACCGCAGTAATACGATCAACTGAGAGACATCCTAACTGGTAGAATGACTCGGCACCGCAGTTATACGATCAACTGAGAGCCGCGCATGAGTTGTAGAATGACTCGGCACCGCAGTTGTACGATCAACTGAGAGCCGCGCATGAGTTGTAGAATGACTCGGCACCGCAGTTGTACGATCAACTGAGAGCACCGCATGAGTTGTAGAATGACTCGGCACCGCAGTTGTACGATCAACTGAGAGACCGCATGAGTTGTAGAATGACTCGGCACCGCAGTTGTACGATCAACTGAGAGCACCGCATGAGTTGTAGAATGACTCGGCACCGCAGTTGTACGATCAACTGAGAGCACCGCATGAGTTGTAGAATGACTCGGCACCGCAGTTGTACGATCAACTGAGAGCACCGCATGAGTTGTAGAATGACTCGGCACCGCAGTTGTACGATCAACTGAGAGCACCGCATGAGTTGTAGAATGACTCGGCACCGCAGTTGTACGATCAACTGAGAGCACCGCATGAGTTGTAGAATGACTCGGCACCGCAGTTGTACGATCAACTGAGAGCACCGCATGAGTTGTAGAATGACTCGGCACCGCAGTTGTACGATCAACTGAGAGCACCGCATGAGTTGTAGAATGACTCGGCACCGCAGTTGTACGATCAACTGAGAGCCCCGCATGAGTTGTAGAATGACTCGGCACCGCAGTTGTACGATCAACTGAGAGCCCCGCGTGAGTTGTAGAATGACTCGGCACCGCAGTTGTACGATCAACTGAGAGCCCCGCGTGAGTTGTAAAATGACTCGGCACCGCAGTTGTACGATCAACTGAGAGACATCCTAACTGGTAGAATGACTCGGCACCGCAGTTATACGATCAACTGAGAGCACCGCATGAGTTGTAGATTGACTCGGCACCGCAGTTGTACGATCAACTGAGAGCACCGCATGAGTTGTAGAATGACTCGGCACCGCAGTTGTACGATCAACTGAGAGCACCGCATGAGTTGTAGAATGACTCGGCACCGCAGTTGTACGATCAACTGAGAGCCCCGCATGAGTTGTAGAATGACTCGGCACCGCAGTTGTACGATCAACTGAGAGCACCGCATGAGTTGTAGAATGACCCGGCACCGCAGTTGTACGATCAACTGAGAGCCCCGCATGAGTTGTAGAATGACTCGGCACCGCAGTTGTATGATCAACTGAGAGCCCCGCATGAGTTGTAGAATGAATCGGCACCGTAGTTGTACGATCAACTGAGAGACATCCTAACTGATAGAATGACTCGGCACCGCAGTTGTTCGATTAACCGAGAGCACCGCATGAGTTGTAGAATGACTCGGCACCGCAGTTGTACGATCAACTGAGAGCCGCGCATGAGTTGTAGAATGACTCGGCACCGCAGTTGTACGATCAACTGAGAGCCGCGCATGAGTTGTAGAATGACTCGGCACCGCAGTTGTACGATCAACTGGGAGCCGCGCATGAGTTGTAGAATGACTCGGCACCGCAGTTGTACGATCAACTGAGAGCCCCGCATGAGTTGTATAATGACTCGGCACCGCAGTTATACGATCAACTGATAGACATCCTAACTGGTAGAATGACTCGGCACCGCAGTTGTACGATCAACTGAGAGCCGCGCATGAGTTGTAGAATGACCCGGCACCGCAGTTGTGCGATCAACTGAGAGCCGCGCATGAGTTGTATAATGACCCGGCACCGCAGTTGTACGATCAAATGAGAGCCCCGCATGAGTTGTATAATGACTCGGCACCGCAGTTGTACGATCAACTGAGAGCACCGCATGAGTTGTAGATTGACTCGGCACCGCAGTTGTACGATCAACTGAGAGCACCGCATGAGTTGTGGAATGACTCGGCACCGCAGTTGTACGATCAACTGAGAGCACCGCATGAGTTGTAGAATGACTCGGCACCGCAGTTGTACGATCAACTGAGAGCACTGCATGAGTTGTAGAATGACTCGGCACCGCAGTTGTACGATCAACTGAGAGCCCCGCATGAGTTGTAGAATGACTCGGCACCGCAGTTGTACGATCAACTGAGAGCACCGCATGAGTTGTAGAATGACTCGGCACCGCAGTTGTACGATCAACTGAGAGCACCGCATGAGTTGTAGAATGACTCGGCACCGCAGTTGTACGATCAACTGAGAGCACCGCATGAGTTGTAGAATGACTCGGCACCGCAGTTGTACGATCAACTGAGAGCACCGCATGAGTTGTAGAATGACTCGGCACCGCAGTTGTACGATCAACTGAGAGCACCGCATGAGTTGTAGAATGACTCGGCACCGCAGTTGTACGATCAACTGAGAGCCCGCATGAGTTGTAGAATGACTCGGCACCGCAGTTGTACGATCAACTGAGAGCACCGCATGAGTTGTAGAATGACTCGGCACCGCAGTTGTACGATCAACTGAGAGCACCGCATGAGTTGTAGAATGACTCGGCACCGCAGTTGTACGATCAACTGAGAGCACCGCATGAGTTGTAGAATGACTCGGCACCGCAGTTGTACGATCAACTGAGAGCACCGATGAGGTAGAATGACTCGGCACCGCAGTTGTACGATCAACTGAGAGCACCGCATGAGTTGTAGAATGACTCGGCACCGCAGTTGTACGATCAACTGAGAGCACCGCATGAGTTGTAGAATGACTCGGCACCGCAGTTGTACGATCAACTGAGAGCACCGCATGAGTTGTAGAATGACTCGGCACCGCAGTTGTACGATCAACTGAGAGCACCGCATGAGTTGTAGAATGACTCGGCACCGCAGTTGTACGATCAACTGAGAGCCCGCATGAGTTGTAGAATGACTCGGCACCGCAGTTGTACGATCAACTGAGAGCACCGCATGAGTTGTAGAATGACTCGGCACCGCAGTTGTACGATCAACTGAGAGCACCGCATGAGTTGTAGAATGACTCGGCACCGCAGTTGTACGATCAACTGAGAGCCCCGCATGAGTTGTAGAATGACTCGGCACCGCAGTTGTACGATCAACTGAGAGCACCGCATGAGTTGTAGAATGACTCGGCACCGCAGTTGTACGATCAACTGAGAGCCCCGCATGAGTTGTAGAATGACTCGGCACCGCAGTTGTACGATCAACTGAGAGCCCCGCGTGAGTTGTAGAATGACCCCGCATCGCAGTTGTACGATCAACTGAGAGCCCCGCGTGAGTTGTAGAATGACTCGGCACCGCAGTTGTACGATCAACTGAGAGCACCGCGTGAGTTGTAAAATGACTCGGCACCGCAGTAATACGATCAACTGAGAGACATCCTAACTGGTAGAATGACTCGGCACCGCAGTTATACGATCAACTGAGAGCACCGCATGAGTTGTAGATTGACTCGGCACCGCAGTTGTACGATCAACTGAGAGCACCGCATGAGTTGTAGAATGACTCGGCACCGCAGTTGTACGATCAACTGAGAGCACCGCATGAGTTGTAGAATGACCCGGCACCGCAGTTGTACGATCAACTGAGAGCCCCGCATGAGTTGTAGAATGACTCGGCACCGCAGTTGTACGATCAACTGAGAGCCCCGCATGAGTTGTAGAATGAATCGGCACCGTAGTTGTACGATCAACTGAGAGACATCCTAACTGATAGAATGACTCGGCACCGCAGTTGTTCGATTAACCGAGAGCACCGCATGAGTTGTAGAATGACTCGGCACCGCAGTTGTACGATCAACTGAGAGCCGCGCATGAGTTGTAGAATGACTCGGCACCGCAGTTGTACGATCAACTGAGAGCCGCGCATGAGTTGTAGAATGACTCGGCACCGCAGTTGTACGATCAACTGAGAGCCGCGCATGAGTTGTAGAATGACTCGGCACCGCAGTTGTACGATCAACTGAGAGCCGCGCTGAGTTGTAGAATGACTCGGCACCGCAGTTGTACGATCAACTGAGAGCCGCGCATGAGTTGTAGAATGACTCGGCACCGCAGTTGTACGATCAACTGAGAGCCCCGCATGAGTTGTAGAATGACTCGGCACCGCAGTTGTACGATCAACTGAGAGCCCCGCATGAGTTGTAGAATGACTCGGCACCGCAGTTGTACGATCAACTGAGAGCACCGCATGAGTTGTAGAATGACTCGGCACCGCAGTTGTACGATCAACTGAGAGCACCGCATGAGTTGTAGAATGACTCGGCACCGCAGTTGTACGATCAACTGAGAGCCCCGCATGAGTTGTAGAATGACTCGGCACCGCAGTTGTACGATCAACTGAGAGCCCCGCGTGAGTTGTAGAATGACTCGGCACCGCAGTTGTACGATCAACTGAGAGCCCCGCGTGAGTTGTAAAATGACTCGGCACCGCAGTTATACGATCAACTGAGAGACATCCTAACTGGTAGAATGACTCGGCACCGCAGTTATACGATCAACTGAGAGCACCGCATGAGTTGTAGAATGACTCGGCACCGCAGTTGTACGATCAACTGAGAGCACCGCATGAGTTGTAGAATGACTCGGCACCGCAGTTGTACGATCAACTGAGAGCACCGCATGAGTTGTAGAATGACTCGGCACCGCAGTTGTACGATCAACTGAGAGCCCGCATGAGTTGTAGAATGACCGGCACCGCAGTTGTACGATCAACTGAGAGCACCGCATGAGTTGTAGAATGACCCGGCACCGCAGTTGTACGATCAACTGAGAGCCCCGCATGAGTTGTAGAATGACTCGGCACCGCAGTTGTATGATCAACTGAGAGCCCCGCATGAGTTGTAGAATGAATCGGCACCGTAGTTGTACGATCAACTGAGAGACATCCTAACTGATATAATGACTCGGCACCGCAGTTGTTCGATTAACCGAGAGCACCGCATGAGTTGTAGAATGACTCGGCACCGCAGTTGTACGATCAACTGAGAGCCGCGCATGAGTTGTAGAATGACTCGGCACCGCAGTTGTACGATCAACTGAGAGCCGCGCATGAGTTGTAGAATGACTCGGCACCGCAGTTGTACGATCAACTGAGAGCCGCGCATGAGTTGTAGAATGACTCGGCACCGCAGTTGTACGATCAACTGAGAGCACCGCATGAGTTGTAGAATGACTCGGCACCGCAGTTGTACGATCAACTGAGAGACATCCTAACTGGTAGAATGACTCGGCACCGCAGTTGTACGATCAACTGAGAGCACCGCATGAGTT
>CM026401.1:53765607-53792118 GCA_014843695.1 Archivesica marissinica | reverse complement strand
CTGAGAGCACCGCATGAGTTGTAGAATGACTCGTCACCGCAGTTGTACGATCAACTGAGAGCACCGCATGAGTTGTAGAATGACCCCGCACCGAAGTTGTACGATCAACTGAGAGCCCCGCATGAGTTGTAGAATGACTCGGCACCGCAGTTGTACGATCAACTGAGAGCACCGCATGAGTTGTAGAATGACTCGGCACCGCAGTTGTACGATCAACTGAGAGCACCGCATGAGTTGTAGAATGACTCGGCACCGCAGTTGTACGATCAACTGAGAGCACCGCATGAGTTGTAGAATGACTCGGCACCGCAGTTGTACGATCAACTGAGAGCACCGCATGAGTTGTAGAATGACTCGGCACCGCAGTTGTACGATCAACTGAGAGCCCCGCATGAGTTGTAGAATGACTCGGCACCGCAGTTGTACGATCAACTGAGAGCCCCGCATGAGTTGTAGAATGACTCGGCACCGCAGTTGTACGATCAACTGAGAGCCCCGCATGAGTTGTAGAATGACTCGGCACCGCAGTTGTACGATCAACTGAGAGACATCCTAAGTTGTAGAATGACTCGGCACCGCAGTTATACGATCAACTGAGAGCACCGCATGAGTTGTAGAATGACTCGGCACCGCAGTTGTACGATCAACTGAGAGCACCGCATGAGTTGTAGAATGACTCGGCACCGCAGTTGTACGATCAACTGAGAGCCCCGCATGAGTTGTAGAATGACTCGGCACCGCAGTTGTACGATCAACTGAGAGCACCGCATGAGTTGTAGAATGACCCGGCACCGCAGTTGTACGATCAACTGAGAGCCCCGCATGAGTTGTAGAATGACTCGGCACCGCAGTTGTACGATCAACTGAGAGCCCCGCATGAGTTGTAGAATGAATCGGCACCGCAGTTGTACGATCAACTGAGAGACATCCTAACTTATAGAATGACTCGGCACCGCAGTTGTACGATCAACCGAGAGCACCGCATGAGTTGTAGAATGACTCGGCACCGCAGTTGTACGATCAACTGAGAGCCGCGCATGAGTTGTAGAATGACTCGGCACCGCAGTTGTACGATCAACTGAGAGCCGCGCATGAGTTGTAGAATGACTCGGCACCGCAGTTGTACGATCAACTGAGAGCCGCGCATGAGTTGTAGAATGACTCGGCACCGCAGTTGTACGATCAACTGAGAGCCCCGCATGAGTTGTATAATGACTCGGCACCGCAGTTATACGATCAACTGATAGACATCCTAATGGTAGAATGACTCGGCACCGCAGTTGTACGATCAACTGAGAGCCGCGCATGAGTTGTAGAATGACTCGGCACCGCAGTTGTACGATCAACTGAGAGCACCGCATGAGTTGTAGAATGACTCGGCACCGCAGTTGTACGATCAACTGAGAGCACCGCATGAGTTGTAGAATGACTCGGCACCGCAGTTATACGATCAACTGAGAGCCCCGCATGAGTTGTAGAATGACTCGGCACCGCAGTTGTACGATCAACAGAGCACCGCATGAGTTGTAGAATGACTCGGCACCGCAGTTGTACGATCAACTGAGAGCACCGCATGAGTTGTAGAATGACTCGGCACCGCAGTTGTACGATCAACTGAGAGCACCGCATGAGTTGTAGAATGACTCGGCACCGCAGTTGTACGATCAACTGAGAGCACCGCATGAGTTGTAGAATGACTCGGCACCGCAGTTGTACGATCAACTGAGAGCACCGCATGAGTTGTAGAATGACTCGGCACCGCAGTTGTACGATCAACTGAGAGCACCGCATGAGTTGTAGAATGACTCGGCACGCAGATTTACGATCAACTGAGAGCCCCGCATGAGTTGTAGAATGACTCGTCACCGCAGTTGTACGATCAACTGAGAGCCCCGCGTGAGTTGTAGAATGACCCCGCATCGCAGTTGTACGATCAACTGAGAGCCCCGCGTGAGTTGTAGAATGACTCGGCACCGCAGTTGTACGATCAACTGAGAGCACCGCGTGAGTTGTAAAATGACTCGGCACCGCAGTAATACGATCAACTGAGAGACATCCTAACTGGTAGAATGACTCGGCACCGCAGTTATACGATCAACTGAGAGCACCGCATGAGTTGTAGATTGACTCGGCACCGCAGTTGTACGATCAACTGAGAGCACCGCATGAGTTGTAGAATGACTCGGCACCGCAGTTGTACGATCAACTGAGAGCACCGCATGAGTTGTAGAATGACTCGGCACCGCAGTTGTACGATCAACAGAGAGCCCCGCATGAGTTGTAGAATGACCCGGCACCGCAGTTGTACGATCAACTGAGAGCACCGCATGAGTTGTAGAATGACCCGGCACCGCAGTTGTATGATCAACTGAGAGCCCCGCATGAGTTGTAGAATGACTCGGCACCGCAGTTGTACGATCAACTGAGAGCCCCGCATGAGTTGTATAATGACTCGGCACCGCAGTTATACGATCAACTGATAGACATCCTAACTGGTAGAATGACTCGGCACCGCAGTTGTACGATCAACTGAGAGCCGCGCATGAGTTGTAGAATGACCCGGCACCGCAGTTGTGCGATCAACTGAGAGCCGCGCATGAGTTGTATAATGACCCGGCACCGCAGTTGTACGATCAAATGAGAGCCCCGCATGAGTTGTATAATGACTCGGCACCGCAGTTGTACGATCAACTGAGAGCACCGCATGAGTTGTAGATTGACTCGGCACCGCAGTTGTACGATCAACTGAGAGCACCGCATGAGTTGTGGAATGACTCGGCACCGCAGTTGTACGATCAACTGAGAGCACCGCATGAGTTGTAGAATGACTCGGCACCGCAGTTGTTCGATCAACTGAGAGCACTGCATGAGTTGTAGAATGACTCGGCACCGCAGTTGTACGATCAACTGAGAGACATCCTAACTGGTAGAATGACTCGGCACCGCAGTTGTACGATCAACTGAGAGCACCGCATGAGTTGTAGAATGACTCGGCACCGCAGTTGTACGATCAACTGAGAGCACCGCATGAGTTGTAGAATGACTCGGCACCGCAGTTGTACGATCAACTGAGAGCACCGCATGAGTTGTGGAATGACTCGGCACCGCAGTTGTACGATCAACTGAGAGCACCGCATGAGTTGTAGAATGACTCGGCACCGAAGTTGTACGATCAACTGAGAGCCCCGCATGAGTTGTAGAATGACTCGGCACCGCAGTTGTACGATCAACTGAGAGCACCGCATGAGTTGTGGAATGACTCGGCACCGCAGTTGTACGATCAACTGAGAGCACCGCATGAGTTGTAGAATGACTCGGCACCGCAGTTGTACGATCAACTGAGAGCACCGCATGAGTTGTAGAATGACTCGGCACCGCAGTTGTACGATCAACTGAGAGCACCGCATGAGTTGTAGAATGACTCGGCACCGCAGTTGTACGATCAACTGAGAGCCCCGCATGAGTTGTAGAATGACTCGTCACCGCAGTTGTACGATCAACTGAGAGCCCCGCGTGAGTTGTAGAATGACCCCGCATCGCAGTTGTACGATCAACTGAGAGCCCCGCGTGAGTTGTAGAATGACTCGGCACCGCAGTAATACGATCAACTGAGAGACATCCTAACTGGTAGAATGACTCGGCACCGCAGTTATACGATCAACTGAGAGCACCGCATGAGTTGTAGATTGACTCGGCACCGCAGTTGTACGATCAACTGAGAGCACCGCATGAGTTGTAGAATGACTCGGCACCGCAGTTGTACGATCAACTGAGAGCACCGCATGAGTTGTAGAATGACCCGGCACCGCAGTTGTACGATCAACTGAGAGCCCCGCATGAGTTGTAGAATGACCCGGCACCGCAGTTGTACGATCAACTGAGAGCCCCGCATGAGTTGTAGAATGACTCGGCACCGCAGTTGTATGATCAACTGAGAGCCCCGCATGAGTTGTAGAATGAATCGGCACCGTAGTTGTACGATCAACTGAGAGACATCCTAACTGATAGAATGACTCGGCACCGCAGTTGTTCGATTAACCGAGAGCACCGCATGAGTTGTAGAATGACTCGGCACCGCAGTTGTACGATCAACTGAGAGCCGCGCATGAGTTGTAGAATGACTCGGCACCGCAGTTGTACGATCAACTGAGAGCCGCGCATGAGTTGTAGAATGACTCGGCACCGCAGTTGTACGATCAACTGGGAGCCGCGCATGAGTTGTAGAATGACTCGGCACCGCAGTTGTACGATCAACTGAGAGCCCCGCATGAGTTGTATAATGACTCGGCACCGCAGTTATACGATCAACTGATAGACATCCTAACTGGTAGAATGACTCGGCACCGCAGTTGTACGATCAACTGAGAGCCGCGCATGAGTTGTAGAATGACCCGGCACCGCAGTTGTGCGATCAACTGAGAGCCGCGCATGAGTTGTATAATGACCCGGCACCGCAGTGGTACGATCAAACTGAGAGCACCGCATGAGTTGTATAATGACTCGGCACCGCAGTTATACGATCAACTGATAGCCCCGCATGAGTTGTAGAATGACCCGGCACCGCAGTTGTACGATCAAACTGAGAGCACCGCATGAGTTGTATAATGACTCGGCACCGCAGTTATACGATCAACTGAGAGCCGAGCATGAGTTGTAGAATGACTAGGCACCGCAGTTGTACGATCAACTGAGAGCCCCGCATGAGTTGTAGAATGACTCGGCACCGCAGTTGTACGATCAACTGAGAGACATCCTAACTGGTAGAATGACTCGGCACCGCAGTTATACGATCAACTGAGAGCCCCGCATGAGTTGTAGAATGACTCGGCACCGCAGTTGTACGATCAACTGAGAGCACCGCATGAGTTGTAGAATGACTCGGCACCGCAGTTGTACGATCAACTGAGAGCACCGCGATGTAGAATGACTCGCACCGCAGTTGTACGATCAACTGAGAGCCCCGCATGAGTTGTAGAATGACTCGGCACCGCAGTTGTACGATCAACTGAGATACATCCTAACTGGTAGAATGACTCGGCACCGCAGTTATACGATCAACTGAGAGCCCGCATGAGTTGTAGAATGACTCGGCACCGCAGTTGTACGATCAACTGAGAGCACCGCATGAGTTGTAGAATGACCCGGCACCGCAGTTGTACGATCAACTGAGAGCCCTGCATGAGTTGTAGAATGACCCGGCACCGCAGTTGTACTATCAAACTGAGAGCCCCGCCTGAGTTGTATAATGACTCGGCACCGCAGTTGTACGATCAATCTGAGAGCCCCGCATGAGTTGTAGAATGACTCGGCACCGCAGTTGTACGATCAACTGAGAGACATCCTAACTGGTAGAATGACTCGGCACCGCAGTTATACGATCAACTGAGAGCCCCGCATGAGTTGTATAATGACTCGGCACCGCAGTTATACGATCAACTGAGAGCCCCGCATGAGTTGTAGAATGACTCGGCACCGCAGTTGTACGATAACCAGAGAGGCTTCATAAGTTGTAGAGTGACTCGGCACTGCAGTTGTACGATAACCAGAGAGGCTTCATGAGTTGTAGAGTGACTCGGCACCGCAGTTGTACGATAACCAGAGAGGTTTCATGAGTTGTAGAGTGACTCGGCACCGCAGTTGTACGATAACCAGAGAGGCTTCATGAGTTGTAGAGTGACTCGGCATAGCAGTTGTACGATAACCAGAGAGGCTTCATGGTTGTAGAGTGACTCGGCACCGGAGTTGTACGATAACCAGAGAGGCTTCATGAGTTGTAGAGTGACTCGGCACAGCAGTTGTACGATAACCAGAGTGGCTTCATGAGTTGTAGAGTGACTCGGCACCGCAGTTGTACGATAACCAGAGAGGCTTCATGAGTTGTAGAGTGACTCGGCACCGCAGTTGTACGATAACCAGAGAGGCTTCGTGAATTGTAGAGTGACTCGGCACAGCAGTTGTAAATGTGCATGAATTATAGGTAGGTGGCATAAGATAAACATGTGATTGATTGTTGTATTGCTGGTAATTCCATTGTCTGCGGTCAGATCAGTCAACCAGGCAGGCCAACACAGCCAGGGACAAGCAGACCGCCCAACAAGCTAATCTCGATGGCGATACAAATACGGAAATTTACGAACATGTCCGAAGTAGAATGTACTTCTAAAGAAAACAGGCATGTCAGAAACTCCCAGATTAAATAAATGTGATGGCTCAGGACAAAATAACGTTTAATACAGTTCTATACAATACATATTATTCGTTCTGAATAATAATTAAATACTGAAGTCAATATAAAATAATAAAACATTCTTCGGGTGACTCCGGTTTTAGCGAGCAGTCATGCCATTGATGAGATGCTACTCAATTTTGAATATGTCTTTCATTTCCGCCAATTCTATTTCATTTAACAGTAGCACGTCACAAGATCACATGTTATGCTTTTTTCAAGTTCTTTTCCGCAACTATTAATGGACAAATGACAGTTGTTAATGGATCTGGATGTGATGTGTCAATCATTCGAAAATATTCCTTGTAATGTATATCCCTACTTCCGGTCTTTTCAAATTTATAATATCGTGTTCTCTTGTTGATGATTCCAATGTATTTCTTACCAATTATTTGCATATATATATATAGGATTTATATGAATTTACATGAGTCAATGAGAAACATTAGTCAGTTACTGCCCCTGAATACTCCTAAAAGTATATTAGTCTTCTTAATTGGTTTCCTCTGTTTTTATCGTTGTTTCCTTTGCACCACATGTTTTCAATTTTTATCTGTATTCTCGTCTTATAATTATGAAATTATTAAATCTCGACATATATCCTTTAGCATATCCATGGATACCTTATTGTAAAAAGAGTGAATTCTGTTTATGTTTTACATTTAATAATATATCGTCGCTACCAGTTGCCCACATGAACGACGCCTCCTGAAGAGATTAGTCATTTTAGATTTTTGGAGGATAGAGCACTGATACAGACAGAGACCCATTCCAGAGTATCCACTGATTCCTTTACGTGCACGGTGTAAAGCACCGACACGAGACCTCGGATTAAAGTCCCATCTGAAAGACTGTTAAATTAAATATTGCTATGGTCAGACGGGGGATCGAACTAGTGAATTCTTTATAGCGAGTCCAATGTATTTTAAAGAATATAACTTCCAAAGACAAACAATCGAACTATTCCCACAGAAACCAAAGAAAAACAACGTACGTAAAACAATGATTACTGCGCATGCGTGACTCATAACACTTGTCATGGGTGTTACTTCTGATTGCCGATAGATAGCGAGACGTTCCGAGTGTATACTGGGGGAGTATAGTAAATATGTAAATAGTGTGAGATAATTTATATTCAATTAAAGGAAGGCAGACGATTTTCTTTTAGTTTAAAGCAGCATTACATCGTATGCAATAAAAGATATTTGAAAAATTCAATGTTTACGTATGGATAGCAATGCTGCTACACAATCTAACATTACACTTTGTATGCTTATGTTCATTTGGTAAACAGTGTTTTTTTGCGATAAAACAAACTCGAAACCGAAAGAAGGACTTTCCGAGTCGATCGGTCACAACCGGAACGCATCGTCCGCACTTGTTTACATTCGGAATGCGTAGTCACCATTTGTCCCACGTTGTCTTTTTTAAATAAATTACTGATATGTTGATTCATACCTCTGTTATCCAATTCTTTTAGGTTTATTTCTACACCCACGCGAGGGGTTCAACATTAGAGGAAGATAGATAGATAGATAGATAGATAGTCGTTCATGTTCAAACTATATACGTTGTTTTCTACATCCTCTGTTGATGCACGCATGCGCGCTGTGCGTGTTTACATTTCGTGTGTTGATAAACAAATTCGCGCATACGACGGTTTAAATTTATTGGAATTGTATCGTTTCTAAGTGACTATTTCGATTTTTGTAAACACACACACATTAGTATTTATATTTTACCCAAAACATCCTTTATTACGATGTCAAATCAAATCAAATCAAATTTATTCACTCAGTGCATCATACATGATACAAACATGAGGTATATATACAGTAATACGGTTTTAAACAGCGGTACATAGCAATTCTAATTTACAGAGAGCAAACAGAATATGTTTCGTAAAACGTAACCATCTATTGTTTACACATTATTTAAATAATTTGACTAGATATATTTGTTTTGTCGTATTACAGATTGGTTTGATTTTTTTTTCCAGTGCGAACAGTGCAGCTCATAATCAGACTCTTTTTTCTGGTAATTGAAATTTCAGACCGTCAAAAAAAAGTGACATATCTTGTTAAAACACTGACCGTCTATCTTT
This sequence comes from Archivesica marissinica, assembly GCA_014843695.1. NCBI lineage: Eukaryota > Metazoa > Mollusca > Bivalvia > Venerida > Vesicomyidae > Archivesica > Archivesica marissinica. The sequence continues at coordinate 53,783,788 of CM026401.1, read as the reverse complement.
TGTCCATGAATAATAGCGTTGGGTGGTTCATTCAAATAATGGTTTTGGAGAAAAGATTAAAATTTAATTGCAACTCTATTTGAATTTTCTATGAAAGGGATATTGATATGTGTATATTTGAATTGTGTGGCTAATTGTGCGTGCTGCATGCATTTCATGTTTTTTTTTTGTAGTTTAAGTTAAGATAACACACAAGCTTGGACTTGCCGTTTCTGTGTGATATTATGAAGGTGTGTAACTTCAGTTCGAATATTATGAAGGGATTGTGAAGGATGTTGTTATATTCTGTTCGTGATTGGATTATAAGCGTTGTGAGGTTAGTGTCATCTATGTAATGCTGCTTTAAGTATCTCAGTAACTGTCTCAGTAAGTGTCTCAGTAAATGTCTAAGCACCCGAGCAGACTGCATCTTCAGAATATATTACACTCACATGACGGATCTGTAGCCCAGTGGTAACACGCTGGACTGGTAATCCAGGGATCGCAGGTTCGATCCACCGTCTGACCCTAATAAAATTAACAGTCTTTCAGATGGGACGTTAAACCGAGGTCTCGTGTCGGTGCTTTACACTGTGCACGTAAAAGAACCAGAGTAGACTCTGGAATGGGTCTCTCTCTGTATCATTGCACTATCCTCCAAAAATCTAAAATGACTAATCTCTTCAGGAGACGTCGCTCATATGGGCAACCGGTAGCGACGATAAATAAACGTAAAACACACAAAAAGAAACGTAAATGGGAAGGGCTGTAAATAATGTTGTCATAACTTGTAACCCAACCCATTTGCTTGTTTCCCCCAGATTAAATAGTATACAGCAATAATAATAAATCCTAATATAATTTCATATTGTTTTCTACGTATTTCATTGTGTGCATTATTATAAAAATGCAATAAAATAATTATTATTAAATTAAATTAAATTAAAAATTAAAGAAACTTGAAATTTGATTTCCTGATTAAGACGTAGGATGCATTATGGGTATATTATCATTTTAGTACGGACATGGCTTTTTAAAAACTTAAATACAGAACTAATATTTAGTACCTAAATCTTAGTCCTAGTATTGCGTCATATCATCCTGTGACGTCTCCACTTCAACATTATTGGTGAGGGCCGTTGTCTAATGTTGTTAAAAACATGTGGCCCACACTTGCATTTTCATTCTATGTTTTAGGTCTTTATGTATGTATGACATTTTCTGGACGAATGGGAATTTATGTGATAAGAATTACTGCTATATATTCGTAGTATTGGTATTAAAAGTGTCCACTTGTTTTCACTGGTGTGCGCATAGAAATACAGGCTTGAGCTGGAATCCAGAAATGGCCAGGTCAATCTATTTACGCAGTTGAAATTCTGCAACAATATTTGGTGGTTCCCATATGATTCCCGGATGTTCCAGCATGGATGTGGTATATACTATTATGTTGGTCAGGGTTTCATGCTATTGTCAACATATTTGCATTTAATTATTAAGATATGCACTTTATAATTTATATACATTAACTCAATACACTATCCGAGTGTGTATTATGCAGAGTGAGATTTTAATCGTCCTTCCTCCCATGGTATTAACTAATCCTTTCGTGCAAAAGCAGACGACCTATTTATGAGTTCACATGGTCTCAGACGGAGACAAACGTGATGGACGGACAGACAGACGAATGCCGACCAAGTCATAATATTAACTAATCCTTTCGCGCAAAAGCAGACGACCTACTTATGATTTCTCATGGTCTCAGACGAAGACAAATGTGATGGACGGACAGACAGACGAACACCGGCCAAGTCATAATATTAACTCATCCTTTCGCGCAAAAGCAGACGACCTAATTATGATTTCACATGGTCTCAGACGGAGACAAATGTGATGGACGGACAGAGTGACGAGAACACTGGCCAAGTCATAATATTAACTCATCCTTTCATGCCAAAGCAGACGACCTAATAAAATAAGTTCCTAATATCGATTTATAGCGCAATCTCGAACTGACCTAATCCTACTATGATAATAAACAGAACAGAACATGGACATGTGAACAAAGCCGAGGCAATTCCCTCAGTGACTGAATAAAGTCGCTCACTTCAAAGCAGTTGCCCTTCAACGTTGTATGTTCGAATCCCACTGAGGGTATCGGCATCGTTCATGTGAGGAAGCTATCGAGCCGGCTTGTGGTAGGTCTGTGATTCTACCTGGGTGTCCGTGCGTGCCTCAGGCTCGTAGCCACACTGAGGCACACCTCGGTTAAAATTTCCAAAAGATATGAAAAATTAAGTAAATAGAATGAAAACGAATATTCATTTGCTGTAAAATTGTTGACTGCTAGAGAGCTGAAAGGTCAGTACATAATTATACGTCTAAACACATTAAATCAGAAAACGCAGGAAACCGCTTCTATACCCCAACCATTGTAAAGGGGGAAATGCCCCCCGAACACCTTAGATTGCCTCTGTTGAAATGTGTCTCTGGCTACGGTACTGTGCCTGAACTGCTGTACGGATGTGCACCTGATTACTTCCTCCACAAATAGCACTGGTGGATCGCCATATTACCAAAAGTGTTGGTGAGATTTAAAAAACACAAACAAAGCCGATGACGAATCCATACAGACGAATCTGTAGTCCAGTGTTAACACGCTGGACTGGTAATCCAGGGATCGCAGGTTAGATCCCCCGTCTGACCCTAATACAATTAACAGTCTTTCAGATGGGACGTTAAACCGAGGTCTCATATGGTGCTGTACACTGTATACGTAAAAGAACCAGAGGAGACTCTGGAATGGGTCTCTGTATGTAACATTGCACTATCCTCCAACAATCTAAAATTACTAATCTCTTCAGGAGGCGTCGCTCATATGGGCAACCGGTAGCGATGATAAATAAACGCAAAACACACAATGCCTTCGGATTTTTTTTTAACTTTAACAATTTATTCCATGACAACATACTAAACATTCCTAAAGGGGGGTAATTCATAAATATTACATATTCTTAAGACGAATCCGAAAGTAGAATCAAGTGTTATCGCAATGAATAACAGGGATGGACAAACAATTAATAACAAAGACAGCATACGTTTCTATATTACACTGTGGGATAAATGAATAGTGTGGATATTGGAAAACAACCTCGACAAATAACCGAATTGCCGGCCAATTTATATCGAATATGATTTAATCCGTCAAATTGTTTTCATTATTAATATTCTTGTCAGTCCGACCTACGCATATTTATTATTAAGCAAAACTGCTGAAACATTTTGCTTAGTCTAGACGAGATTGAATAGAACAGTTGACACATAGTTTCCAGTGCAGACACATTCATAAACTTTATTAACGAGAATGTAGTTCGTCGATGCATACGTGTTTGTTTTGTGTCTTAAAGTGACACCGACAGGTGTACACTGTGACTCTCTGACTGTTTTTTACGTTTATTTATCGTCGCTACCGGTTGCCCATATGAGCGACGCCTCCTCAAGGGATTATTTATTTTAGATTTTGGAGGATAGTGCATGATACAGACAGAGACCCATTCCAGAATCTCCTCTGGTTCTTTTACGTGCACGGTGTAAAGCACCGACACGAGACCTCGGTTTAACGTCCCATCTGAAAGACTGTTAATTTTATTAGGGTCAGACGGGGGATCGAACCTGCTATCCCTGGATTACCAGTCCAGCATGTTACCACTGGACTACAGATCCGTCTGTTTTGAGATTGGGGTCTGACTGTGGTTAGTGGAGGAAGACGTCCTGTACATGCCCGAGCAGTATTACAGGCCCTGGCAAGCAGTCGGGTAGAACCTGGAAAATTCGACGCCCCTAGCGGGTTTCGAACATACAGCAGAGTGAAGTGACGGTTGTATCATGTCAGATGCATTAACCGCTCATCTACCGTTCCCGAAGCACCGATCTACAGCAATTATTTTTACTAATTAAAATCAGAGCTATATCATATATATATATATATATATATATATATATATGTATCACTTAACTTTGCTACTATTCAGTGCAGTACAGTTATCTCATAAATTATTATATGACCACACGTTTAATAACACCTTGAAGGATTCTGATTGGTCGCAGCATGACATTAACAGCTTGCAATATACATTACATGTTGTTTGTAATCAAGCTTCTTTTTTTGAAAATCAACTGCTAAATCAATCAACTGTTAAATCAATCAACTGCTAAATCAATCAACTGCTAAATCAATCAACTGCTAAATCAATCAACTGCTAAATCAATAAAATTCTAAATATGAACTAGCAGAATACAGTGATTAAAAATATTGTGTTGATGATTTGAGTGAAGTTGTTTGATTATCGGGGACTATTTGCTACGGCGTACGGATACACCTTACTGTAATACGGTATTTTTTCGTTTAAATGTATGGCTGATGTTACTGTCACAGTTGTAATATGATAAAAAAGGATCTTACACTCGTAGACACATTGGGATCTGTAGTCTAGTGGTTAACACACAGGTTCGATCCCCCGTCTGACCCTTATAAAATTAACAATCTTTCAGATGGGAGTTCAAACCGAGGTCTCGTGTCGGTGCTTTACACCGTGCACGTAAAAGAACCAGAGGAGACTCTGGAATGGGTTTCTGTCTGTATCATTGCACTATCTTCCAAACATCTAAAATGACTAATATCTTCATGAGGCGTCGCTCATATGGACAACTGGTAGCGACGATAAATAAACGTAAAACGCCAAATTCCAAATCTCGTTTCATAAAATATTTAATTACCACGAGTGTAGTTTAAAAGTTATTTAATTTATTATTTATTATTTTATTTATTTATTTGCGAAGGAAGTTTTAATAACTTATATTAATCACTCTCATTGGCGCCGATGAAAGCTGATATGTGGTCATTCATGTGGGAGGAAACGGATTACCCGGAGAAAACCCACCTGTTTGATTTGGCGACCACCGTACCATCTCACATACTTCCCGTTTAGAGGATCGAACCCGGGTTACATTGTTGAGAAGCGAGCGTGCTAACCACTGCGTTAATCGGACAGCCACGAGTGTAAGATGCTATATACCGGAACTTCGGGCACATCTCACTGCAACAGCCGTATTCTCCACCGGTGAGAATGCGCCTTGCATCTAGATCTACCGATGGCTGGTACGCATAGGACATGCAAGGGAGCTATATAGTTTATGCACATTTATTTTAGCTCGAATGCCAAAATGTTCTTACAACTTATATTAATCACTCGAGAGACCTCATTCCTGATGGAATCCAGCACCACGAGGGAGAGAGAAGAGACAATGTGGAATTTAAATGCATTGCCTAAGGGCACAATCGTAACGGCTCCAGTGGTCTCTATCACGACTTCCATATAGGGAGCTATATATGACGCGTTGATGTTAATTTTAGTGACCTGTTGGCTTTCATGCTTAGTGAGATGACTGTGGCCTTTCCCATGTATATGGAATAAAGATATATAACGTAATATCTAGTTGCTCTTGTACATGGCCCCTGTCACAGACTACAATAGGCAATTGCTATATAATGTTTAATGACAATAGACAATATAAGTCATTATGTCAATATTTACTTTAAAATTGAATTTACTTTATTATAATATATGACGTCATTAAGTTATGTTTTATGGCAACATTATACATAAATACCCATATGGTCGAAATAAACGCAATTCCATAACAGCACGATTATTTACATAGGTAGCGTTGTTCATCTTTGTCATTCCCCAGACCACTTTCTATAATGATTTCGCCAATAAATAATGCTTGATATATAGACGTGTCACATTCGAAATGCGCCCGTAAATTATAACGAACATAAGTGTATTCGTGCTTGGCGGTTCTAGAACTGTATTATCAGCATCACATATACCGTTCTAAGGTGTAACAACCACGCCATTGGTAATAAAAACACTAATGTAATAGTCCTGTCTAAACTTATCTGTTTAACATTTTCATATACTTGAATATTGTTGACAAATCTTTATTACCCTTCAATGCAGTTTCCAGTGTGTTGATTGGACATCGTAGTCGTAGATATATTTTAATAGTTCCGGGAAAGCCGGATTTATACAGCTTACAATACATACCTTTCGCCTGCCTCAAGATTCTATTTTTAAAATAAAAGCGAAATATGCGGGCTCGGTACGATAAGGAGCAATGAATATGCAAGAGATGAATTAACACCATTTAGCTATACTCACACGAAAAAGAAAGTGTGCACTTTATTAGAGGGACAATTATATACTTATATTCACACGTAAAACAGTGTTCTGATAATTATCAAATTTCAATTAAAAGTAAAATCAGAAGCCACTACATTTTTGCACATTTTGATACTAAAATTGCATATTTATTGCTTCTATATATAAGTATAAAATATTTCCTCAAACCAAGTGCACACTTTCTTTTTCGTGTGAATATATGTTGAATTCCTTAGCACACGGTTAGAATGAAAGCGAGCTACGATATGAACATGTATTGTAATGGACACGTGTGGTTAGTCCAGATAAATGGATAACGGGAGAGCATGCTTTCGATTATTAAATTATATCTCAGGCAGATAGCTGGTTACATCGGGTCTATATCTAGGCTGCTATGAAACTAACCACGTGATAACCTCTAAATATAAACATAATATCAACACTTCAAATGATATAATACTATATATTGATATAATACCTCATTTGCATATTTTCTTCTTTACTGTATGTGACGTGCTCCGGGCGTTTATTTTCGGAGGCTCCGGGCACTATTCCGTGTGACCCCACTGGGGAATTGGTTCCGGGTCGTTGTACCCTAGAAAGTAGTTTTTACAATCAAGCAGACCATAATTTGATGATGTTTTACTGTAGAACCAGAGACTGTTTGCATTTCTTACTGTGATTGTGGTGCATCTGTGGCATTTATGCTCATTTAAAGAAGACTTTTTGTGCATTTATTTCAGAATTACTTCTCCAGCGCATTGATGAGTAAACAGCCCTACATGACAGCTAGGATTCCTACGCGCTCCATTTTTAACCGGTGTGTGTTTACATTTGAAAATTGTGAAAAACTTTGATGGTGATGCCATGACTTACTTGTGTCTAACAGCAAGCAGCAGCCCTGGAGTTTACAGAACTGCATGCGGTAAATGTCGATTCTTGTTTGGAACTGAGCATTTGACTGTGAAAGTTGATCTATTTACCATAGCGCGAAGAAGGAGTAATATTCAGTGGTGTGCATCCTATAAATAACAGGCAGAATTGTTGTTATATTTGAATAAATCAGGAAGTTTTGGACCCACAGACATGAAACTTCACACACAAGTAGCTGGTTGGTGTAGAAATCAGAATTGAAGAGGATTTTATCATGGTGAGTAAAATTTAAATTTTATTTGAAATTTGAAATTAAAATTTTAAGTTTACATATTTGAAGAGGATAGGAGTTGTTTCCCTTGGACCAGATGCTATGAATATCATTTAGTGTCGTCTGCAATTCGGCACAGACAATATCTAGCAACAATGATGCAAGTGTGACAATTTCAACATTAATTTAGATAGTCGTTGTTTACTGTGTTTCTTAGGTATGGAGGCATTTTCCATGAGTGACACATGAATGAACCATGTTTATGATCAACATATTGCCCCATAATGGTGAATGCTTGGTGGGTGGGGGGGGGGTATGGAAGCATGAACACTAATTGCAGCTATCTTTTATATCTCAATGTTAGGCTCCTCCTTTTCGGTTGGCTCCAGCCCATTAAGGCATTATCAGACATTCTGCCACTGGAGCTGCTTAAGGATTTCTAATAAACTGTTTTTCAATAGTGTTGCTTTATTCTGCCATGGCAGTATATAGGTGGGTTAAAATCCAAGATCATCAAGTTAACCCAACTTATATTCGTCCGCAAGCCGAGGACAGGAATTCCGAAAGCGTTGGTATTATCTCGCATTTGCGCTCTATTTGTGTGACACCATGTATATGTAGTATTGTCTTTTTATCTTTTGTTTATGCTTTTCCCGGTTCTAGGTTTCTAGGTTGTCAAGATGTACCTGGAGGATTTCGGTTACAACGTGTGTGTGTCCAATGATTTCCGAGATGTCTTTCAATGAATTGGTCATGTGAATTTTTTCCAAAGCCAGCACTCGTGCAAAGTTCTCTGGGCGGTTGCTTTCTTTCGGCATTGTTGACAAGAGTTGCCTGACTGAATGTTTTACTACATGCATGTATGTGTTGAATTCTTACTGGCAACACTCACTCAATCTAAATTTCATAATGATTTTAAGCCGTATCATGTCATTGTCCGTCAATTTCAGCTGCTGTATACCGTGTGTGGGAAGACATTGTACCACAAGCCGCCTACTCCACCTGTACCAGAGTAGTCCAATCATCCATGTGGACAGTAGCTACAGTTCCCCCAAAGCACTGACCTTGTATCTGCACTGTTGGAAGGTAAGAGGTATGTGTAACACTGATGTGATATCAAAAGCTCCTATTTTGCATAGAAAAGTGTCTTTCTCTCAATATAATAACCCAAAGGCCAAGCAAATCTTCATAATTAGATTCCTGTCCTCTTTAATGAAAAGGTACACTACCTGACTGTCATTATGCACCAGAATTCATGAAAATCTATGAAGTACTTTTGAAATGGTAGCACCTTCTGTAAAGCCAGTGAATTGCTCGATATGTACATTTCCGAGCTACGAAGACTGGACAATTTGTCTTTTTTTTAATGAATCCTATATCATAGTGAATCGACCGAGATATCTTCTTGTAGTGTTTTGTTTCTCGTAATATACGTAAAAGCTTGAATAACTAGCAAATTGAAGGTTTGCAAAACTGTTAGTGCATATATACGTGTGACCCCACTGGGGAATTGGTTCCGGGTCGTTGTACCATAGAAAGTAGTTTTTACAATCAAGCAGACCATAATTTGATGATGTTTTACTGTAGAACCAGAGACTGTTTGCATTTCTTACTGTGATTGTGGTGCATCTGTGGCATTTGTGCTCATTTAAAGAAGACTTGTGTGCATTTATTTCAGAATTACTTCTCCAGCGCATTGATGAGTAAACAGCCCTACATGACAGCTAGGATTCCTACGCGCTCCACTTTTAACCGGTGTTTGTTTACATTTGAAAATTGTGAAAAACTTTGATGGTGATGCCATGACTTACTTGTGTCTAACAGCAAGCAGCAGCCCTGGAGTTTACAGAACTGCATGCGGTAAATGTCGATTCTTGTTTGGAACTGAGCATTTGACTGTGAAAGTTGATCGATTTACCATAGCGCGAAGAAGGAGTAATATTCAGTGGTGTGCATCCATTGAGCCTACGAACAGCCAAATCTCACGGCGTGTGAAACTTACGACACATCGCAAAATTATCTCCCTTACGCGGATAAACAGCAAAAATGTCATCTGAAGAAGAAAGACGCTTTCGCAACCTTTCCATCATTTTCCGATAATATCCCTCTTATCTAGAGCTTTCCCCCAACACAAGAGAGATGGGAGAGACAGATACAATGTGAGTGAGAGAAATTTAAATAAAATGTGCTTGTTTAATATTCGGTATAATATAACAGATAGGGCATGATGTGCTTCGCTTCGGTCCATATCTTACTTAAGATCTGATTGACCAGTCCATATATTTGCATGGCGCCCTGGTCAGTCAGACCTGAAGTAAGATATGGACAAGTAGCTTCGGTCCATATCTTATTTCAGGTCTGACTGACCAGTCCATATATTTGCATGGCGCCCTGGTCAGTCAGACCTGAAGTAAGATATGGACAAGTAGCTTCGGTCCATATCTTATTTCAGGTCTGACTGACCAGTCCATATATTTGCATGGCGCCCTGGTCAGTCAGACCTGAAGTAAGATATGGACAAGTAGCTTCGGTCCATATCTTATTTCAGGTCTGACTGACCAGTCCATATATTTGCATGGCGCCCTGGTCAGTCAGACCTGAAGTAAGATATGGACAAGTAGCTTCGGTCCATATCTTATTTCAAGTCTGACTGACCAGTACATATATTTGCATAGCGCCCTCAACACCATGTACCAACAACATACAAATGAGACATAGCTATGCAATATAGCAGTTCCAATGGTTTACAGTTATTATAAATATGATAACATTGCAAGAACGAATCCTGAAGGTTGTATATACGTAACTAGGCAGAAGTACATCCGGTCGAATGTAGTCACAATAACTAATATAGTTAATTTTTCATTTTTGGTAAAAATGCATTTTCATGACAGGCAGTGTATAGTTTTTGTGTTTTTTGAGAAATGATGTGACTTGAGAAGACTTCAGAATAGTTGATGTGTAGAAAAGATGTGGTATAAGAATTCAGGCCATTGCAAACTGAAGGTCGGTATACTGTATTAGTTGGCGGCGGAATACAGTGTGTAAACACAGTGACGGTATTCACAGGCGAGCACTGATTATTTGAAACATAAAATTTGAAATATTCTTGGTGTGTTTCAGGCTGATTTGAATACCTCTTCACAGTGGATGTGGTATCAGAAGAAATGAAAGATTGGAAATATAAATGAACAGACTGTATGTGTTTACTTTTTACTATGTATTTAATAGGCAATTTATGCAAATATCCCAGAATTAATTGAAACTAACTGAACTGGATCTTTCTTTGAATTGCAAATATATAGCACACACTAGCATACAGTATACACTGGTAATCCAGGGATCGCAGGTTCGGCACCCGTCTGGCCCTAATACAAAATTAACAGTCTTTCAGATGGGACGTTAAACCGAGGTCTCGTGTCGGTGCTTTACACCGTGCACGTAATAGAAACCAGAGTAGATTCTGGAATGGGTCTCTATCTGTATCATGCACTATCTTCCAACATCTAAAATAACTAATCTCTTCAGGAGGCGTCGCTCATATGGGCAACCGGTAGCGACGATAAATAAACGTAAAATACACACACTCATCACAACAATAGCATGACAACTATGATTTGCAAGAGGACTAACCAAATGATTTGGATATAATGCTTTTCTTCAGACAGTGTAACGTAGTCGGTCCAGTGATAGTAGCCCGACATTTGTCGTAGCATAAAGTGCTACTTAGAGTTGATAGTAACTTCATAGGAATTGCATTTTGATGAAGAGCAGACGATCTGATATTATGGAATTCACTCAGACATGATTTCCTAAAATCTGGTTCGATGTGATTTCCGACGTTTGCTGTGCATTATTTATTGTCCAATTCACTTCCGTTCTGAGTAGCTTCAGACGTAGTAATTGAGATAATAGCCAGTTCCTCTGCAGGACTGTTCGGTTGCATAAACATGGTTTATATCACGATTTGCCTCATATCATAATTATGGACAACAATAAAATACATTACAAAGATGATATCGTATTTGTTCTGTGTATGCTCGAATACTATTAATAGTTCAGGGAGTAGTGAGCGGCTATGGGCGATGCATACAGCTCACTTGCCCCTCACAGTTGCATGATAAGTTCCCATTTGGGATTTCAAATTCGTTCATGTTTTAGTGATAGCAAGCTGGCCCAGGCCCGTAGCCACACAAAACAAATTTCAAAGCCAAAAAAAAAAAATTCAATAAATGAATATTGTTTTTTTTACAATTTTCGTACAAGGTTTTGGCCAGTAAGATACACTGGCCCATTATAAAGCACTCCTTCTATTTTTTGAAAAATTAAATAAATAAAATGCAAAAATATATTCGTTTGCTGTATAAAATGTTGACTGCCAGAGAGCTGAAAGATCAGTACATAGCTATACGTCTAAGCTCATTAAATCAGAACACGCAGGAAATCGCTTCTATACCACAACACTATTAAGGGGGGACATGCCCTCGGACCCCCCTTAGATTGCTTCCGTTGAAATTTGCCTCTGGCTACGGTACTGTGGTTTCTATCCAGTTTCCACATGTGCCTGCAATACTGATCGGAGAGGGACATCTGCTGTCTTCCTCCATCAATAATATCTGGAAAGCCGATAAATCTGATTTCTTTTTGATAAAAGTTTATTTTTATTTTATTTTTTCAAATTTTATTTCCTGATCGATATACGTAATAATTACACGTATTCAAAACATGTACATGTAATAGATAGATAGAGAGATATATTTCTTTATTTATAGAGGGTGACCTAATTAGTTTTGAACTAATCCTCCTTAGGGCCCTCTTCAATTTGTTAACACTATAGAATAAATGTACATACACAATAATTATAACATAGTTACGCCGTACAATATACATGCATAATGCTGTACAAAGTAACTTAAACAACAGCCTAAATAAATCAGGTACTTTGATAGAAATACAAAACGACATAAGCATATTGATTTACAATCATTATATATATATAACTGTCTAGTGTCTACCGATTAAAACGTTGTATCCATACTTTACATTTTGTCTTGAATATATTTAAAGATCTGGACGTCTTAATTTCAAATGGTAGACAATTCCATATCTTTGGACCAGAGTATTCTAATGATTTCTTATACATTTCACATCTAGGTCTTGGAATATAGAGATCCATATTTGAAACATTTCTCAATGTCATATCTGAAGTAAACAACACAACAATATATCAATTTGAATAGACAAGTGTTAATATCCAACAGTAGTAGCACAAACCATGCCTGTCCGCCTACGTGGTCGAGTGGTTACGGTCGCTGATTTATATACCACTGTAACCTATCATCACTGATGGTCACGGGTTCGAGCACCGCTCAGACCGTGTCTCTTTATATGAAAAAGTTGGCAGTTTCTTACGGAGGTTGGTGCACCCAAATACTGGTTAACCGCTGGAGCCTGCCCAGGAAAGGTGTTGTTAGGTAAACTGCCCGTCGGAGATATAGCCCAAAATGGTGCTGATGAAGGCGTAAAACCCAAATATAACAATAACAATAACAAACCATGCATACTATTTCCATGTTATACACAATATATTGAAAGGAAAGTTTTGATGATTTTGAATGAAAGAAATAAGACTAGCAAAGGAAAGTAAGACATATCAGTGAAAGATAAGTGTGGATGATTACCTAACAACACCTTTTCTGGGCAGGCTCCAGTGGTTAACAAGTACTTGGTGCACCAACCTCCGTAAGAAACTGCCAACTTGTTCATATAGAGAGACACGGTCAGGGCGAGGCTAGAACCAGTGAGTGACCATCAGTGATGATAGGTTACAGTGGTATACAATTCAGTGACATTAACCACTCGACGATGATTTAGAATCAATAAATGAGGCAGAGAATCGGATTTTGTCTCTTGTGAGTTAGATATATTAAGCGATGCATAGAGATCTATAGTATCTTGCCACACTCACACGAAAAAGAAAGTGTGCACTTTGCATGGTTAGAGAGAGAATTTTATACTTATAATATATCTATTGAAGCAAAATATAGGCACATTTGGTATCAAAATCTGCATACATGTATTAGCTACACGATGGTTTACTTTTAATTGAAACACGATGTTTATTTTTAACTGAAATTTGATAATTATCAGAACATTGTTTTACGTGTGAAAATAAGTATAAGATTGTCCCTCTATATGTTCCTCGCAACCATCCTCACCACACATAGTACATATGCAACACCATCTAGCCTCCTTATTCTCTATGCTGTCAGGGTTCATTCTAGGTCAGCAGTTTTTGGGAGAAGTGAGAAAGCGCGCGATCGCGTCCTTAAATGGCGTTATTTAATAATTGTCAACAAAATATGGTTAAATGCACAGTATGACCATTAAATACAACGTTGTAATAGAAGGATTGCTTTATAATGGGCAAGTGTATCTTACTGGACAAAGCTGGGTTTTATTTTGGAAGACATGTGGCCCCAGAGGGCGAAATCAGGGTCCCTATGCCGACTATTACGCCGACATCGCTCTCCAAAGTGATCCCTTTCTAACCCCATATAAGTATATTGTATGTTTTCATTCACCCCACTCACCATACCCACACTTCCGAATGATACAGATCGAACCATGATAAAGTGGAGAAAGAATAAAATATATATTAAAACAGTACATGCGATCAGATGCAGCGGGCGGTCCTTACTGCGGCGGTTTGTGTAGCGGAACACGAAACTCGATTGAAATAACTGAATGCGAGTTGCACTTGTTTTGGCCGGTTTTCGTGTTTCGTTGTATTGACATTCCCCGACGTTGAGGTATGTCTGTTGTATATAGCAGCATGAAGTGCTCATTCACACGAACCTATTGTAAACCATGATATGTGTACAGTATATCTATGCGGTCACCTCCATTAAGCAGCCAACCTGTATTAAGCAGCCAGTTTCCCAATATGGTGTTTTATTATATATGTGTTCTCTATTAAGCAGCCACCTGTGCTAAGCAGTCACTCTCTATGATTCTCGTGGATGGCTGCTTATGACAGGTTTGACTGTAGTACATGTATTATATTGGTAGAATTTCTATAAACACGTGTAACCTATATATGTTGGAGAGATCAAGTAATGTTCTATTCTGTACACAGTGAGTCGATAGCAATCCATGAGAAATCAGAGTCATTATTTTGTTAAATTTCGTCTAAAATTACATTTTAACATATACTGCAAAATTAACGTGTAACCTATATGTTTTGGAATAATAAAGTAATGTTCTATTCTGTACACAGTCAGTCGATAGCAATTTACGAGAAATCCGAGTAGTTAAATTTCGTCTAATATTTCATTTTAACATATACTGCAAAATTGACGTGTAACCTATATACTTTGGAGAGATCAAGACTTAGTAATGTTCTATTCTGTACACAGTGAGTCGATAACAATTGACGAGAAATCCGAGTCATTATTTGTTTAATTTCGTCTAAAATTACATTTTAACATATACCTGCAAAATTGAAGTTCAATAATGTAACCAAAGTTTAAAGACTATTCATGCAGCTCGTTGATTGACTATAGATTTACTAACGCCACGGTTGATATATAATACACTGTACAAGTTTATTGTTATTTCTATTAAGTTGTATGAAATGACTATTTTGTTTAAGTCTCAATACCGCTTAGCAGTATAATACAATGACAATGAAACTTTATAAATACAAGAAGATTTTAATTTCGTGTTGACTGTACGGATTGTTGTACATGGTTAATACGCTGTATAGCAAATTGGATAGTTGAGATGAAACGCAAGGAAGACAAGGTATGCATATTAGTTTGGGTTGTTGTTTTTGTTTTTTGTGGATGAAACAAAGTGCAGTTTCAATTAACACAGTCGTTAACCGCATGCACTTCATGCAGTACGCATGCATGACAGTGTTCGCGTACATTTATTTAAAGTGCGTGTACTTACTACATAATATTGCTTGTATTCAGCTTAATAACAACAACAACAACATGTATTGCATTAAGACATCAGCTGATGCTTATAGCATAATTATACAAATAAAATACATATACATGTATTGTGAAAAAGTGAAAACATGGTTTATAATGGAGTAGTTTCGGAGAAGCGTGTACGTATGAAACTTTGAAAAGGATCATTTGAAAGCAAATAAATGAATGAGATATGAGTAGTTCTCGTGCTAGCTCATTCACATGTATGAACAATCAAACTTTATGGAAAATAAATACAGCCATCACATATTTTCTTATATGTCCACACGTGTAATACAACTTGGACTGATTCGGATTGGTCACAGCATGGCAGCTGGTTGTTGACACATTCAAGATATAGTTTGTGTTCCTTGTTGAAAATCTGACTCTGAACAGTCTTTCAGATGGGACTTTAAACTGAAGTCTCGTGTCGGTGCTTTACACTGTACACGTAAAAGAACCAGAGGAGATTCTGGTTGGAGTTTTTGTTTGAAAATCGTCTATCATATATACTTGATCCGATGCGAAGTAATATCAGAGACTTTCCAGACACAGAATATTAGATATGGACTGAATATAGTACTAGAACATTCTAGGTAAAATATGGAGCATTAACGCAGAGGACATAGTCAAATGATTTTGCAAATATATGTCTGTATCATAGCACTATCCCCCAACAATCTAAAATACCTATTCCCTTCAGGATGCGTCGCTCATTTGGGCAACTGGTAGCGACGATAAATAAACGTAAACCACACAGAGAATTTAATCTATGGAATGATCAATATGCACTAGCGGATAAATAGTGCTTAAACGTAGTGTGTCGATTAATTGAGCGGAGTTGTTTGATTACCAGGGACTATTTACTACGGCGTACGGATGCACCTTATTGATTTCCTCGCATGCCAACCATTGAAATATGAAGAAGAAGAATGCTTTATTAAGACTTAACTTTACAGTTTCTCGTCTGTAACATTTAAACATATTTACAATATATATAGTACAATATCATGATATATGCAATCATGATGAGGATGGACAAATGATGTAATGATTATGGACATACATGGAAAAATAATGACAATGTCATGATGGATTTTAGACTATGCAAAACATGATCATGACTGTATTAAAAGTGTAGGGAGTATTCAACTGGTAACTCATATATCCTAAACAAGTGAATTACGAAGGGATAAAGCTTCATGTATATATTTACTAAAGTTATCCATGTTGAGTATTTCATTGTGATATTAGTGTTACTATTTCATTGTGATATTAGTGTTACTATTTCATTGTGATATTAGTGTTACTATTTCATTGTGATATTAGTGTTACTATTTCATTGTGATATTAGTGTTACTATTTCATTGTGATATTAGTGTTACTATTTCATTGTGATATTAGTGTTACTATTTCATTGTGATATTAGTGTTACTATTTCATTGTGATATTAGTGTTCTATTTCTGTGATATTAGTGTTACTATTCATGTGATATTAGTGTTACTACAAACAAACACATTGTGATATTAGTGTTACTATTTATTGTGATATTAGTGTTACTATTTCATGTGATATTAGTGTTACTATTTCATTGTGATATTAGTGTACTATTTCATTGTGATATTAGTGTTACTATTTCATTGTGATATTAGGTTACTATTTCATTGTGATATTGTGTTACTATTTCATTGTGATATTAAGTTACTATTTCATTGTGATATTAGTGTTACTATTTCATTGTGATATTAGTGTTACTATTTCATTGTGATATTAGTGTTACTATTTCATTGTGATATTAGTGTTACTATTTCATTGTGATATTAGTGTTACTATTTCATTGTGATATAGTGTTACTATTTCATTGTGATATTAGTGTTACTATTTCTTGTGATATTAGTGTTACTATTTCATTGTGATATTAGTGTTACTATTTCATTGTGATATTAGTGTTACTATTTCATTGTGATATTAGTGTTACTATTTCATTGTGATATTAGTGTTACTATTTCATTGTGATATTAGTGTTACTATTTCATTGTGATATTAGTGTTACTATTTCATTGTGATATTAGTGTTACTATTTCATTGTGATATTAGTGTTACTATTCATTGTGATATATGTTACTATTTCATTGTGATATTATTGTTACTATTTCATTGTGATATTAGTTGTTGCTATTTCATTGTGATATTAGTGTTGCTATTTCATTGTGATATTAGTGTTGCTATTTCATTGTGATATTAGTGTTGCTATTTCATTGTGATATTAGTGTTACTATTTCATTGTGATATTAGTGTTACTATTTCATTGTGATATTAGTGTTGCTATTTCATTGTGATATTAGTGTTACTATTTCATTGTGATATTAGTGTTACTATTTCATTGTGATATTAGTGTTGCTATTTCATGTGATATAGTGTTACTATTTCATTGTGATATTATTGTTACTATTTCATTGTGATATTAGTGTTACTATTTCATTGTGATATTAGTGTTACTATTTCATTGTGATATTAGTGTTACTATTTCATTGTGATATTAGTGTTACTATTTCATTGTGATATTAGTGTTACTATTTCATTGTGATATTAGTGTTACTATTTCATTGTGATATTAGTGTTACTATTTCATTGTGATATTAGTGTTACTATTTCATTGTGATATTAGTGTTACTATTTCATTGTGATATTAGTGTTACTATTTCATTGTGATATTAGTGTTACTATTTCATTGTGATATTAGTGTTACTATTTCATTGTGATATTAGTGTTACTATTTCATTGTGATATTAGTGTTACTATTTCATTGTGATATTAGTGTTACTATTTCATTGTGATATTAGTGTTACTATTT
>CM026401.1:53739017-53764607 GCA_014843695.1 Archivesica marissinica | reverse complement strand
TTCAGGAGGCGTCGCTCATATGGGCAACCGGTAGCGACGATAAATAAACGTAAAACACACAATAATACATAATCAAATGATCAAGTAGGAAGCTAAGTAGCTTTTATAAAAACGTTTTCCTTTCTGAAAGTCCTACCTGAATGTGCAGACCTTTTAGAAATACTAAGCTAAGATAAGCCTATAATAATTCAAAATCGTCGTACATTGTACTTAACCCATTCAACCCCAAGTAACTGACATGGACTGGTGCATGCTATTTTTAGACCAATAAATTAATAATAAAAAATTACATTTGGACCAGTTCATTTATCAAAATGGGTAATTTTATCTAAAAATAGTAATAATTATTACTGGCAAAAAAGTGCAGATCCTGATGAGACGGCTCGTTACGAGCCGGCTCATCTGGATCTACACTTTTCATAAGCCTATTTAGAGGCCTGTGGGGTTGAAAGGGTTAATATGCACGTCTATGTGTGTATACATGCGATCATTTGTATATATGTTGCCCATATGAACGACGCCTCCTGGAGAGGCTATTCATTTTAGATTTTTGGAGGATAGTGATAGAGGATAGTGATACAGACAGTCTCCTCTTGTTCGTTTACGTGTGTGGTGTAAGGCACCGACACAAGACCTCGGTTTTATAGTCAAATCTGAAAGAGTGTTAATTTTATTAGGCTCAGATGGGGGACCGAACCTGCAATCCCTGGATTACGAGTCCAACTTGTTAACCACTGGACTACAGAACCGTCTGTTGAGAGCCTCGTGGTGAGTTCTCTCGTGAAATAAACTCTTTATTACATACTAAGGGCAACGCTATTTCGAAGTTCTTGTACAAAAAACAAAATACTACTTCTTATTCGCCGGAATCACGTTCTCGTTATGTTGTTGTACACGCCACGCCCTCTTACGAAGCACGGACATAACTCGCTTTATTTACGCTTATCATGTTTACATAAACAATCTACCAGGGTAAATCAGGTGTAAATTGTGCATGCATTTGGTAGATAACGTGCATATATATTTAAACATTCATCTATACTACCTGTCATGCTGTATTGGGGTGTTCCCGATAATGCCAGAGATATTGTACCTATATATCTTGTACCTTTGTACTTGAAATGCTTATGTATAGAGTTATAGCAAGTTGATTCGAACTTATTTACAGACGGACCTGTAGTCCAGTGGTAACACGCTGGACTGGTAATCCAGTGCCCGCAGGTTCGATCCACCGTCTGACCCTAATGAAATTAACAGTCTTTCAGATGGGACTTTAAACCGAGGTCTCGTGACGGTGCTGTACATCGTGCTCGTAAATGAACCAGGGGATACTCTGGAATTGGTCTCTGTCTATATCATTATACTATCCTCCAAAAATCTAAAATGACTAATCTCTTCAGGAGGCGTCTTTCATATGGGCAACCGGTAGCGACGATAAATAAACGTAAAACACACACATGCCATATTATGTTAGTATTAGTCTCATGTAGTCTAGTTCATGGTGATACTTGTTGTGTTCTCGATCTTCCGGCGCCTCTCAAACGGCACATATGGAGCTGCGAAATAGCCACGATTTATCTGCGTGTCATAACGAAGAAGCATTGTGACTAACGGCCATTCCGTACCGTACCGTACCGAGCACAGCATATCGAACTATATTTCATCCAATGAGCACTGAAAGTATTGTTATCACGAGTCATAATACTGATAGAGTTCTATGTTCATGAGAGAATTATAAATCTATACTCCACTTAAACAAGTGCGCTAGTGGCCAATAGTGATAATAATAGAGTTCTATGTTCATGGAAGAATTATAAATCTATACTTCACTTAAACAAGTGCGCTAGTGGCCAATAGTGATAATAATAGAGTTCTATGTTCATGGAAGAATTATAAATATATACTCCACTTAAACAAGTGCGCTAGTAGCCAATAGTGATAATAATATAGTTCTATGTTCATGAGTGAATTATAAATATATACTCCACTTAAACAAGTGCGCTAGTAGCCAATAGTGATACTAATATAGTTCTATTTTCATGAGTGAATTACAATAATAAATTATTTTCTTTTTATTCTATGCCGACAAGTGTTATTTATGCGATTACTGATAGAAAAGTGTGCAACCCTGGGCTATAAGAGCGTTAGAACGTCACGAGTTGTATATATGCATGTTTGTATATATACTTTAAACTATTATGGCAATAACCTACATTTTGCAAATGTCAATTGCAATATGTGAAAGAAACCTCATCGCTAGACGTAGTCTGCCTTATTATGTTTCGTTATTATAAAAAAATGTTTATGAAATAAAAAATTTTTTTTAAAAAACGCGTCACGAGTTATATTACGATGCTACAATGAAGCACACACGTGTCCTTATATTGTTCCACTGAAATTTCTATATTTCATTAGAACCATAAAATATATTGCTCTAATTAAAGTGCATCTGTCATATGGAGTACTTAGAAAGTTAGCAACAGCTGTCAGTTTGCTGTCATCGAAATCATAAAAGATGCTAGTTTAAACTCGCATATTCAGGATTCTAGAAATATTAATTTCCACTGTTTTGAAATACACGTTTTACAATTTTGAAATGCGTTTGTGTTAATAGTACATGCTTATATATAGAGTTCGTGTATGTTGAGTGGAACAAGACATGCTTATAGAGCTCATGTATGTTGAATGGAACAAGACATGCTTATAGAGTTCGTGTATGTTGAATGGAACAAGACATGCTTATAGAGTTCGTGTATGTTGAATGGAACAAGACATGCTTATAGAGTTCGTGTATGTTGAATGGAACAAGACATGCTTATAGAGTTCATGTATGTTGAGTGGAACAAGACATGCTTATAGAGCTCATGTATGTTGAGTGGAACAAGACATGCTTATAGAGCTCATGTATGTTGAGTGGAACAAGACATGCTTATAGAGTTCATGTATGTTGAGTGGAACAAGACATGCTTATAGAGCTCATGTATGTTGAGTGGAACAAGACATGCTTATAGAGTTCATGTATGTTGAGTGGAACAAGACATGCTTATATAGTTCATGTATGTTGAGTGGAACAAGACATGCTTATAGAGTTCATGTATGTTGAGTGGAACAAGACATGCTTATAGAGCTCATGTATGTTGAGTGGAACAATAATTAAATTAGCTTTAACTCATTCACTGCCAATGTCGCATAAAAGCGACTTTACAACAAAAATGAATGTGCCGTTTGACCAGGCTGCATGCTGATGATTGCTCTTCAGACAGTGAAGCTGAAACCCCTATCCGAATAGCAAACCGCGGTTGATCTGGATCTATGTTGTTTGCGCATGCTCTTAATTTATTCGGCGCTGAAATAGTTAAGATCTAACTTGTGTATATTGTAACTATTTGAGCATATATTATTTGTACTTCTGACAACAAATAATAGTATTATGAGACATACAAGTCAGAAAGCATCTGCATTGCGGGGCCACCGTGGTCGTTACCCCTCACCGTGGTATGATCGAATCAGACTGGGTTGTCTAATTCTTTAATGTGAGGAATCTAATCAGCTAACTTGTGGAAGTCGTGATAGCGCAGTGGATGCGCGTTCGCTTCAGGTGCGAAAGGTCCGGAGTTCGAGTCCCACTGGAGCCGTTACGATTGTGCCCTTAGGCAAGGCATTTAAATTCCACGTTGCCTCTTCTCTCCCTCGTGGCGATGGATTCCATCAGGAATGAGGTCTCGAGAGTGATTTATATAAGTTGAAATAACTTGTTTCGCAATCGAGCTAAAATAAATTTGTATAAACTAACTTGTGGAAGGTCGGTTGTTGTTCTACACTGGTACCCGTTTGTGCCAGTGATTTGAATTCAACGACCTTAATCGTTCGGCTATAGAGGGCCCTCCGTGGACAGGGTTATATCTACACATAGCATATTACATAACGGCGAAACACATGCATCGATGTAATTGGATAATATAAATTCTACAAGTATACATGTATAATCATAGGCCATGCCAACATTCACATTGTTATTGTTCGTTTTATGTATACATATTATTTGAACACTATGTAAACTACGTAAATAAACGAATTTATAAGTGTAAAGTTTACGTTTAAAGTGGGCAGTTGAAAATTATTATTATATTAGACTGCCATACAGTAAGTACAATTTATTGAAAGCCACACACATCTAGTCCATCTCTCAATTTGTATTTCTAGTAGAATTAATGACAAAATGTCAACGTAAATCTACACAATGGTATGACAATAGTACAGCTAAACATAGCATTACACAATATTGCTTTTTTGGATTAATTACTCATTGTTCCCAATACCTTATAGACTACATGTAGCTAAGGACTAATCTAAATATTTATTTGTTTCCACATTTCAGGGAAGGTAAAACATGAAACATTGTAATAAACTACGCAGAACATTCATCCTATTAATTGCTTGTATGTGTTTTCTATTCATCGCACACAACGTTCGGATAGAGGGAAACAACCTGCAGCTAAAGTTGAGGAATAGAGAATTATGGATTGAAAACCTTGGTAAAACTGTGACAAATACGGCCAGTTTATCAAGACTTTTAGTTGATGAGATAGAAAACAAAACAAAGGAACAATCCGATAATGATGAAGTATTGAATAGAATTCGCATCATAAATAGATTATCCAACAGTATATCTTACTCCAAATTTGTCGATATTGCACATAATAGTTCTAATATCTTAGACGTAAATGTAAATGTAGATACATTGTTGCGTGTGAAGGAGCTTCTGAATGGTACGTATCTTACAAACTACAACACATCTAAACCTAGCACAGCTGGAAATACATCTCAACCATTTACTAACGTTGCTATGTCATCCACAGTTGCCTCTAAAGAAGACACTACTAACTTCAAAGAAGCAGAACAAAAGCGTCAATTGAACAGTAATGATAACAAGTTAATTGACGAAATGAAGATTGGACAGTTTATGGATGCAGTAGATGAAAACAATGAGTTTGACGTAACCGATCTTGACGATCATATTACATTTCCCCAAAGGAAGCCGGGTAATAAACAGGACAAACAACTATCTGATAGAAAACGTCTGAAATGGGTGCAATCCAACGACATGTTGAATAATTCGCCAGCGTTCCGACAAAGCATTTACGAAGCAAACTTTCGACAAGTGCGGAATCAAGCTGGTATAGACTGCAGTGAAATAACAGACAATATGGAAAGTGCAATTATGGAAGCTGAACAAATAATGAGAGAGGTGAAAAGACGAGCTATACCAGTTCAAAAATATGCAAACACTGTCGATTGTGAGAACTTTCGTGGTGGTCGAGGTTACATAGACCATCCATTATCACAAATGGAACTAGACTTTCCCATCGCGTTCGCAATTGCCGCTTACAGGGATGTAGAACAGATAGAAAGACTATTGCGTGCTATATATAGACCTCATAACACATACTGCTTTCATTTAGATATTAAAATGCACCCAATTGAACGAACAGCCGTTGAACATATCTCGCACTGCTTCGATAATGTGATTATAACTGAAAAGTCAGCAAACGTGACCTGGGGTGAGTTTAGTGTTTTAGAAGCCGAGCTGCTCTGCATGGAAACATTGTGGCATTATAAAAAATGGAAATATTATATTAATCTGACGGGTCAGGAATTCCCACTGAAGACAAATCGAGAAATAGTGGCAATACTACATGCTCTTGATGGTGCTAATATCGTTGATGGGACATGGATCAGGTATTTTGATATTCCACACTCAGGTATTTTGATATTCCACACTCAGGTATTTTGATATTCCACACTCAAATATTTTGATATTCCACACTCAATATTTTGATATTCCACACATTTTGATATTCCACACTCAAGTATTTTGAACCACCTCAAGTATTTTGATATTCCACACTCAAGTAGTTTGGTATTCCACACTCAGGTATTTTGATATTCCACACTCAGGTATTTTGATATTCCACACTCAGGTATTTTGATATTCCACACTCAGGTATTTTGATATTCCACACTCAGTTATTTTGATTTCCACACTCAAATATTTTGATATTCCACACTCAGGTATTTTGATATTCCACACTCAGGTATTTTGATATTCCACACTCAGGTATTTTGATATTCCACACTCAGGTATTTTGATATTCCACACTCAGGTATTTTGATATTCCACACTCAAATATTTTGATATTCCACACTCAGGTATTTTGATATTCCACACTCACGTATTTTGATATTCCACACTCAGGTATTTGGTATTCCACACTCAGGTATTTTGATATTCCACACTCAGGTATTTTGATATTCCACACTCAGGTATTTTGATATTCCACACTCTGTTATTTTGATATTCCACACTCAAATATTTTGATATTCCACACTCAAGTATTTTGATATTCCACACATTTTGATATTCCACACTCAAGTATTTTGATATTCCACACTCAGGTATTTTGATATTCCACACTCAGGTATTTTGATATTCCACACTCAGGTATTTTGATATTCCACACTCAGGTATTTTGATATTCCACACTCAGTTATTTTGATATTCCACACTCAGTTATTTTGATATTCCACACTCAAGTATTTTGATATTCCACACTCAGGTATTTTGATATTCCACACTCAAGTATTTTGATATTCCACACTCAAGTATTTTGGTATTCCACACTCAGGTATTTTGATATTCCACACTCAGGTATTTTGATATTCCACACTCAGGTATTTTGATATTCCACACTCTGTTATTTTGATATTCCACACTCAAATATTTTGATATTCCACACTCAAGTATTTTGATATTCCACACATTTTGATATTCCACACTCAGTATTTTGATATTCCACACTCAAGTATTTTGATATTCCACACTCAAGTATTTTGATATTCCACACTCAGGTATTTTGATATTCCACACTCAGGTATTTTGATATTCCACACTCAGGTATTTTGATATTCCACACTCAGGTATTTTGATATTCCACACTCAGTTATTTTGATTTCCACACTCAAGTATTTTGATATTCCACACTCAGGTATTTGATATTCCACACTCAAGTATTTTGATATTCCACACTCAAGTATTTTGATATTCCACACTCAAGTATTTTGATATTCCACACTCAGGTATTTTGATATTCCACACTCAGGTATTTTGATATTCCACACTCAGTTATTTTGATATTCCACACTCAAATATTTTGATATTCCACACTCAAGTATTTTGATATTCCACACATTGATATTCCACACTCAAGTATTTTGATATTCCACACTCAAGTATTTTGATATTCCACACTCAGGTATTTTGATATTCCACACTCAGGTATTTTGATATTCCACACTCAGGTATTTTGATATTCCACACTCAGTATTTTGATATTCCACACTCAAGTATTTTGATATTCCACACTCAGGTATTTTGATATTCCACACTCAGGTATTTTGATATTCCACACTCAGGTATTTTGATATTCCACACTCAGGTATTTTGATATTCCACACTCAGGTATTTTGATATTCCACACTCAAATATTTTGATATTCCACACTCAGGTATTTTGATATTCCACACTCAAGTATTTTGATATTCCACACTCAGGTATTTTGATATTCCACACTCAGGTATTTTGATATTCCACACTCAGGTATTTTGATATTCCACACTCAGGTATTTTGATATTCCACACTCAGTTATTTTGATATTCCACACTCAAATATTTTGATATTCCACACTCAGGTATTTTGATATTCCACACATTTTGATATTCCACACTCAGGTATTTTGATATTCCACACTCAGGTATTTTGATATTCCACACTCAGGTATTTTGATATTCCACACTCAGTTATTTTGATATTCCACACTCAAATATTTTGATATTCCACACTCAGGTATTTTGATATTCCACACTCACGTATTTTGATATTCCACACTCAGGTATTTTGGTATTCCACACTCAGGTATTTTGATATTCCACACTCAGGTATTTTGATATTCCACACTCAGGTATTTTGATATTCCACACTCTGTTATTTTGATATTCCACACTCAAATATTTTGATATTCCACACTCAAGTATTTTGATATTCCACACATTTTGATATTCCACACTCAAGTATTTTGATATTCCACACTCAAGTATTTTGATATTCCACACTCAAGTAGTTTGGTATTCCACACTCAGGTATTTTGATATTCCACACTCAGGTATTTTGATATTCCACACTCAGGTATTTTGATATTCCACACTCAGGTATTTTGATATTCCACACTCAGGTATTTTGATATTCCACACTCAGGTATTTTGATATTCCACACTCAGGTATTTTGATTTCCACACTCAAGTATTTTGATATTCCACACTCAGGTATTTTGATATTCCACACTCAGGTATTTTGATATTCCACACTCAGGTATTTTGATATTCCACACTCAGGTATTTTGATATTCCACACTCAGGTATTTTGATATTCCACACTCAAATATTTTGATATTCCACACTCAAGTATTTTGATATTCCACACATTTTGATATTCCACACTCAAGTATTTTGATATTCCACACTCAGGTATTTTGATATTCCACACTCAGGTATTTTGATATTCCACACTCAGGTATTTTGATATTCCACACTCAGTATTTTGATTTCCACACTCAGTATTTTGATATTCCACACTCAGGTATTTTGATATTCCACACTCAGGTATTTTGATATTCCACACTCAAATATTTTGATATTCCACACTCAAGTATTTTGATATTCCACACTCAGGTATTTTGATATTCCACACTCAAGTATTTTGATATTCCACACTCAAGTAGTTTGGTATTCCACACTCAGGTATTTTGATATTCCACACTCAGGTATTTTGATATTCCACACTCAGGTATTTTGATATTCCACACTCAGGTATTTTGATATTCCACACTCAAGTATTTTGATATTCCACACATTTTGATATTCCACACTCAAGTATTTTGATATTCCACACTCAAGTATTTTGATATTCCACACTCAAGTAGTTTGGTATTCCACACTCAGGTATTTTGATATTCCACACTCAGGTATTTTGATATTCCACACTCAGGTATTTTGATATTCCACACTCAGGTATTTTGATATTCCACACTCAGGTATTTTGATTTCCACACTCAAGTATTTTGATATTCCACACTCAGGTATTTTGATATTCCACACTCAGGTATTTTGATATTCCACACTCAGGTATTTTGATATTCCACACTCAGGTATTTTGATATTCCACACTCAGGTATTTTGATATTCCACACTCAAATATTTTGATATTCCACACTCAGGTATTTTGATATTCCACACTCACGTATTTTGATATTCCACACTCAGGTATTTTGTATTCCACACTCAGGTATTTTGATATTCCACACTCAGGTATTTTGATATTCCACACTCAGGTATTTTGATATTCCACACTCTGTTATTTTGATATTCCACACTCAAATATTTTGATATTCCACACTCAAGTATTTTGATATTCCACACATTTTGATATTCCACACTCAAGTATTTTGATATTCCACACTCAGGTATTTTGATATTCCACACTCAGGTATTTTGATATTCCACACTCAGGTATTTTGATATTCCACACTCAGGTATTTTGATATTCCACACTCAGTTATTTTGATATTCCACACTCAGTTATTTTGATATTCCACACTCAAGTATTTTGATATTCCACACTCAGGTATTTTGATATTCCACACTCAAGTATTTTGATATTCCACACTCAAGTATTTTGGTATTCCACACTCAGGTATTTTGATATTCCACACTCAGGTATTTTGATATTCCACACTCAGGTATTTTGATATTCCACACTCAGTTATTTTGATATTCCACACTCAAATATTTTGATATTCCACACTCAGTATTTTGATATTCCACACATTTTGATATTCCACACTCAAGTATTTTGATATTCCACCATATTTTGATATTCCACACTCAAGTATTTTGATATTCCACACTCAAGTAGTTTGGTATTCCACACTCAGGTATTTTGATATTCCACACTCAGGTATTTTGATATTCCACACTCAGGTATTTTGATATTCCACACTCAGGTATTTTGATATTCCACACTCAGTTATTTTGATATTCCACACTCAAGTATTTTGATATTCCACACTCAGGTATTTTGATATTCCACACTCAAGTATTTTGATATTCCACACTCAAGTATTTTGGTATTCCACACTCAGGTATTTTGATATTCCACACTCAGGTATTTTGATATTCCACACTCAGGTATTTTGATATTCCACACTCTGTTATTTTGATATTCCACACTCAAATATTTTGATATTCCACACTCAAGTATTTTGATATTCCACACATTTTGATATTCCACACTCAAGTATTTTGATATTCCACACTCAAGTATTTTGATATTCCACACTCAAGTAGTTTGGTATTCCACACTCAGGTATTTTGATATTCCACACTCAGGTATTTTGATATTCCACACTCAGGTATTTTGATATTCCACACTCAGGTATTTTGATATTCCACACTCAGTTATTTTGATTTCCACACTCAAATATTTTGATATTCCACACTCAGGTATTTTGATATTCCACACTCAGGTATTTTGATATTCCACACTCAGGTATTTTGATATTCCACACTCAGGTATTTTGATATTCCACACTCAGTTATTTTGATATTCCACACTCAAATATTTTGATATTCCACACTCAGGTATTTTGATATTCCACACTCACGTATTTTGATATTCCACACTCAAGTATTTTGATATTCCACACTCAAGTATTTTGATATTCCACACTCAAGTAGTTTGATATTCCACACTCAGGTATTTTGATATTCCACACTCAGGTATTTTGATATTCCACACTCAGGTATTTTGATATTCCACACTCAGGTATTTTGATATTCCACACTCAGGTATTTTGATATTCCACACTCAGTTATTTTGATATTCCACACTCAAATATTTTGATATTCCACACTCAGGTATTTTGATATTCCACACTCAGGTATTTTGATATTCCACACTCAGGTATTTTGATATTCCACACTCAGGTATTTTGATATTCCACACTCAGGTATTTTGATATTCCACACTCAGGTATTTTGATATTCCACACTCAGTTATTTTGATATTCCACACTCAAATATTTTGATATTCCACACATTTTGATATTCCACACTCAAGTATTTTGATATTCCACACTCAAGTATTTTGATATTCCACACTCAGGTATTTTGATATTCCACACTCAGGTATTTTGATATTCCACACTCAGGTATTTTGATATTCCACACTCAGGTATTTTGATATTCCACACTCAGTTATTTTGATATTCCACACTCAAATATTTTGATATTCCACACTCAAGTATTTTGATATTCCACACTCAGGTATTTTGATATTCCACACTCAAGTATTTTGATATTCCACACTCAAGTATTTTGATATTCCACACTCAGGTATTTTGATATTCCACACTCAGGTATTTTGATATTCCACACTCAGGTATTTTGATATTCCACACTCAAATATTTTGATATTCCACACTCAAGTATTTTGATATTCCACACATTTTGATATTCCACACTCAAGTATTTTGATATTCCACACTCAAGTATTTTGATATTCCACACTCAAGTAGTTTGGTATTCCACACTCAGGTATTTTGATATTCCACACTCAGGTATTTTGATATTCCACACTCAGGTATTTTGATATTCCACACTCAGGTATTTTGATATTCCACACTCAGTTATTTTGATTTCCACACTCAAATATTTTGATATTCCACACTCAGGTATTTTGATATTCCACACTCAGGTATTTTGATATTCCACACTCAGGTATTTTGATATTCCACACTCAGGTATTTTGATATTCCACACTCAGGTATTTTGATATTCCACACTCAAATATTTTGATATTCCACACTCAGGTATTTTGATATTCCACACTCAGGTATTTTGATATTCCACACTCAGGTATTTTGATATTCCACACTCAGGTATTTTGATATTCCACACTCAGTATTTTGATATTCCACACTCAGGTATTTTGATATTCCACACTCTGTTTTTGATATTCCACACTCAAATTTTGATATTCCACACTCAAGTATTTTGATATTCCACACATTTTGATATTCCACACTCAGGTATTTTGATATTCCACACTCAGGTATTTTGATATTCCACACTCAAATATTTTGATATTCCACACTCAAGTATTTTGATATTCCACACTCAGGTATTTGATATTCCACACTCAAGTATTTTGATATTCCACACTCAAGTATTTGATATTCCACACTCAGGTATTTTGATATTCCACACTCAAGTATTTTGATATTCCACACTCAGGTATTTTGATATTCCACACTCAGGTATTTTGATATTCCACACTCAAGTATTTTGATATTCCACACTCAAGTATTTTGATATTCCACACTCAGGTATTTTGATATTCCACACTCAGGTATTTTGATATTCCACACTCAGGTATTTTGATATTCCACACTCAAGTATTTTGATATTCCACACATTTTGATATTCCACACTCAAGTATTTTGATATTCCACACTCAAGTTTTGATATTCCACACTCAAGTATTGTATTCCACACTCAGGTATTTTGATATTCCACACTCAGGTATTTGATATTCCACACTCAGTATTTTGATATTCCACACTCATATCCACACCAATTTGATATTCCACACTCAGGTATTTTGATATTCCACACTCAGGTATTTTGATATTCCACACTCAGGTATTTTGATATTCCACACTCAGGTATTTTGATATTCCACACTCAGGTATTTTGATATTCCACACTCAAATATTTTGATATTCCACACTCAGGTATTTTGATATTCCACACTCACGTATTTTGATATTCCACACTCAGGTATTTTGGTATTCCACACTCAGGTATTTTGATATTCCACACTCAGGTATTTTGATATTCCACACTCAGGTATTTGATATTCCACACTCTGTTATTTTGATATTCCACACTCAAATATTTTGATATTCCACACTCAAGTATTTTGATATTCCACACATTTTGATATTCCACACTCAAGTATTTTGATATTCCACACTCAGGTATTTTGATATTCCACACTCAGGTATTTTGATATTCCACACTCAGGTATTTTGATATTCCACACTCAGGTAATTTGATATTCCACACTCTGTTATTTTGATATTCCACACTCAAATATTTTGATATTCCACACTCAAGTATTTTGATATTCCACTCTCAGGTAGTTTGATATTCCACACTCAAGTATTTTGATATTCCACACTCAAGTAGTTTGGTATTCCACACTCATGTATTTTGATATTCCACACTCAGATATTTTGATAGTCCACACTCAGGTATTTTGATATTCCACACTAAAGATCAATATTCTATTCAATTCATTATATGTAGTGCATTACATATGATAACATATTTATATCAAACAATGCATAAACTAAATACAATGGCGTCATGGATATATTTTCAGAAGCTTGGCACAAGTATTGTACATTTGCTATGCATTGGAATATGTGAGTATAACTAATGTATATTTGATGTGCATTAGTATATATAGTATATATAGTTTAGGTAAAAAAAGTATGATAACATATTTATATCAAACAATGCATAAACTAAATACAATGGCGTCATGGATATATTTCCAGAAGAGCAAAGCTCTATGCAATGCAAGGATTCATATGTAAGTATGTTATATGTTCCCATTTAATGTGCTTGTGTGGGGATGAGGGGGCGTGACCGAGTGGTAATAGCCGTTGACCGCAAATCACCTCAAAGACCGAATCATATTTTATTCCTTCAATTGTATTTTCAGTGTGTGAGTGTGTGTGTGTTTTACGTTTATTTATCGTCGCTACCGGTTGCCCATCTGAGCGACGCCTCCTGAAGAGATTAGTCATTTTAGATTTTTGGAGGATAGTGCAATGATACAGACATAGACCCATTCCAGAGTATCCTCTGGTTATTTACGTGTATGGTGTACAGCACCGACACGAGACTTAGGTATAAAGTCCCATCTGAAATACTGTTAATTTTATTAGGGTCGGACGGGGGATCGAACCTGC
The DNA here is from genome assembly GCA_014843695.1 of Archivesica marissinica. Lineage (NCBI taxonomy): Eukaryota > Metazoa > Mollusca > Bivalvia > Venerida > Vesicomyidae > Archivesica > Archivesica marissinica. Next base: position 53,750,453 of record CM026401.1, on the reverse strand, counting down.
GATCCCTGGATTACCAGTCCAGCGTGTTACCACTGTACTACAGATTCGTCTGTGAATTTTTTCAGAGCCAGAGAGAAATACTTTTATCGTTGGACTCAAGCAGGAGATCCACCTCCTCACAAAATTCGACCAATCAAAGGATCCGTTCATGTAGCTATAAATAGACATTTCGTTGACTTCGCTCTACATGATCAGCGATCTCTAGACTTCTTAGAATGGCTGAAAAAGACACAGATTCCTGACGAGACGTTCTTCGCTTCCCTTAATCACAACCCACATTTAGGAATAAATGGCTCGTTCTTAGGTAATTTGATTATATTAATTTTATATTTTCATAATAACACGATTGAACAGACTGGGTTGTACAGTTACCATAGTTGCGATCAGTCGGATGGTTTTAATCTCTGTTTGTTAACTCTACTTGATATATATCTTGAACAAGGATACCGATATGCATTATCTACTGATCACGTTACTACCTCATGCAACATTTACCATACCCGATCGGGCGACATTCTCCAATGTCTCATGGCAATGTCTCACCTCTGAATAACCTCATTCGGAACAAAATCATGCTACTCGGACATTACCGTTTAATTTCATTGTGATTTTATTTGTTATGCCGCCATATTGTTTTCATGTAGTATCGAAGAATGTTTTGTTGAAATATTGCTCAGTAAAACAGAAAAATGTTAATAGACTAATAACTATTTATCAGTCAATTTATATTTATATAGTAACTTTGAGCAAACATTCACTTCCATACTTGCATTATAAATCGGTATCGATACAATTCAGAATTAAAATAATAATACAAGAGTTCTTTTCCGTGGTGATCTTAGTCCAATGAAGGTGGGTTCTTTTCCGTGGTGATCTTAGTCCAATGACGGTAGATTCTTTTCCGTTGTGATCTTAGTTCAATGAAGGTGGGTTCTTTTCCGTGGTGATCTTAGTCCAATGACGGTAGATTCTTTTCCGTTGTGATCTTAGTCCAATGAAGGTGGGTTCTTGTCCGTGGTGATCTTAGTCCAATGAAGGTGTGTTCTTTTCCGTTGTGATCTTAGTTCAATGAAGGTTGGTTCTTTTCCGTTGTGATCTTAGTCCAATGAAGGTAAATTATTTTCCGTTGTGATCTTAGTCCAATGAAGGTGTGGTTCTTTTCCGTTGTGATCTTAGTCCAATGAAGGTAGATTCTTTTCCGTTGTGATCTTAGTCCAATGAAGGTAGATTCTTTTCCGTTGTGATCTTAGTCCAATGACGGTAGATTCTTTTCCGTTGTGATCTTAGTCCAATGACGGTATATTCTTTTCCGTTGTGATCTTAGTCCAATGAAGGTAGATTCCTTTCCGTTGTGATCTTAGTCCAATGCAGGTGGGTTCTTTTCAGTTGTGTTCTTAGTCCAATGAAGGTGGGTTCTTGTCCGTTGTGATCTTAGTTCAATGAAGGTTGGTTCTTTTCCGTTGTGATCTTAGTCCAATGAAGGTAAATTATTTTCCATTGTGATCTTAGTCCAATGAAGGTAGAATCTTTTCCGTTGTGATCTTAGTCCAATGACGGTAGATTCTTTTCCGTTGTGATCTTAGACCAATGAAGGTGGGTTCTTTTCCGTTGTGATCTTAATCCAATGAAGGTGGGTTCTTTTCCGTTGTTATCTTAGTCCAATGAAGGTAGATTCTTTTCCGTTGTGATCTTAGTCTAATGAAGGTAAATTATTTTCCGTTGTGATCTTAGTCCAATGAAGGTGGGTTCTTGTCCGTTGTGATCTTAGTCCAATGAAGGTTGGTTCCTTTCCGTTGTGATCTTAGTCCAATGAAGGTGGGTTCTTTTCCGTTGTGATCTTAGTCCAATGAAGGTGGTTCTCTTCCGTTGTGATCTAAGTCCAATGAAGGTAGATTCTTTATTAATGATTGTTTCGTTTGTATATTACTTAATTATTGCAACTAGATCTTCGATCACTACACCCAAGCCGGCTTTAGTGTCACTGCGAGGAAGGAAAGGTATTCAATGCGAGATCACCAGTAAGCAGTCCCAAATACAACATGGACGACTCAAACACAATTAGAATATTTATCATTATTATGTACATGGCAGGCGTATATTTGTTCATATTAATTGAAGAATATCACTGAAACGCTACCCATAACTTCGAGTGCGCATATATACTAGAGGACAGACATAGAAAACGCACACCTACATTATATACTAGAGGACGTAGAAAACGCACACCTAATATTGCTCAGTAAAACAGAAAAATGTTAATAGACTAATAACTATTTATCAGTCAATTTATATTTATATAGTAACTTTGAGCAAACATTCACTTCCATACTTGCATTATAAATCGGTATCGATACAATTCAGAATTAAAATAATAATACAAGAGTTCTTTTCCGTGGTGATCTTAGTCCAATGAAGGTGGGTTCTTTTCCGTGGTGATCTTAGTCCAATGAAGGTGGGTTCTTTTCCGTTGTGATCTTAGTTCAATGAAGGTTGGTTCTTTTCCGTTGTGATCTTAGTCCAATGAAGGTAAATTATTTTCCGTTGTGATCTTAGTCCAATGAAGGTGTGGTTCTTTTCCGTTGTGATCTTAGTCCAATGAAGGTAGATTCTTTTCCGTTGTGATCTTAGTCCAATGAAGGTAGATTCTTTTCCGTTGTGATCTTAGTCCAATGACGGTAGATTCTTTTCCGTTGTGATCTTAGTCCAATGACGGTATATTCTTTTCCGTTGTGATCTTAGTCCAATGAAGGTAGATTCCTTTCCGTTGTGATCTTAGTCCAATGCAGGTGGGTTCTTTTCAGTTGTGTTCTTAGTCCAATGAAGGTGGGTTCTTGTCCGTTGTGATCTTAGTTCAATGAAGGTTGGTTCTTTTCCGTTGTGATCTTAGTCCAATGAAGGTAAATTATTGTCCATTGTGATCTTAGTCCAATGAAGGTAGAATCTTTTCCGTTGTGATCTTAGTCCAATGACGGTAGATTCTTTTCCGTTGTGATCTTAGACCAATGAAGGTGGGTTCTTTTCCGTTGTGATCTTAATCCAATGAAGGTGGGTTCTTTTCCGTTGTTATCTTAGTCCAATGAAGGTAGATTCTTTTCCGTTGTGATCTTAGTCTAATGAAGGTAAATTATTTTCCGTTGTGATCTTAGTCCAATGAAGGTGGGTTCTTGTCCGTTGTGATCTTAGTCCAATGAAGGTTGGTTCCTTTCCGTTGTGATCTTAGTCCAATGAAGGTGGGTTCTTTTCCGTTGTGATCTTAGTCCAATGAAGGTGGTTCTCTTCCGTTGTGATCTAAGTCCAATGAAGGTAGATTCTTTATTAATGATTGTTTCGTTTGTATATTACTTAATTATTGCAACTAGATCTTCGATCACTACACCCAAGCCGGCTTTAGTGTCACTGCGAGGAAGGAAAGGTATTCAATGCGAGATCACCAGTAAGCAGTCCCAAATACAACATGGACGACTCAAACACAATTAGAATATTTATCATTATTATGTACATGGCAGGCGTATATTTGTTCATATTAATTGAAGAATATCACTGAAACGCTACCCATAACTTCGAGTGCGCATATATACTAGAGGACAGACATAGAAAACGCACACCTACATTATATACTAGAGGACGTAGAAAACGCACACCTACATTATATACTAGAGGACGTAGAAAACGCACACCTACATTATATACTATAGGATATAGAAAACGCACACCTACATTATATACTAGAGGACATAGAAAACGCACACCTACATTATATACTAGAGGACGTAGAAAACGCACACCTACATTATATACTAGAGGACACTAGAAAACGCACACCTACATTATATACTAGAGGACGTAGAAAACGCACACCTACATTATATACTAGAGGACATAGAAAACGCACACCTACATTATATACTAGAGGACATAGAAAACGCACACCTACATTATATACTAGAGGACATAGAAAACGCACACCTACATTATATACTAGAGGACATAGAAAACGCACACCTACATTATATACCAGAGGACATAGAAAACGCACACCTACATTATATACTAGAGGACATAGAAAACGCACACCTACATTATATGATTATTATTACTTGAAAACGAAATATGAAGGATTCCATCAGAGATATATCACATCTTTATTACAAAACACAAACTGAACAACTTTAAGAAAATGCATATATGTATCTAAATGGATATTGTTTTTCATGTAAAAACACACTTATCCGAAGTGTGCGTCTTCTATATCCTCTAGTATATATATTTACATCACTACTGATCACGAGATCGAGCCCCGCTCAAGCTGTGTCTCTTTATGTGACAACGTTGGCGGTTGGTGCACTAAGTACTGGTTAACTGATGAAGTATGCGCCTGAATGATTGTATTAGGTAAACTGCACGCCGCCAGGCTATATAGCCCAAACATGGTGCTTCTGAAGGCGTAAAACCTAAACACACAAACAGACGGATATATTTACATGACCTGATTTGACATAAAGAGGTCAACATTAAGGATGTGGGTTATAATGATTGTTTCCTAAGGGTAAAATGTTGGAACTATATTATGTATATCTTGCTTTGCGTTCTTGCTATAGGCATTGCATAGTTTATCATAAATGTTGAGGGATAGAGAATTATGAATTGAAAACCGTGGCAAAACTGTGACAAATACGGCCAGTTTATCAAGACTTTTAGTTGATGAGATAGAAAACAAAACAAAGGAACAGTCCGATAATGATGAGGTGTTAATAGACAATAGATTATCCAATAGTATATCTTACTCTAAATGTCTCGATGATGCACATAATAGTTCTAATATCTTAGACGTAAATGTAGATACAGAATACTTCCGGTCAATGTCGTCTAGTTGTTTACTTTCTTATCGAGATCAGTATTTGCGTTGTGAAACTAGTTTTATAGTGATTGTTGGATATATTTTATATTTGTAAGGACGTGATGAAAGGTACTTTTGAAATTCTGTGATTGTGATTGTGAATAGTGACTTTGTTTTAGATGACTTTGTGACATTTTACCGTGTGTATATTGAGTGTTACTATATTTAGTAACAGGTACATGCTTTAGCATTCCAGATTAGCGCTCTCGGTTTGTAAAGATCCTATATCGAGACAAATTCGTCACGCATGGGAGCATACATTTAATCGCTGGACATATTTGATAAAGGTCGTGAATGTAGCGGTAAAATTTGATCGTTCACATAGATTGTGCGTTGGTGCGCGCTGGAAATTACATAAAGGCACAGTGAGCCCATGGGCTTTAGCTAGTTAACTAACTATTCAGTATAATGTCTACGCAATCGACCCATTCAAGCGTTGTATTGGAGGCTACTGAGGCTGCCGACTATGTGCAGTCTATTATGTCGTCGCAGTTAATCTCACGAGTGGACACTCCTGAGGCTAGTAAACGTAAACGCCATCGTTCAGTATCAGGTACTTGTGATACTGCGTCCAAGAAAGCCAGAAGTAGTACTTCACCGGACATACTTACCGAACGAACTCCTGTTAGAGCCAAGCGGAACCTGTACAATCCTGTTGCTCCACAGCCAGCACCTCGCAATATTGTTGTTTCACAAGCAGAAGTGCACGTCAGCGCTACACCTACTCTTCAACAGATGTTTGACAAGCTGTCCGCTGATGTTAATATGATGTATATGTCACTGAATGAACGTTTTGACGATCTGCAAGCTTCATTAGAGAATCGCATTGCAAACAAAGTTTCTCAAATTCTTGACAAACGTGTAAATAGCGAAATAAGTAAATTCAAACGTGATGTGGACGTGAAAATGGACTCTAAATTTGAATATTTCAAACAATCTATGAAAGCAGAACTAACTGCTGATCTTACTGATATACGTGATCATATATCATCTCTTCCAACTTCTTCTACATCTTCCACAGGACAACACTCATCTTATGATCGGACACTGAACATTGTTATTCGCAACATGCCAGAGAGTGCCAGCGAGAGTACACAGGCCAAAGTTAATGGCCTAATCAAAGATGGACTAAGACTTGCCAACGTTACTGTGAGCAAAGCCGACCGAAAGAAGTCTTATAGTGACTCTAAACCTGGTGTGATAATTGCAACGTTAAAGACCAGGAGTGACAAGCAAGCAGTCATGAAAGCCAAACCTCAGTTGAGGGATAGCCGTCAATTCCCCAAGGTGTTCATTCATCATGATCAAGCCCCTGCGGATCGTGCTGCGAATGTGAACTTTGCCACTATTTTGGGTGCCCTGAATGCTGATAATTTACAAATGAGGGGATCTCGAATATCATTAATAGGAACTACGAGAGCAAGGATAATCATAGTCACGCATCTGGACACCACAATCCGCATTACTCTGTGAACCGTCGGGAAAACCGCCCTGATTCCCACGACGATCAACACCGTAATGAAAACCGAGATACTCCTCTTGACGAACGCCGGGATGTCCAACGTGTTCAGTGTGGCATGGTTGGAGGATATGGTCGATCTGGAGGTTCGTTTTCTCGGGGCCGCACTGGTGGTTACAACCGTGGGCGTAGGTAGATTCGTGCCGGGTTTTGGAATGTGAGAGGTTGGAAAGCAGATGAGAACTCTGACAATTACATGCTTAGGACTTCGTGTGTTTTATCAAATGACTTAGATATTTTAGGTATTGCCGAGAGCCATTTACTTGCCAACGATGTGCTTCGTTTGGAGGGTTTTACATGGTATGGCCACAACAGAACTCGCATTCATAGAAATGCCAGGATCGGCTCCGGCGGTGTTGGATTTTTTATTAGAAATACTTTACTTGAACATTTTAATGTGTCTATAGTTGATAATTCTAATGAGGGTATTTTACTGCTTAAATTGTGTCACAAGTCAGATAATATTACAATCCTACCTTGTGTATGTTATCTTCCTCCTGAAAATTCGTCTAGGATATTTGATGTCAATAACTTTTATGATTCGCTGCTCTCTATTATTTACTTGTATAAAGATTGCGGAACTATGTATATATGTGGTGACTTTAACAGTAGATGTGGAGATGATGATGATTACATTAAAGGAATCGATGTTGTAACTGACCGGGAAGTAATTGATTTTAGTCTTAATAAGTATGGTGAATTATTGTTAGACTTTTTAGTCAATGTAAATGTGTGTATGTTGAATGGTCGTGGTAATGGGGGTAATGATTTTACCTCTATTTCTACTAAAGGAAGTTCTGTTGTGGATTATTGCTTTGTCAGTCATGACTGTTTATCTAAATTTGAACAATTTAAAGTTATCAGAGTGACAGATCTTATTAATAAAACCAAACATGTTTCTTCTATTACATCTAGTGCATTGCCAGACCATTCGCTACTTATGTGGACTATTATGATCGATAGTTACCTTCATGATCAAGTACCGCATTATATTAATAAACAGGAAGATAGCCATTATAAATATGATGTTACTAATGTTCCATCTGATTTTATGCTCAGTCAAGAATCGTTGTTTCATGTTAACCAAACAATTTCAAAACTGGAATGTAGTTTTCGAACTCAATCTGATATTGATGATGTTTACAACGATTGGTGTGGGATTGTCCAACAGAATATGTCGGATAATTTACATTGTAAGGTAATTAAATATGGTATGTATAATAAAAAACGCCGCCCAGGTAAACCATTGTGGTCGGACAGATTGACTGATTTATGGAATAACGTTTGTAAATCTGAAAAGGTTTGGTTATCATGTACAGATAAGAGTAATAGGCTTACACTAAAATCTGAGTATGTCCGTACCCGTAAGTTGTTTGACCGCGAGGTTCAGAGAGCTAAGCGTTTCCATTGGTACTCATTACAATCTCAACTATTAAATGAATGCGTTGTTGATACTACTAAGTTTTGGAAATCAATTGGTAAAATTGGAGTAAACTGTAAGAAAAATAACAGAATTCCAATGGAAGTTGTTTTAGAGGATGGGTCTGTTTCTAATGATATCGATATTGTTTTATCACGATGGAAAAATGACTTTAGCTCTCTGTTCAAAACCACACATAATGTTACTGGTACTAATGCTACCAGCAATATATCTGATAATGATGCTAATCTTAATAATCATGTATCGGTGTTAGAAGTCCATAAAGCTATTAATTCTGTCAATAAAGGCAAAGCATGTGGCATAGACTGTATCCCTGTAGAAGTACTTAATAACGATGCAGCGCTATCGTTTCTTCACATTTTATTTAATATATGCTTTGATAATGGCATTGTACCATCAGTTTGGAGTAAATGTATAATTAATCCCATACCAAAATCTTCTACATTGGACAGAAGGGACCCGTTATCATACAGAGGTATTTCACTTGCCCCTGCTATGTATAAAGTATATTGTTCCATTTTGAACAGTAGATTAAGTACTTGGTCCGAGGCAAATGATAAAGTATCAGATGATCAGAATGGTTTTAGAAGAGGTCGAAGTACAACGGACCAGATACTTGGGGTAACTAATATAATCGAGTCAAGACAAAAGTTACGCAAATCCACGTTCTGTGCATTTATAGATTTTAAGAAGGCCTATGATACTATTAATAGAACTATTTTATGGAAACGTTTATCTGATATAGGAATATCTGGTAAAATGTTTGGCGCATTGCAGTCATTATATGCATCTGTAAAGTCATGTGTAAGGGTTAATCAATTTAAGACAGAATGGTTTGATGTCAAGTGCGGTTTGCGTCAGGGTTGTATACTTTCACCTCTTTTGTTTAATTTATACATAAATGACTTGTCTCTGTATCTTAAGACATTTGGTATTGGTATCACAATTGGGGATGAGAATGTTTGTATAATGCTCTATGCTGATGATATTGTGTTAATAGCGGAGTCTGTTGATGATTTACAAGTGCTACTGAATGCTTTAAATGATTGGTGTGCTCTAAATGATATGACTGTAAATGCGTCTAAAAGTAATGTTGTGCACTTTCGTCCCAAGTCAGAATTAAGCACACAGTTTAGGTTCACGTGTGGAATAAATCAGATTAATATTGTTGACAGATATACTTACTTAGGTGTTGTTTTGCATGAACATTTAGATAATAATATTACAGTTAAATCTGTTTCTCAGAGTGCCAGTCGCGCATTGGGCTTACTTATTGCAAAATGTAAATTAATGGGTGGTGTGCCCTATGATGTTTTTACAAAGTTATACGATTCGGTAGTTTGGCCTGTAATCAGTTATAGTGCTCCTTTGTGTGGGTTTCGATCATATTCGTGTCTCGAAGCCGTCCATAATAGTGCATTAAGGTATTTTCTGGGTGTCGGCAAATATTCACCAAACAATGGTATTTCAGGAGATATGGGTTGGAAACCCCCAATAGTCCGAAAATGGAAAGATATCTCGCTTTATTGGTCGAGACTTTCAGGTATGGATACCGCAAGGATCAATAAGCGAGTGGCACTCTGGGCATATAGTAAAGCTAGTCGTTCATGTAGAAATTGGCATTTTAAGGTTAAGAGCTATTATGAGGCTAATGATTTTCCTACGTACACTAGCTTTGCTAATCCCATATCTCGTTCTTTCACACATAATATAGAGGTCAAAGCATATGATAAGTATATAAACTCTTGGTCAACCAAGATAAACAATGTCATAGGTCCTTCTGGACGCGGCGGGCGGAATAAATTGAGAGTACATAATTTGTTTAAAACTGACTATATTGCAGAGCAATATTGCAAAATTGTATTACCACCCAGACATCGTTCTGCTTTTTGCAAATTTCGACTGGGGATTGCCCCCATTAGGATAGAGACTGGTCGGTATGAAGGTTTGCCAGAGGAATCTAGGATTTGTCCGTTTTGTGATACTGCTACTATTGAAAATGAGATGCATGTAATATTGAAGTGTCCAGTTTACAATGATTTAAGACAAGAATTATTATCAAAGTCATATGCGTGTAATATCAATTTTTACTCAATGTCTGATTATGATAAATATTGTTTCCTGTTTTCAAACCAAGAGATGATTCGTAATTGTGCCAAAACCTGTTTTATTATTCTACAGAGGCGTCAGTTTTTATTATGTAAATAATTTTTTAATTTGTGAATAATGTCATTATTACTTGTATCTCTAACTGCATTTTTTAGTTCGTCTGTAATATCACTGCTAATCATATTCGCTATGAAAGCGAAGTTAGATTTCATATGACCAATTCTTAATCAGTGTGCAATAGTACCTATTTTGTATTTCAGTGTTTTATAATTGTCTTAGAGCAGTTTTTAATATCCGATTAGCAGGGATATTGCAGCTTTATCCCTAACATACTGTGATAAATATGAGTATGTATAATTTTGTTCATCTCCTATAACTCCATGTTGGAGTGGCATTGTACTTTTATTATGTAAACTATACATGTAATATTATTGTAAATATTGTACGTACAATGATGAGATGTAAATAAAGATTACTACTATTGATACGTGTGAAGGAGCTTCTGAATGGTACGTATCTTACAAACTACAACACATCAAGTTATGACAGGACCACCTCGACCACATGCATTGAACTATTTCTCCATATTTTCTATTTTCAGGGGAGGCAGAGGAATATCCATTAAAGCCATCATTGACACGTTACAAGAACTGGGAAATTGGGCATTCCGTGTTTGTAAGACATTGCGCTGGTAAATATGTGAGAAACGTTTGTGTTTTAGGCGTTGGTGATTTACATAAAGCCTATAACGATATTGGGTTATTCGCTAACAAATTTATCCTAGACTTCGAATACCTGGCGCTGGACTGTCTAGAGGAGATGCTGTATCAGAAAACGTGGGATCAGTATCTGAATGATGTTGCCATCGATACGAATTATTATCAACATTTAGATTATGTGAAAAGAAAATTATTTGTACCGTCGCCTAAAGGTTAAATCTCAAAGGTGGGTTAGAATAATTTATATAAATCAGCCCACATTATTCAACTCTAAGATCGACATTCATTACAATATATTACCTTACTTTGGCGACATTACAGATATTTATTAATCTTTTGTCGTGCAAATCAAAACAATATTCAACACCGACCTTTCCAAATAAACAACGAAACTAACACATTTTTACATCATATATTTGAATACCAATAACATACAAGTTTGCTCTTTTGTACAATTCCATGTCACTGCCTGTTATTACTGTTTAATTGCTATCAACATGTGTAACTGTTTAATGCAATAAAAGTATTGTATTGTATAAAATATAATAAAAGTAGTTAGGCGCAGTTTTACGTTTGCTATTGCAATATCATAAATTAATGTAATCACCAATTTGAAACAAATCAGAATTTGAAATTACGTCAATTGTGAGAAAACATACTACCCAAATAAATGGATATGTGAAAGTAAGCAGAACAGAACAGAACAGAAGTTTATTTTGGCAGACTTGTACATACATCGTTACATACATTC
>CM026401.1:53687311-53738017 GCA_014843695.1 Archivesica marissinica | reverse complement strand
ATACATTTGACCTCTATTAAGCAGCCACCTGTGCTAAGCAGCCACTTTCTGTGATTCCCTTGGCTGGCTGCTTAAGACAGGTTTGACTGTATATGATAAAATGCAAAATGGGTTGGGCAACAAGTTCTAGCAACATTAGTAAACTGCCCTCCCCAATATATATATATATATATACACTGAAGTAACGTGCCTGTGATCATTACATTTCCATGTACCTAGAAATAAAATACTGTACATAGCAATGTAGGCTACTTGATGTACACAAGTCAATGTTATTGCATGAAATAAATCGACTCCCTAGTGGAATTCGAGCATACAGCAAGTGGTAATTTATTTGAAGTCAAATACCGTAACCATTCTGCCATGGAACGGATTCCCCGTCGCAAGATCATTGAATTCACGCAAGATATATGTATATAATACATCCTATTACGATAAATAGAACATTAGGTTATTCTCTGGTAAATATAAATGTATTAGGCTTGGCTCCGAAATTCGCCTAATAAATGTATATTTAGTGTACACATTTATTTTAGTCAATTGCGAAAACAAGTTCCTACGACTTTTAGTAATCACTCGAATCCATCGCAAGGACGCATTCGTAACGGCTACATCTGGGCGCGAACTCTGGGCCTTTTGTAGTATGTTCATGTCTCGGGGCTTAAAGTTGCACCAGGTCATACGTCGACTTTCCGGCTATTATTTGAGCAAGAATACTCCGGGTGCCATCCGAGCAGCATTGCAGGCACGGACGGGCATCGACCTACCGCAAGCAATCAGGATAGCTTCTTCACATGAAATAATTCGACACCCCGCACTTTCCTCGACCGTAAGCTCAATCATCTATCTTGACAACAATGAAGAAAATACTGAATTACCGATCCAATAACGAGTCCCTTTTATCTGATATTTTCCAGTGGCGAATGGAATAACGGTTAAAAATGACCACAACTTCTGTCATATCTGGTATTGTCATGATTCTTGGAACGTATCTATTGTTGTGGCTATGTGAACACAGTGTTATGCTGAGTTAAGTTAGTATTCACACGACATAGTAAACTACCACGTTACCCCCCGTCATCCCCACAAATAGTCTGTTCGTGCTGTTGCAATAGGCAAGACATTGTGGCAGACCTGCAGAGTTCAGGACTAGACGTTTACTTGTTTTATCCTTATTTATCTTGTTGTCAACAGAAACGGTATATATGACACGATCTTGTGCATCACAGTAATACAAAAATCCAGTGTTGTCAGTTGCCATGCCGAGAAATCCAGATTGATAGTAACTTAAGTAAGTACATCTTTTCGCATTACCGCAGCAACCATCATCTGTAGAAAACTCTTCGATATACCTATTTCTTGCGTCGGACATGTATATCATTGTTTTGTCTTTGTTTAATGCCACGTAATTAGGTTCAGATGCATACACGGTGAGCGAAAACATCACATTCCCGCTAGAATCGTACTTTACCAACTTTGCCGGATTCATCATGCTCACAATTATTTTCTCATCTACCGATGTAACGCCATAGCATTTCCCACTAACAGGTATCTGCTTTTCCTTCAATATTTTCAGACGTTTGTTTTCGTTTACAGTCACAAAGGTCAGAGTTTTCACTTTCGGGAGAGTAACGACAATCTGCGTATCGTTGATGACAGCAGCATCCCACGGGGCTGATGCAAACATAATCTCGGAAACAATACGATCTTCTTCTACATTTATCATTTTTACCGATTTATTTGCGTTGTCAACTGCAACAAGATGATCCCTCGACCAGAGTACCAACCCACTAATAAGACATGTACCATTGTTTTTAGATTGTGTGTTCAGAACTACCAACTGCTTAGCAGATTTGTCGGCATTCTTGTCAACGACAATTTCCCCAAAGCTATAAGGTGTTGTCTTAAGATCTACCACTTCTTGCTTTGGTTGAAAGTCATACCTTTTCGCGGTGAATCCTTCATTATATCTCAGCTTTACCAGATCATCATAATTTGAGTGCAGGTTAATTTCAGCCCTTTTCATCGCTAAGAAAAACTGGCACTTGTTTGTTTTCATTTTGTTGTCCAGGTACAATTCCATTGCGTTAATGTCAAATTTTGTGGAATGACATTTATTGCTATAAGATTTAATTCTCTTCAGCTCCTCCTGTCGCATGTTGTTAAGCTTCTCGTCAAATTCACGTTCAATTTTATCTAGATGGTCGCTGACCGCTTTTCTCAGTTCACATTTCCTAGTTTGTGCTACTTCATAATTCAGTTCAATCACATTAAGACAAGTTTCAACTTGTTCCTGCATAGTATCTACAACATGACCTAGCTTTTTTATTTGACCTTTAAGGTTGCTGTATTCTTTTTCTATGTCAACACAATTTAACATATCTGACATGATCTTAACGTCTTTGCACTTACCATGTCTTTTAGACTTGCAAATAGCGCAACATATATCTCCATGAGAAGTACAATAGTAATCTATCGGCTGGTCAGCGTGTATCATACACATTTCAGGCATACATGTATCACTTTTTAAAGCGCTTTCTGGTCGTTGCTTCGGCATATGCTCCTTTTGTTGAACAGTGTGTCCCTTTGTTGCTACTAGACGACGGTGTGCGCGATGACAATCTTTACATAGATATTCATGACACTCTATGCAATATCCTTCAGCTGGCAAATGTTCCTCCTCTGTCTGACATGGGTCACAGAATAGTTCCAAGTTTTCATCTGAATTTCCACCCTCCTTTAAGTTAGCACATTTACTCTGATTGTCCTCAGTAGTCTCCATGATTGTTTGTTCATTTACTAATACTGTTATATATATCTTATTTCATACGTCTCCTCGCATGTACTGAATTAACGCCTGATCTGTTTTCTATGTTTTATTTTTCAAGCACATCGCCCCGGAGGACCAAGGTAAAAGACTGAAAGTATACAACATACAATACCTCAGTTTACCATCCAAGAAATTAAACAATACATGCACAATAATCTATAGATTCCTAATTGAACAGTGTCTATACATGTATATCTAATAACCACATACAACTGAACCCGAGAACCCAGTCAAACAATGACTTTGGCCTAAATCCTAAAACAGTACAAGTGCACTGTCCTAATCGTAATAACAAGCTACATGCCTCTCAAAAATAAATTGAAATACATAAGAAATGTCAATTTCTCTAAACATGACATTTTGGTGACGTCATTACATCCTAAGAAATCGAATATAACAATTTGTACAGAATATTTGGTACCAGTACATTTATATTACAAAGTACACATATTAAACAATAAGCCAACATAATAACTTACACTGTGGGGACATTAGGAGGACCTATATTTTTGTTACAGCATTTTGCATAGTGTAAAATGCAGCCTTGCGCTGATTTCGACCTTTTCGACTACAAATGGTGTTATTCAACAAAGGCCGATAACTACTGCGTGACTAAATCCCGTCCCGACCGGACACCAATATCAGAGTGGTTCGTTCCGTACAGAAAAGTGAATGTGGAACAGCACATCGCATATTCTTACAAGACCATACACGTTTATATCGTTAAACTACCCAAGCGACCCATATTGATTACATTTGTGCAGTTTGTTTTCCGTGTTGCTTACGTAAACAGTAATAAACTGCGTCGTCATATTTTTATCACTAAATCAGATACCGTTCTAATGTTTTAAATGTACACAATTCGTACGCTATATTACACATTAGGCCTACACTCAGCTTGTCACATTACGGTTAGCTATTAATTTGCACAGCGCAGCGTATTGTTAATGTAGATTAACCTAATCCATTATAGAGGTCACTCGATCATTATAGAGGTCACACACATATTCGTAAGTCATAATATATATGTACTCCTGTACTGACTCTCTATAATTTGGTGCTTGTAGCCTAATCTATGACAGGGCTGAGCATGCAAATAATAGTATACATCAAACATCTACGAATGTGAGATGCGAGCCAGTATAGAGTGACTCCTGTACTGACCCTATACATGTTGGAGCTTGTAGCCTAATCGATGGCCGGGCTGAACATGCAAATAGTATTACACATCAAACGTATTCACACATCAATGAATATGAGATGTGGGACAGTATATAGTGACTCCTGTACTGAACCTATACATGTTGGTGATTGTAGCCTAATCATCATCATCATCATCATCATCATCATCATCATCATCATCATCATCATCATCATCACCATCGTCATCATCATCATCATCATCACCACCACCATCATCATCATCATCATCATCCATAGTTTATTGTTGAAAACGAGTAGCTATTGAGTAACTGCAAGATTTCTTCCACTCAGTTTCTGGTAACATAAGTAAGTATGCTTATCCTATAATATCCGTATCAAGAACGTGCGCTATCTATACTTATGTCAGCAAATATTAGGCAACTAAAACAGCTATACAACCGAGCCGGAACAAAATGTCTACATATATCTGACTTAACCACCGTGAATATGTTGAAACTAGAAATTTGCATAGATAGATATCTATTACAAAATAAGTGCGGCGAGATGGTATACGCAAATAAACGCGATTATATATTAATAATAAGTACACGTAGAACGAATTCTCTATTCTCTCTCCCCCTCTCTCTTTCTCTCTCTCTCTCTCTCTCTCCCTCTCTCTTCTCTCCTCTCTTTCGCGCTCTCTCTCTCTATCTCTCTTACTATCTCTTCTCACTATCTCTTCTCTCTCTTCTCTCTCTCACTTCCCTCTCTCTCTCTTTATATCTCTCTCCTCTCTCTTCTCTCCCCTCTCTCTCTCTCTTCTTGCTCTCTTCTCTCCCCCTCTCTCTTCTCTCTCTCTTCTCTCTCTCTCACTTCTCTCTCTCTCTCTTTATATCTCTCTCTTCTCTCCTCTCTCTCTCTTCTTTCTCTCTTCTTTCTCTCTCTTCTATCTTTTTATCTCTCTCCTCTCTCTATCTTCTTGCTCTCTTCTCTCCCCCCACTCTCTCTCTCTTCTCTCGCTTCCCCTCTCCTCTCTCTCACCTCTCTCTATCTATGTCTCTTTTAATCCCGCCATCGATTACGCTCTACTACAACATTATTTCGGCCTACCGCATGGAAGTACGATTACGCTCTACTACAACATTATTTCGACCTACCGCATGGAAGTACGATTACGCTCTACTACAACATTATTTCGGCCTACCGCATGGAAGTACGATTACACTCTACTACAACATTATTTCGGCCTACCGCATGGAAGTACGATTACACTCTACAACATTATTACGGCTTACCGCATGGAAGTACGATTACACTCTACCACAACATTAGTTCGGCTTACCGCCTGGAAGTACGATTACACTCTACAACATTATTTCGGCTTACAGCATGAAGTACGATTACGCTCTACTACAACATTATTTCGGACTACCGCCTGGAAGTACGATTACACTCTACTACAACATTAATTCGACCTACCGCATGGAAGTACGATTACGCTCTTCTACAACATTATTTCGGCCTACCGCCTGGAAGTACGATTACGCTCGCTCTACTACAACATTATTTCGGCCTACCGCCTGGAAGTACGATTACGCTCGCTCTACTACAACATTATTTCGGCCTACCGAATGGAAGTACGATTACGCTCGCTCTACTACAACATTATGTCGGCCTATCGCCTGGAAGTACGATTACGCTCTACTACATTATTTCGGCCTACCGCCTGGAAGTACGATTACGCTCTACTACAACATTATTTCGGCCTACCGCATGGAAGTACGATTACGCAATACTACAGCATTATTTCGGCTTACAGCATGGACGTACGATTACGCTCTACTACAACATTATTTCGGCCTACCGCATGGAAGTACGATTACGCTCTACTACAACATTATTTCGGCCTACCGCCTGGAAGTACGATTACGCTCTACTACAATATTATTTCGGATTACCGCCTGGAAGTACGATTACGCTCTACCACAACATTATTTCGGCCTACCGCATGGAAGTACGATTACACTCTACAACATTATTTCGGCCTACCGCATGGAAGTACGATTACGCTCTACTACAACATTATTTCGGCCTACCGCATGGAAGTACGATTACACTCTACTACAACAGTATTTCGGCTTACCGCCTGGAAGTACGATTACGCTCTACTACAACATTATTTCGGCCTACCGCATGGAAGTACGATTACACTCTACAACATTATTTCGGCCTACCGCCTGGAAGTCCGATTTCGCTCTACTACAACATTAGTTCGGCCTACCGCATGGAGTACGATTACGCTCGCTCTACTACAACATTATTTCAGCCTACCGCATGGAAGTAGGATTACGCTCTACTACAACATTATTTCGGCCTACCGCTTGGAAGTACGATTACGCTCTACTACAACATTATTTCGGCCTACCGCATGGAAGTACGATTACGCTCTACTACAACATTATTTCGGCCTACCGCCTGGAAGTACGATTACGCTCTACTACAACATTATTTCAGCCTACCGCATGGAAGTACGATTACGCTCTACTACAACATTATTTCGGCCTACCGCATGGATGTAGGATTACGCTCTACTACAACATTATTTCGGCCTACCGCATGGAAATAGGATTACGCTCTACTACAACATTATTTCGGCCTACCGCATGGAAGTAGGATTACGCTCTACTACAACATTATTTCGGCCTACCGCATGGAAGTAGGATTACACTCTACTACAACATTATTTCGGCCTACCGCATGGAAGTAGGATTACACTCTACTACAACATTATTTCGGCCTACCGCTTGGAAGTACAATTACACTCTACTACAACATTATTTCGGCATACCGCATGGAAGTACGATTACACTCTACAACATTATTTCGGCTTACCGCATGGAAGTACGATTACGCTCTACTACAACATTAGTTCGGCCTACCGCATGGAAGTACGATTACGCTCGCTCTACTACAACATTATTTCGGCCTACCGTATGGAAGTAGGATTACGCTCTACTACAACATTATTTCGGCCTACCGCATGGAAGTACGATTACACTCCACTACAACATTATTTCGGCCCACCGCATGGAAGTACGATTACACTCTACTACAACATTATTTCGGCCTACCGCATGGAAGTACGATTACACTCTACTACAACATTATTTCGGCCTACCGCATGGAAGTACGATTACACTCTACAACATTATTTCGGCTTACAGCATGAAGTACGATTACGCTCTACTACAACATTATTTCGGACTACCGCCTGGAAGTACGATTACGCTCTACTACAACATTATTTCGACTTACCGCCTGGAAGTACGATTACGCTCGCTCTACTACAACATTATTTCGGCCTACCGCCTGGAAGTTTGATTACGCTCTTCTACAACATTATTTCGGCCTACCGCATGGAAGTATGATTACGCTCTACTACAACATTATTTCGGCCTACCGCCTGGAAGTACGATTACGCTCGCTATACTACAACATTATTTCGGCCTACCGCATGGAAGTACGATTAAGCTCGCTCTACTACAACATTATTTCGGCCTACCACATGGAAGTACGATTACGCTCTACTACAACATTATTTCGGCTTACCGCCTGGAAGTACAATTACGCTCTACTACAACATTATTTCGGCCTACCACCTGGAAGTACGATTACGCTCTACTACAACATTATTTCGGCCTATCGCCTGGAAGTACGATTACGCTCTACTACAACATTATTTCGGCCTACCGCATGGAAGTACGATTTCACTCTACTACAACAGTATTTCGGCTTACCGCCTGGAAGTACGATTACGCTCTACTACAACATTATTTCGGCCTACCGCATGGAAGTACGATTACACTCTACAACATTATTTCGGCTTACCGCATGGAAGTACCATTACGCTCTACTACAACATTATTTCGGCCTACCGCATGGAAATAGGATTACGCTCTACTACAACATTATTTCGGCCTACCACATGGAAGTACGATTACGCTCTACTACAACATTATTTCGGCCTACCGCATGGAAGTAGGATTACACTCTACTACAACATTATTTCGGCCTACCGCATGGAAGTAGGATTACGCTCTACTACAACATTATTTCGGCCTACCGCTTGGAAGTACAATTACACTCTACTACAACATTATTTCGGCATACCGCATGGAAGTACGATTACACTCTACAACATTATTTCGGCTTACCGCATGGAAGTACGATTACGCTCTACTACAACATTATTTCGGCCTACCGCATGGAAGTACGATTACGCTCGCTCTACTACAACATTATTTCGGCCTACCGCATGGAAGTAGGATTACGCTCTACTACAACATTATTTCGGCCTACCGCATGGAAGTATGATTACACTCCACTACAACATTATTTCGGCCCACCGCATGGAAGTACGATTACACTCTACTACAACATTATTTCGGCCTACCACATGGAAGTACGATTACACTCTACTACAACATTATTTCGGCCTACCGCATGGAAGTACGATTACACTCTACAACATTATTTCGGCTTACAGCATGAAGTACGATTACGCTCTACTACAACATTATTTCGGACTACCGCCTGGAAGTACGATTACGCTCGCTCTACTACAACATTATTTCGGCCTACCGCCTGGAAGTATGATTACGCTCTTCTACAACATTATTTCGGCCTACCGCATGGAAGTATGATTACGCTCTACTACAACATTATTTCGGCCTACCGCCTGGAAGTACGATTACGCTCGCTCTACTACAACATTATTTCGGCCTACCGCATGGAAGTACGATTAAGCTCGCTCTACTACAACATTATTTCGGCCTACCACATGGAAGTACGATTACGCTCTACTACAACATTATTTCGGCTTACCGCCTGGAAGTACAATTACGCTCTACTACAACATTATTTCGGCCTACCACCTGGAAGTACGATTACGCTCTACTACAACATTATTTCGGCCTATCGCCTGGAAGTACGATTACGCTCTACTACAACATTATTTCGGCCTACCGCATGGAAGTACGATTTCACTCTACTACAACAGTATTTCGGCTTACCGCCTGGAAGTACGATTACGCTCTACTACAACATTATTTCGGCCTACCGCATGGATGTAGGATTACGCTCTACTACAACATTATTTCGGCCTACCGCATGGAAATAGGATTACGCTCTACTACAACATTATTTCGGCCTACCGCATGGAAGTAGGATTACGCTCTACTACAACATTATTTCGGCCTACCGCATGGAAGTAGGATTACGCTCTACTACAACATTATTTCGGCCTACCGCATGGAAGTACGATTACGCTCTACAACATTATTTCGGCCTACCGCTTGGAAGTAGATTACGCTCTACTACAACATTATTTCGGCCTACCGCATGGAAGTACGATTACACTATACAACATTATTTCGGCTTACCGCATGGAAGTACGATTACGCTCTACTACAACATTAGTTCGGCCTACCGCATGGAAGTACGATTACACTCTACTACAACATTATTTCGGCCTACCGCCTGGAAGTACGATTACACTCTACTACAACATTATTTCGGCCTACCGCATGGAAGTACGATTACACTCTACTACAACATTATTTCGGCCTACCGCATGGAAGTACGATTACACTCTACTACAACATTATTTCGGCCTACCGCCTGGAAGTACGATTACACTCTACTACAACATTATTTCGGCCTACCGCATGGAAGTACGATTACACTCTACAACATTATTTCGGCCTACCGCATGGAAGTACGATTACACTCTACAACATTATTTCGGCCTACCGCATGGAAGTACGATTACGCTGTACTACAACATTATTTCGGCCTACCGCCTGGAAGTCCGATTTCGCTCTACTACAACATTAGTTCGGCCTACCGCATGGAAGTACGATTACGCTCTACTACAACATTATTTCGGCCTACCGCCTGGAAGTACGATTACGCTCTACTACAACATTATTTCGGCCTACCGCATGGAAGTACGATTATGCTCTACTACAACATTATTTCGGCTACCGCCTGGAAGTACGATTACGCTCTACTACATTATTTCGCTACGCCTGGAATACATTAGCTCTACTACAACATTATTTCGGCTACCGCTGGAAGTACGATTACGCTCTACTACAACATTATTTCGGCCTACCGCCTGGAAGTACGATTACGCTCTACTACAACATTATTTCGGCCTACCGCATGGAAGTACGATTACACTCTACTACAACATTATTTCGGCCTACCGCCTGGAAGTACGATTACGCTCTACTACAACATTATTTCGGCCTACCGCATGGAAGTACGATTACGCTCTACAACATTATTTCGGCCTACCGCCTGGAAGTACGATTACGCTCTACTACAACATTATTTCGGCCTACCGCATGGAAGTACGATTACACTCTACTACAACATTATTTCGGCCTACCGCATGGAAGTACGATTACGCTCTACTACAACATTATTTCGGCCTACCGCATGGAAGTACGATTACACTCTACTACAACATTATTTCGGCCTACCGCATGGAAGTACGATTACGCTCTACTACAACATTATTTCGGCTTACCGCATGGAAGTACGATTACGCTCTCTACCGCTGGAAGTAGATTACGCTCTACTACAACATTATTTCGGCTACCGCATGGAAGTACGATTACCTCTACTACAACATTATTTCGGCCTACCGCATGGAAGTACGATTACGCTCTACTACAACATTATTTCGGCCTACCGCATGGAAGTACGATTACACTCTACTACAACATTATTTCGGCCTACCGCATGGAAGTACGATTACACTCTACTACACATTATTTCGGCCTACCCATGGAAGTACGATTACGCTCTACTACAACATTATTTCGGCCTACCGCATGGAAGTACGATTACACTCTACAACATTATTTCGGCTTACCGCATGAAGTACGATTACGCTCTACTACAACATTATTTCGGCTACCGCCTGGAAGTACGATTACGCTCTACTACAACATTATTGGTGTGGGTGTTGTTACATTATTTCGGCCTACCGCATGGAAGTATGATTACGCTCTACTACAACATTATTTCGGCCTACCGCCTGGAAGTACGATTACGCTCGCTCTACTACAACATTATTTCGGCCTACCGCATGGAAGTACGATTAAGCTCGCTCTACTACAACATTATTTCGGCCTACCACATGGAAGTACGATTACGCTCTACTACAACATTATTTCGGCTTACCGCCTGGAAGTACAATTACGCTCTACTACAACATTATTTCGGCCTACCACCTGGAAGTACGATTACGCTCTACTACAACATTATTTCGGCCTATCGCCTGGAAGTACGATTACGCTCTACTACAACATTATTTCGGCCTACCGCATGGAAGTACGATTTCACTCTACTACAACAGTATTTCGGCTTACCGCCTGGAAGTACGATTACGCTCTACTACAACATTATTTCGGCCTACCGCATGGATGTAGGATTACGCTCTACTACAACATTATTTCGGCCTACCGCATGGAAGTAGGATTACGCTCTACTACAACATTATTTCGGCCTACCGCATGGAAGTAGGATTACGCTCTACTACAACATTATTTCGGCCTACCGCATGGAAGTAGGATTACACTCTACTACAACATTATTTCGGCCTACCGCATGGAAGTAGGATTACGCTCTACTACAACATTATTTCGGCCTACCGCTTGGAAGTACAATTACACTCTACTACAACATTATTTCGGCATACCGCATGGAAGTACGATTACACTCTACAACATTATTTCGGCTTACCGCATGGAAGTACGATTACGCTCTACTACAACATTAGTTCGGCCTACCGCATGGAAGTACGATTACGCTCTACTACAACATTATTTCGGCCTACCGTATGGAAGTAGGATTACGCTCTACTACAACATTATTTCGGCCTACCGCATGGAAGTACGATTACACTCCACTACAACATTATTTCGGCCCACCGCATGGAAGTACGATTACACTCTACTACAACATTATTTCGGCCTACCGCATGGAAGTACGATTACACTCTACTACAACATTATTTCGGCCTACCGCATGGAAGTACGATTACACTCTACAACATTATTTCGGCTTACAGCATGAAGTACGATTACGCTCTACTACAACATTATTTCGGACTACCGCCTGGAAGTACGATTACGCTCTACTACAACATTATTTCGACTTACCGCCTGGAAGTACGATTACGCTCGCTCTACTACAACATTATTTCGGCCTACCGCCTGGAAGTTTGATTACGCTCTTCTACAACATTATTTCGGCCTACCGCATGGAAGTATGATTACGCTCTACTACAACATTATTTCGGCCTACCGCCTGGAAGTACGATTACGCTCGCTCTACTACAACATTATTTCGGCCTACCGCATGGAAGTACGATTAAGCTCGCTCTACTACAACATTATTTCGGCCTACCACATGGAAGTACGATTACGCTCTACTACAACATTATTTCGGCTTACCGCCTGGAAGTACAATTACGCTCTACTACAACATTATTTCGGCCTACCACCTGGAAGTACGATTACGCTCTACTACAACATTATTTCGGCCTATCGCCTGGAAGTACGATTACGCTCTACTACAACATTATTTCGGCCTACCGCATGGAAGTACGATTTCACTCTACTACAACAGTATTTCGGCTTACCGCCTGGAAGTACGATTACGCTCTACTACAACATTATTTCGGCCTACCGCATGGAAGTACGATTACACTCTACAACATTATTTCGGCTTACCGCATGGAAGTACGATTACGCTCTACTACAACATTATTTCGGCCTACCGCATGGAAATAGGATTACGCTCTACTACAACATTATTTCGGCCTACCACATGGAAGTAGGATTACGCTCTACTACAACATTATTTCGGCCTACCGCATGGAAGTAGGATTACACTCTACTACAACATTATTTCGGCCTACCGCATGGAAGTAGGATTACGCTCTACTACAACATTATTTCGGCCTACCGCTTGGAAGTACAATTACACTCTACTACAACATTATTTCGGCATACCGCATGGAAGTACGATTACACTCTACAACATTATTTCGGCTTACCGCATGGAAGTACGATTACGCTCTACTACAACATTATTTCGGCCTACCGCATGGAAGTACGATTACGCTCGCTCTACTACAACATTATTTCGGCCTACCGCATGGAAGTAGGATTACGCTCTACTACAACATTATTTCGGCCTACCGCATGGAAGTATGATTACACTCCACTACAACATTATTTCGGCCCACCGCATGGAAGTACGATTACACTCTACTACAACATTATTTCGGCCTACCACATGGAAGTACGATTACACTCTACTACAACATTATTTCGGCCTACCGCATGGAAGTACGATTACACTCTACAACATTATTTCGGCTTACAGCATGAAGTACGATTACGCTCTACTACAACATTATTTCGGACTACCGCCTGGAAGTACGATTACGCTCGCTCTACTACAACATTATTTCGGCCTACCGCCTGGAAGTATGATTACGCTCTTCTACAACATTATTTCGGCCTACCGCATGGAAGTATGATTACGCTCTACTACAACATTATTTCGGCCTACCGCCTGGAAGTACGATTACGCTCGCTCTACTACAACATTATTTCGGCCTACCGCATGGAAGTACGATTAAGCTCGCTCTACTACAACATTATTTCGGCCTACCACATGGAAGTACGATTACGCTCTACTACAACATTATTTCGGGTTACCGCCTGGAAGTACAATTACGCTCTACTACAACATTATTTCGGCCTACCACCTGGAAGTACGATTACGCTCTACTACAACATTATTTCGGCCTATCGCCTGGAAGTACGATTACGCTCTACTACAACATTATTTCGGCCTACCGCATGGAAGTACGATTTCACTCTACTACAACAGTATTTCGGCTTACCGCCTGGAAGTACGATTACGCTCTACTACAACATTATTTCGGCCTACCGCATGGAAGTACGATTACACTCTACAACATTATTTCGGCTTACCGCATGGAAGTACGATTACGCTCTACTACAACATTATTTCGGCCTACCGCATGGAAATAGGATTACGCTCTACTACAACATTATTTCGGCCTACCGCATGGAAGTACGATTACGCTCTACTACAACATTATTTCGGCCTACCGCATGGAAGTACGATTACGCTCTACTACAACATTATTTCGGCCTACCGCATGGAAGTACGATTACGCTCTACTACAACATTATTTCGGCCTACCGCTTGGAAGTACAATTACGCTCTACTACAACATTATTTCGGCATACCGCATGGAAGTACGATTACGCTCTACTACAACATTATTTCGGCCTACCGCATGGAAGTACGATTACGCTCTACTACAACATTATTTCGGCCTACCGCATGGAAGTACGATTCGCTCTACTACAACATTATTTCGGCCTACCGCATGGAAGTACGATTACGCTCTACTACAACATTATTTCGGCCTACCGCATGGAAGTACGATTACGCTCTACTACAACATTATTTCGGCCTACCGCATGGAAGTACGATTACACTCTACTACAACATTATTTCGGCCTACCGCATGGAAGTACGATTACGCTCTACTACAACATTATTTCGGCCTACCGCATGGAAGTACGATTACGCTCGCTCTACTACAACATTATTTCGGCCTACCGCATGGAAGTACGATTACGCTCTACTACAACATTATTTCGGCCTACCGCTTGGAAG
This sequence comes from Archivesica marissinica, assembly GCA_014843695.1. Classification (NCBI taxonomy): domain Eukaryota; kingdom Metazoa; phylum Mollusca; class Bivalvia; order Venerida; family Vesicomyidae; genus Archivesica; species Archivesica marissinica. The sequence continues at coordinate 53,723,244 of CM026401.1, read as the reverse complement.
TACGATTACGCTCTACTACAACATTATTTCGGCCTACCGCATGGAAGTACGATTACACTCTACAACATTATTTCGGCTTACCGCATGGAAGTACGATTACGCTCTACTACAACATTATTTCGGCCTACCGCATGGAAGTACGATTACGCTCTACTACAACATTATTTCGGCCTACCACATGGAAGTACGATTACGCTCTACTACAACATTATTTCGGCTTACCGCCTGGAAGTACAATTACGCTCTACTACAACATTATTTCGGCCTACCACCTGGAAGTACGATTACGCTCTACTACAACATTATTTCGGCCTATCGCCTGGAAGTACGATTACGCTCTACTACAACATTATTTCGGCCTACCGCATGGAAGTACGATTACGCTCTACTACAACATTATTTCGGCTTACCGCATGGAAGTACGATTACGCTCTACTACAACATTATTTCGGCCTACCGCATGGAAGTACGATTACACTCTACAACATTATTTCGGCCTACCGCATGGAAGTACGATTACGCTCTACTACAACATTATTTCGGCCTACCGCATGGAAGTACGATTACACTCTACTACAACATTATTTCGGCTTACCGCCTGGAAGTACGATTACGCTCTACTACAACATTATTTCGGCCTACCGCATGGAAGTACGATTACGCTCGCTCTACTACAACATTATTTCGGCCTACCGCATGGAAGTAGGATTACGCTCTACTACAACATTATTTCGGCTTACCGCATGGAAGTACGATTACGCTCGCTCTACTACAACATTATTTCGGCCTACCGCCTGGAAGTACGATTACGCTCTACTACAACATTATTTCGGCCTACCGCATGGAAGTACGATTACGCTCTACTACAACATTATTTCGGCCTACCGCATGGAAGTACGATTACGCTCTACTACAACATTATTTCGGCCTACCGCATGGAAGTACGATTACGCTCTACTACAACATTATTTCGGCCTACCGCATGGAAGTACGATTACGCTCTACTACAACATTATTTCGGCCTACCGCATGGAAGTACGATTACGCTCTACTACAACATTATTTCGGCCTACCGCATGGAAGTACGATTACGCTCTACTACAACATTATTTCGGCCTACCGCATGGAAGTACGATTACACTCTACAACATTATTTCGGCTTACCGCATGGAAGTACGATTACGCTCTACTACAACATTAGTTCGGCCTACCGCATGGAAGTACGATTACGCTCTACTACAACATTATTTCGGCCTACCGCATGGAAGTACGATTACGCTCTACTACAACATTATTTCGGCATACCGCATGGAAGTACGATTACACTCTACTACAACATTATTTCGGCCTACCGCCTGGAAGTACGATTACGCTCTACTACAACATTATTTCGGCCTATCGCCTGGAAGTACGATTACGCTCTACTACAACATTATTTCGGCCTACCGCATGGAAGTACGATTACGCAATACTACAACATTATTTCGGCTTACAGCATGGACATACGATTACGCTCTACTACAACATTATTTCGGCCTACCGCCTGGAAGTACGATTATGCTCTACGACAACATTATTTCGGCCTACCACATGGAAGTACGATTACACTCTACAACATTATTTCGGCCTACCGCATGGAAGTACGATTACGCTCTACTACAACATTATTTCGGCCTACCGCATGGAAGTACGATTACACTCTACTACAACAGTATTTCGGCTTACCGCCTGGAAGTACGATTATGCTCTACTACAACATTATTTCGGCCTACCGCATGGAAGTAGGATTACACTCTACAACATTATTTCGGCTTACCGCATGGAAGTACGATTACGCTCTACTACAACATTATTTCGGCCTACCGCCTGGAAGTACGATTACGCTCTACTACAACAGTATTTCGGCCTACCGCCTGGAAGTCCGATTTCGCTCTACTACAACATTAGTTCGGCCTACCGCATGTAAGTACGATTACGCTCGCTCTACTACAACATTATTTCGGCCTACCGCCTGGAAGTACGATTACGCTCTACAACATTATTTCGGCCTACCGCATGGAAGTACGATTACACTATACAACATTATTTCGGCTTACCGCATGGAAGTACGATTACGCTCTACTACAACATTAGTTCGGCCTACCGCATGTAAGTACGATTACGCTCGCTCTACTACAACATTATTTCGGCCTACCGCCTGGAAGTACGATTACGCTCTACAACATTATTTCGGCCTACCGCATGGAAGTACGATTACACTATACAACATTATTTCGGCTTACCGCATGGAAGTACGATTACGCTCTACTACAACATTAGTTCGGCCTACCGCATGTAAGTACGATTACGCTCGCTCTACTACAACATTATTTCAGCCTACCGCATGGTAGTAGGATTACGCTCTACTACAACATTATTTCGGCCTACCGCCTGGAAGTACGATTACGCTCTACTACAACATTATTTCGGCCTACCGCATGGAAGTACGATTAAGCTCGCTCTACTACAACATTATTTCGGCCTACCACATGGAAGTACGATTACGCTCTACTACAACATTATTTCGGGTTACCGCCTGGAAGTACAATTACGCTCTACTACAACATTATTTCGGCCTACCACCTGGAAGTACGATTACGCTCTACTACAACATTATTTCGGCCTATCGCCTGGAAGTACGATTACGCTCTACTACAACATTATTTCGGCCTACCGCATGGAAGTACGATTTCACTCTACTACAACAGTATTTCGGCTTACCGCCTGGAAGTACGATTACGCTCTACTACAACATTATTTCGGCCTACCGCATGGAAGTACGATTACACTCTACAACATTATTTCGGCTTACCGCATGGAAGTACGATTACGCTCTACTACAACATTATTTCGGCCTACCGCATGGAAATAGGATTACGCTCTACTACAACATTATTTCGGCCTACCACATGGAAGTAGGATTACGCTCTACTACAACATTATTTCGGCCTACCGCATGGAAGTAGGATTACACTCTACTACAACATTATTTCGGCCTACCGCATGGAAGTAGGATTACGCTCTACTACAACATTATTTCGGCCTACCGCTTGGAAGTACAATTACACTCTACTACAACATTATTTCGGCATACCGCATGGAAGTACGATTACACTCTACAACATTATTTCGGCTTACCGCATGGAAGTACGATTACGCTCTACTACAACATTATTTTGGCCTACCGCATGGAAGTACGATTACGCTCGCTCTACTACAACATTATTTCGGCCTACCGCATGGAAGTAGGATTACGCTCTACTACAACATTATTTCGGCCTACCGCATGGAAGTATGATTACACTCCACTACAACATTATTTCGGCCCACCGCATGGAAGTACGATTACACTCTACTACAACATTATTTCGGCCTACCACATGGAAGTACGATTACACTCTACTACAACATTATTTCGGCCTACCGCATGGAAGTACGATTACACTCTACAACATTATTTCGGCTTACAGCATGAAGTACGATTACGCTCTACTACAACATTATTTCGGACTACCGCCTGGAAGTACGATTACGCTCGCTTTACTACAACATTATTTCGGCCTACCGCCTGGAAGTATGATTACGCTCTTCTACAACATTATTTCGGCCTACTGCATGGAAGTATGATTACGCTCTACTACAACATTATTTCGGCCTACCGCCTGGAAGTACGATTACGCTCGCTCTACTACAACATTATTTCGGCCTACCGCATGGAAGTACGATTAAGCTCGCTCTACTACAACATTATTTCGGCCTACCACATGGAAGTACGATTACGCTCTACTACAACATTATTTCGGCTTACCGCCTGGAAGTACAATTACGCTCTACTACAACATTATTTCGGCCTACCACCTGGAAGTACGATTACGCTCTACTACAACATTATTTCGGCCTATCGCCTGGAAGTACGATTACGCTCTACTACAACATTATTTCGGCCTACCGCCTGGAAGTACGATTACGCTCTACTACAACATTATTTCGGCTTACCGCCTGGAAGTACGATTACGCTCTACCACAACATTATTTCGGCCTACCACATGGAAGTACGATTACACTCTACAACATTATTTCGGCCTACCGCATGGAAGTACGATTACGCTCTACTACAACATTATTTCGGCCTACCGCATGGAAGTACGATTACACTCTACTACAACAGTATTTCGGCTTACCGCCTGGAAGTACGATTACGCTCTACTACAACATTAGTTCGGCCTACCGCATGGAAGTACGATTACGCTCGCTCTACTACAACATTATTTCGGCCTACCGCATGGAAGTAGGATTACGCTCTACTACAACATTAGTTCGGCTTACCGCATGGAAGTACGATTACGCTCGCTCTACTACAACATTATTTCGGCCTACCGCCTGGAAGTACGATTACGCTCTACTACAACATTATTTCGGCCTACCGCATGGAAATAGGATTACGCTCTACTACAACATTATTTCGGCCTACCGCATGGAAGTACGATTACGCTCTACTACAACATTATTTCGGCCTACCGCATGGAAGTACGATTACGCTCTACTACAACATTATTTCGGCCTACCGCATGGAAATAGGATTACGCTCTACTACAACATTATTTCGGCCTACCGCATGGAAGTAGGATTACGCTCTACTACAACATTATTTCGGCCTACCGCATGGAAATAGGATTACGCTCTACTACAACATTATTTCGGCCTACCGCATGGAAGTACGATTACACTCTACAACATTATTTCGGCTTACCGCATGGAAGTACGATTACGCTCTACTACAACATTAGTTCGGCCTACCGCATGGAAGTACGATTACGCTCTACTACAACATTATTTCGGCCTACCGCATGGAAGTACGATTACGCTCTACTACAACATTATTTCGGCATACCGCATGGAAGTACGATTACACTCTACTACAACATTATTTCGGCCTACCGCCTGGAAGTACGATTACGCTCTACTACAACATTATTTCGGCCTATCGCCTGGAAGTACGATTACGCTCTACTACAACATTATTTCGGCCTACCGCATGGAAGTACGATTACGCAATACTACAACATTATTTCGGCTTACAGCATGGACATACGATTACGCTCTACTACAACATTATTTCGGCCTACCGCCTGGAAGTACGATTATGCTCTACGACAACATTATTTCGGCCTACCACATGGAAGTACGATTACACTCTACAACATTATTTCGGCCTACCGCATGGAAGTACGATTACGCTCTACTACAACATTATTTCGGCCTACCGCATGGAAGTACGATTACACTCTACTACAACAGTATTTCGGCTTACCGCCTGGAAGTACGATTATGCTCTACTACAACATTATTTCGGCCTACCGCATGGAAGTAGGATTACACTCTACAACATTATTTCGGCTTACCGCATGGAAGTACGATTACGCTCTACTACAACATTATTTCGGCCTACCGCCTGGAAGTACGATTACGCTCTACTACAACAGTATTTCGGCCTACCGCCTGGAAGTCCGATTTCGCTCTACTACAACATTAGTTCGGCCTACCGCATGTAAGTACGATTACGCTCGCTCTACTACAACATTATTTCGGCCTACCGCCTGGAAGTACGATTACGCTCTACAACATTATTTCGGCCTACCGCATGGAAGTACGATTACACTATACAACATTATTTCGGCCTACCGCATGGAAGTACGATTACGCTCTACTACAACATTATTTCGGCCTACCGCATGGAAGTACGATTACGCTCTACTACAACATTATTTCGGCCTACCGCCTGGAAGTACGATTACGCTCTACAACATTATTTCGGCCTACCGCATGGAAGTACGATTACACTCTACAACATTATTTCGGCCTACCGCATGGAAGTACGATTACACTATACAACATTATTTCGGCTTACCGCATGGAAGTACGATTACGCTCTACTACAACATTAGTTCGGCCTACCGCATGTAAGTACGATTACGCTCGCTCTACTACAACATTATTTCGGCCTACCGCCTGGAAGTACGATTACGCTCTACAACATTATTTCGGCCTACCGCCTGGAAGTACGATTACACTATACAACATTATTTCGGCTTACCGCCTGGAAGTACGATTACGCTCTACTACAACATTATTTCGGCCTACCGCATGGAAGTACGATTACACTCTACTACAACATTATTTCGGCCTACCGCCTGGAAGTACGATTACGCTCTACTACAACATTATTTCGGCCTACCGCATGGAAGTACGATTACACTCTACTACAACATTATTTCGGCCTACCGCATGGAAGTACGATTACACTCTACTACAACATTATTTCGGCCTACCGCCTGGAAGTACGATTACGCTCTACTACAACATTATTTCGGCCTACCGCATGGAAGTACGATTACACTCTACTACAACATTATTTCGGCCTACCGCATGGAAGTACGATTACACTCTACTACAACATTATTTTGGCCTACCACCTGTAAGTCCGATTACATTCTACTACAACATTATTTCTGCCTACCGTCTGGAAGTACGATTACATTCTACTACAACATTATTTCGGCCTACCACCTGGAAGTACGATTACGCTCTACTACAACAGTATTTCGGCCTACTGCCTGGAAGTACTATTACGCTCTACTACAACATTATTTCGGCCTACCGCCTGGAAGAACGATTACACTCTACTACAACATTATTTCGGCCTACCGCATGGAAGTACGATTACACTCTACTACAACATTATTTCGGCCTACCGCATGGAAGTACGATTACACTCTACTACAACATTATTTCGGCCTACTGCCTGGAAGTACGATTACACTCTACTACAACATTATTTCGGCCTACCGCATGGAAGTACGATTAAACTCTACTACAACATTATTTCGGCCTACCGCATGGAAGTACGATTACACTCTACTACAACATTATTTCGGCCTACCGCATGGAAGTATGATTACACTCTACTACAACATTATTTCGGCCTACCGCCTGGAAGTACGATTACGCTCTACTACAACATTATTTCGGCCTACCGCATGGAAGTACGATTACACTCTACTACAACATTATTTCGGCCTACCGCATGGAAGTACGATTACACTCTACTACAACATTATTTCGGCCTACCGCCTGGAAGTACGATTACGCTCTACTACAAAATTATTTCGGCCTACCTCCTGGAAGTACGATTACGCTCTACTACAACATTATTTCGGCCTACCGCATGGAAGTACGATTACACTCTACTACAACATTATTTCGACCTACCGCATGGAAGTACGATTACACTCTACAACATTATTTCGGCCTACCGCATGGAAGTACGATTACGCTATACTACAACATTATTTCGGCCTACCGCCTGGAAGTACGATTACGCTCGCTCTACTACATTATAACGGCCTACCGCATGGAAGTACGATTACGCTCGCTCTACTACAACATTATTTCGGCCTACCACATGGAAGTACGATTACACTCTACTACAACATTATTTCGGCCTACCGCTTGGAAGTACGATTACGCTCTACTACAACATTATTTCGGCCTACCGCCTGGAAGTACGATTACGCTCTACTACAACATTATTTCGGCCTACCGCCTGGAAGTACGATTACGCAATACTACAACATTATTTCGGCTTACAGCATGGACGTACGATTACACTCTACTACAACATTATTTCGGCCTACCGCCTGGAAGTACGATTGGCCTCTACTACAACATTATTTCGGCCTACCGCATGGAAGTACGATTACACTCTACTACAACATTATTTCGGCCTACCGCCTGGAAGTACGATTACACTCTACTACAACATTATTTCGGCGTACCGCCTGGAAGTACAATTACGCTCTACTACAACATTATTTCGGCCTACCGCATGGAAGTACGATTACACTCTACAACATTATTTCGGCTTACCGCATGGAAGTCCGATTACGCTCTACTACAACATTATTTCGGCCTACCGCCTTGAAGTACGATTACGCTCTACTACAACATTATTTCGGCCTACCGCCTGGAAGTACGATTACGCTCTACTACAACAGTATTTCGGCCTACCGCCTGGAAGTCCGATTTCGCTCTACTACAACATTATTTCGGCCTACCGCATGGAAGTACGATTACGCTGTACTACAACATTATTTCGGCCTACCGCATGGAAGTACGATTACGCTCTACTACAACATTATTTCGGCATACTGCCTGGAAGTACGATTACGCTCTACTACAACATTATTTCGGCCTACCGCCTGGAAGTACGATTGCGCTCTACTACAACATTATTTCGGCGTACCGCCTGGAAGTACGATTACGCTCTACTACAACATTATTTCGGCTTACCGCCTGGAAGTACGATTACGCTCTACTACAACATTATTTCGGCTTACCGCCTGGAAGTACGATTACGCTCTACTACAACATTATTTCGGCCTACCGCCTGGAAGTACGATTACACTCTACTACAACATTATTTCGGCCTACCGCCTGGAAGTCTGATTACGCTCTACTACAAATCGTTCTGAAGAATTAAACGATCATATATCTTTGCTCACTTCAACAAAACGTTTCAACAGAATGAAAACGAACTTGATATCAATAATACCACAGGCGTTTGAAGTATCGACAAAAACAAAAAGTGTGTAAGACAATGCAACCAATGCAACCATTCTGAATGAGCAGCTCTCCTCTGTGTTTACGCTTATTTATCGTCGCTACCGGTTGCCCATATGCGCGACGCCTCCTGAAGAGATTATTCATTTTAGATAGTTGGAGGATAGTGCAATGATACAGACAGACCCGTTCCAGAGTCTCCCCTGGTTCGTTTACGTGCACGGTTTAAAGCACCGACACGAGACCTCGGTTTTAAGTGACATCTTATTAGGGTCAGACGGGGGATCGAACCTGCTACCTTACTAGTCCAGCTTGTTACCACTGGACTACATATCCGTCTGTTTGCTGCTAATATTTTCAACAAGACTGAAAATGCCAATACTATCCCTGACATGGGACCGAGAGCCATCAGTGAACAACATCAATGGCACCAAGGAGGGTGTCTGGATCCACACAAGGCCTCCGGCCCAGACCAACTACCTGCAAGACTGTTGAAGGAACTTGCACCCGATCTAGCTCCCATACACGCATTGTTCTTTCAGGCTTCGCTGGACCAAGGCACCATACCTGATAATTGGACAGGCGCCAACGTAGTCCATATCTTCAAAGAGGGCGACATACGCACAGCGTAAAATTACAGACCGGCTAGCCTGACAGCCATAACGTGTAAGACGCTAGAGCACATTGTCAGCCGCTCAACCATGCATCACATGGACCAGCATTCTGTGCTCACTGATGCTCAACATTGGCTGCGAGACAGTTGCGAGGAGGTAGCCAGGACTGTCTGCTATCAGAAGTCATTCTTCCCTGACACCATCATACTTTGGAACAGCCTCCCTCAAACAGTCGTGAGAGGCCGCCCTACCATCGACAGTTTCAAGAGGGAAGCGCAGCCGGTTATTCTCCGATAGACTCGTACTGGACGTTTTTAACCTATTAGCCACTATACATGTACATACATCTTTAAATCATTTGTAAAACTTGAATGCACCGCCATCGCGACAGATTGATGTCGGTACTATATCAGAAGAAGTTTCTTTGACATTAAACGATCGAAAAACTGCAACTGCACAGAAAGCTGAGCATTGACACCCGCGTAACTCACTGCCATTAGGATAGTGTGATTATATCCAGGTTCCTGGTGTCATGTCCTCAAGTGTGGGAGTCGTGATAGCGCAGTTGATGCGCGTTCACTTCAGGTGTGAAGGGTCCGGAGTTTGAGCCCCACTGGAGCCATACGGTTGTGCCCTTAGGCAATGCATTTAAATTCCACATTGCCTCTTCTCTTTCCTTCATGTTTCGCAATCGAGCTAAGATAAATTTGAATAAACATATGTCCTCTCTCGTTGTAGGTTCGTAACATTTTCATTGCGATTTCCGTATGATGCTTAGTGGGCTTGGCTTCTTTATTCTTTCTTAATAACGTTGTAATCTCCTTCGCTTACGCTGTGGAACTGTCTGGTTGTCTCGGGGCTCACACTTGTCTCATTGGGTGTAGCCAGGTTTGTTCACAAACTGCAACTTAGACGCCAGGCAACCCCAGAGCTATTTTTAGAAACACACGGTAATTATTACTTTAAAGCGACATTACATCATTCAGTTAAAACACAGATTTCTACAGAATGTATTTTCCTATTATATGGTATAATTTCCCCCCAAATATTTGCTAATATACAAACTAATACATGAACGTCGTATACGCGGTTTGTTGATGTAATAAAATAATGTAAACATCCATGCGTAGTACAACTAGTGAATCCTGAATAACACGATTTATGGTACAGATTTACCTAGTCAAATTATATAGCGTTTAGTATTGACTCCGAGGACAAAACACGCGTCAATTCAGGAGCATGGATGACCGTTATATGAAATCATACTTTCAATCCACAAAAACACTGTTTATTGATTCTATGTTAGTGTTCGAATTTATTCTGAAGAATTTGTAGCAGTCATGCATTTATACGGGAAAAAATGCATTATATTTGCTTTTTGCGATGTAATATCGCTTTAAGAAACATCGATGTTCAGATGACATGGGGAGAAGTGCCAAATATGTGTGCATATAGCATACATATTTATGTATTTTTTATTAAAACACGTGTAGAGATTGTATATTTAGCCTTTATAATATTTTATAAATTTTCAAACTCATGTGGTAATCAATTGTCAACATACAAACGTCTGAGCACAGCTATCGAATTCAATTGATCCCTTAGCTGAACAATATATTATAATAGCATTCCTTACCTCAGAGAGTGTTCATGATATTAAAAATAAAATTGATGGATTGCGTTGTGAGCCAAACCAGAATATGGACTCAAACAATAAAGAAACAGAAGCTGTGAGTGGACACAGTGAGGATGCGTCTAATAGTGCTAAAGAGGAATTAAAGAAACCCAAAACAAAATGTAACCCTTGCGGAAATATAGGGGGTCTTTCGACATGGTCTTGGATACTGTACTGTTTGTGAAATCGATTTATGTTCCGGCTGCTACTTTGATCATCGCGAAGACCCGAGTACGAGACAACACGTCATGCATTAAAGGAACTGTTCAGGCTGCTACTAAGATCACCGGGGGAAAACCCTGAGTACGAGACGCCACGTCATGCATTAAAGGACTGCTCAGGCTGCTGCTAAGATCACCGGGAAAACCCAGAGTACGAGACGCCACGTCATGCATTAAAGGACTGTTCAGACTGCTACTAAGATCACCGGGGAAAACCCCGAGTACGAGACGCCACGTCATGCATTAAAGGACTGTACGAGACGCTACTACTATCATGTATTAAGAGTGACTGTTACGGTTGTCACGTAAATTACGGTAATAAATTAAACGGTTGTTCTGGTTACTACATTGATCACTGGGAAGACCTGGTGACGAGACGTCACATCAATTACGGTAATAAATTAAACGGCTGTTCTGGTTGCTACATTGATCACTGGGAAGACATGAGTACGAGACGTCACGCAATGCTTTAAGCGGCTGTTGTGTAGTCTCAGAGATATGAAATATGCATACACATAATACAATTTAGTACGTAAAATGTATGAACCGCTTATGTACGTATTTTGTTACAACTGTTGCAAAACATCGTGTTAATGACTTTCTACCTATATATAAATTGTGAACAAAGATGCATTTGAATTAACGTGGATGGCTCTTTGAATGAAAAACAAAACAAGTTCATTCTCAGCGGATATTCATGGGGCGGGTATTCTGCTGTTGATTATAACTTTATTAACTATTTACAGATAAATGGAAGGATGGCATGTCTTAGACAAATGTGTGTGTGTTAAATTGATATTTATTCTTTCAAAATATAATCGTCTTGGATTTATTGTGTACAAACACACATATACATTTTTAGAAATCGTGGCCTAATGATGATTGGTGTGCGACAAATGTCAAGACGACTCTTGAACAGAGATTAACGATGTATAATAGTTCATCCATTTTAATATCACCCAAGAGTATTTGTCTTTCCATTGTTTTTGGCGAATAAAACATGGTTTGGAGTTCTGACGCATATAATTTAACAAGTTTGTTATTGATCACATATTTATAAGGTTGTATACAAAATAAGCGCTGCGGTTGCCTAACGCTCCCTTGCACTTATTTTAATATAAAACCGTATACCCAGTCAGCATGGACATATCGGATAATGGACAGCATGTTGACCCCATGTATGTATAGTCCTTTAATGTCAAACCCCTCGCGGGGACTTAGACATGTTTTCCTGGGCAGGCTTAGTTGACCTAAGCGATTAACCAGTACTAAGCAATGTGTGTGAGGTGCCTTGCTCAATGACACTACATACGTGGCCTGACCGAGTATCGTACCCGGGACCGTTCGATTCCAAATCCGACGCTCTACCACTGGACCACGGATGCCACATGTCTATCCGTTATCGATCCGATATTGAAATAATATGGAGAAAAATCTTTCAGACATATGTGTGAACTGTAAAATAAAAAAAACCATTCATAGGTTCCCAATGTGCTGAATTGCATTCTCTGGTATTTTACTCTCGATGGAGACGGATCACTCAGTCCACATGTATATTTCACTGTAGAAGGTATGTGTTAACTCGACTGTATTACTATATTCAATATAGGGAACACATTGTACAATGTAATTAGTAAACAGCGGCGTAGCCAGCTTAAAATGATGTACAACCCCATTTGAACACCAAACGTGCGAACCCAGTAGGTGGTCTGGCGGCATTCTCCCCACTCATTCTTTGAAACCTAGACATCAAATGGTGCACTCTGGCACCTTTTAAGACACGTTTATACACTAACAAACACGTATGAAAAGTTCAGTTTTTCATCGACTACTGTATATCCAGCAAAAATAAAACACTTTCTGAATATAATGTGCAAGCATGGGAATTGTAGCGTAAAGGCAACTACGCGCCTGGTAAATTAGAAACGTGAGCACACTGCTGTTGCAATGCGAGACATCTGTAATTTTCTATTACCTCCCTTGGCAGATAAAGTCTGATTTATCCCAATATGTAAATTGGTCCTTTTAGTTGGAATCCTTTGTTTTTACTGTTGTTCCCTAACAAGATGTTGCGGTATGATAAATGTGATTATATCCAAATCGTGTTAATTAACCGAAAACATTATTTTAGAAATAAGTAGCCATTGCATATACTGTATGAGATCTGTCGAGATATAGTAATTTAAAACTCATAAGAAGTGATAGTGGCATAACATTGCTAGCATGTTGTGCAAAGGAAACAACGATAAAAACAGAGAAAAACACTTAATAGGACCTATCTACTTTTAGAGAATATTCAGGGGCAGTAACTGACCGATGTCTCTCATTATGAAAATAGCACGTCACTACTTATTTTTCTTTCGTCATACCATATGAGATTGAGGCTGAGATTTCAGAAACTTTGTTTGTTTAAAGTCGCATCAACAGCTTAGGCCACAACCTTTAGTGGTGGAGGATGCCACCATCTTTTAGTGGTGGAGGATACTACCCGGATGCCACTCCGAGCAGTATTTCAGGCACTTGGGTAGAACCACCGACCTACTGCAATCCAGCTTCCACTTTTGAAATAATTAGACACCCCAAGTGGGATTCGAACCTACAGTGGTGAGGGGCAAGTGCTTTGCAGTGAACGATCTTAACCACTCGACCACGGAGGGCCCCATACTTGAGAACATGGTTATATCCTCCGACTTTCGATCCTCACTGGAGCCGTTACGATTGTGCCCTTAGGCAAGACATTTAAATTCCACATTGCCTCTTCTCTCCTTAATACCGATGGATTCCATCAGGAATGAGGTCTCGAGAGTGATTAATATAAGTTGAAAGAACTTGTTTCGCAATCGAGCGAAATTAAATGTGTATAAACTAAGGTTCGTAAAATCTCGGCATGTGAAAAAACCGGGGACGCTTCAGTAATTGGGGGATCTTCAGTATCACTACCTACCCAGAATTAAAATGACTACTGTAGCCTACGTATAGCGGTATCTCCCAGACGTTGCAGGAACGACGTTTGCCTGGGAACAGGCGTCGATATATTTTACCTTGTCAGTCAAATAAATATATTTTAACACCGAGACAATTAATTGAGCCGTATTGAGATTGTGCCAGAAGTTAAAAAAGTGAAAAATCAGACTGGGGACGACGATAAATATGCGCTTTGTTTTTGTTATTTACAGGAGGTAATGTACCGTTCGATCCGACGACAGCGAGGTTCTGTTTCACACAGCAGGAATGTGACTCGGCTAGTTTATTGAACTATTCGCTGTGTTTACTCTTTATGCTACCAGTTTTGAATTCCATTTTGTGTTGATAACTGTATAATATTATGTAATCCTATCCAATTTAGCATAGTATTAGTAAGTAACAAGTAGAGCGCAGTGGTAGAGCGTTCGCTTCAGGTGCGAAAAGCCCGGAGTTCGAGCCTCCGCTGTAGCCGTTACGATTATAGCCCTTAGGCAAGCAAGGCATTTCAATTCCACATTGCCTCTTCTCTCTCCCTCATGGCGATGGATTACATCAGGAATGAGGTCTCGAGAGCGATTAATATAAGTTGTAAGAACTTGTTTCGCAATCGAGCTAAAATAAATTTGTATAAACTAAGGCGTTCGCTTCGGGTGTGAGAGGCCAGGACTTTGCACCCAACTATAGCCGTTACGATCGAGTCCTGGGGGAAGTCCCTTAAATTACAAACTGTTTCTTCTCTCTCCCTCATGACGAAGGCTTTCATCAGGAATGAGGTCTCGAGAGTGATTATAATAAGGTATAATAACTTGTTTCACAATCGACCTAAGATAAAAAATTAATGTTGTTCTCGAATAGTGTGTTTAATTTGTTTGTGTGTTGGTTCAAAGTCGCACACACAGCTTATATCGTATGGCGACTCTCCGGTAGTGGAAATCCCAGGATGCCCCTTAGAGACGTAGCTCAGGTACGAATGGGTACCCGAGTAGAACCACAAGCCTATGCTGGTTGTACACGTCGGGTGGCGTATTAATGCATGCGGTGTTACGTGTCGGTCATAACGACAATCTCAACATACATCTCTGATATGCTTTACTCGAGCGCTTTGTCAGGAACTAAACTGTATAATATAAAAGTGTTTGTTATATTTAAAGGACCAGCCATTTCTGACTTATGAGACAACATGTTTAAGCTTGTATGCCAGGCGCCAGTCTGGTAATCGGTAACCATTATTTAACTAGCTGGTCATATCAGAACTAACCCCTGACGAGATTGTTCGTCGAACCTTCGACCTCCCGCTCCGTAGGCGGATGCCTTAACCACTAGGCCACGGAGACGGAATATTTACTACATATTTAGGTTTTGAATGATCCATTAATTAGTATTAACTACTCGGAACAAAAATACATGTATAAATAAAGTAACACAGACAATATATGCTTTGTGCCAGGATGGAAACCACGTCCCTGGAGATATAATAATAATAATAATAATAATAATAATAATAAAGACTTTATTTAACGAGAGTACTCATTTAACAAAAGTTAATCTACCAAGAGGCCCTCAACATATGTACAATCAAATGCAATCAAAAGATAGCACTATAAGTGAGAACTGCACATTGGAATAATATAGTAATGTAAATGCTGAAAAATAGAGAAACTATATTTAATATGTAATGGAATTTGATGATATATGGAATTGGCCAGCAGAGTAGAAAATGGGAATGAGACAATTAATGATACTAGATCTATCTAACAATGTGCAGATTTGACTTGTAGTGGTATCTTCAAAATATGTATGAAATCAACTTAAACACAGCAATTTTCTGATTCTAATAAATATAGCAATGGCAATACACGTTTATAATAACAGTAGAAGTACGCGATTAGTTTGAATTGTTATAGTTCCACCTTAAGTAGAGTGGAATTTTGAACTGTTGGATAGTTGGAGCATTTTGAACTGAGTGAGGCAATGAATTCCAAATAGATGATCCTGAAAATTCAAATGTATTACGAAATAATTCACAATTTGGTCTTGGTGTGTATAATTGATATTCTGAGGTTGATCTAAGAATTCTAGGATGTACATTGTATATCAGAAGTAAAAGTGAAGGACGATTTTAAATAGTCTGGAGCAGCTCCCTGTAATGTTTTATACATTTGTATAGCCTTTGATATTCGGCACAGTTTAGCTCTACCGGCCTACCATACGTATGGATTATTTCAGCTCGTGAAATAATCGATATGATTTTCCCTAATAACTGTAATCTTCCCATTATAATATAATTTATGTTCTCTTTCAGTACCTTCAGACGAACATAAAGCATTTATTATCTAGCCTTTACCTAACCTTCATATAGAACAAACGACTGTATAGGAGTGTTCGCAGCAGACAAAGCATTTATTCAATATAATCATACACTCAAACTCAACGGTTCCTGATGCAATTTAACACCACTGAATGTGGTTTTTTGTGTCCTTCACTTAACAATTAAACGCTATGAATATACGCATTTACAAGATAGATTCTTGTATTATATATAGTCCAGAAACCGTTCCTTCCACACAACTCGTACATCCGTCCGCATACTGCTCTTTCAAACGAACACAAAATCGTGTGTCTACAAATATAGAGAGAACATGTTAAACACCAATCAGAACTATCAATATAGTAAATGTACTTTAATAAATGTTTATGCTCATATAGCATACCATCATAACTGTCATATGCAGCAAAGTTATCCAATCTTAAACATGACTAAACAATATAATAAGTTATTAAAACAGTTTCTTCTAGTTCTACTGTTTCACTCCGTATATCCAGTGTTCCTACACGATATAAATTGTGTACATGTGTATTTATGTATATAAAATCTCCGCAAAATACTTCTGTAGGACATAATGATTCAAATTTAATAATTTTCCGAATTGTATGTGGATGCATCCCCTTAGGGTGGATGGGCGAGGGTCTTAGTCGCGCTCTATCTGCTGTCGAACTTCGATAAACCGGTATCAGTATACCGGTTTTCTATTTATAGTCCGTAAAACAAAGGACTTCCATATATGGAAGCATAAACTTGTTTTACACAAATCCGTGTGTTCACCGTAAGTTTCCCAGAAACCGATAATAAATTCATATATTGCTATTTGAATAGATGAATATTGTTTGGCAGGTAGTAGCAAGCTCCATTCACGACTCCTACAGTTTGGCTGTATTTTGGCAGAGGGATCTGTAGTCCAGTGGTAACACGCTGGGCTGGTAATCCAGGGATCGCAGGTTCGATCCCCCGTCTGACCCTAATAAAATTAACAGTCTTTCAGATGGGACTTTAAACCGAGGTCTGGTGTCGGTGCTTTACACTGTACACATTGTACTATCCTCCAAACATCTAAAATGACTAATCTCTTCAGGAGGAGTCGCTCATATGGGCAACCGGTAGCGACGATAAATAAACGTAAAACACAAATGTATTTTGGCGCCCAACGAGTGACTTTTTAAGAACACAAACATCTTGAATTGCTAATTTAACACATGTATAGTATGCTTAATATATTGTGTATATAACTCCAGATCATTTGATTCATCCATCATTCCTTCTTTGTGAACCTTCCATAAACCATGGGAGTTCGAGTTTAATACTTTAAGTTGTAATTTGTTGCGAGGTGTTCACTACTAGTATATTATTCATCATATGAAAATATCATACAAGATAATTGTCAGTTTTATCATCATCATTACCCTTCTCATCATCATCATCACCATCATCATTACCCTTCTCATCATCATAATCATCATCATTACCCTTCTCATCATCATCATCATTACCCTTCTCATCATCATCATACTCATCATCACTCTTCTCATTATCATCATCATCATCATCATTACTCTTCTCATCATCATCATTACCCTTCTCATCATCATCATAATCATCATTACTCTTCTCATTATCATCATCATCATTACCCTTCTCATCATCATCATAATCATCATCATCATTACTCTTCTCATTATCATCATTACCCTTCTCATCATCACCCTTCTCATTATCATCATCATCATTACCCTTCTCAACATCATCATCATCATTACCTTTCTCATCATCATAATCATCATCATTACCCTTCTCATCATCATCATCATTACTCTTCCCATCATCATCATCATTATCATCATCAGATTATCTGTAGTGTATTAATACATGTATGTATTCTGTAACGGTTTCCATTACCTGTATCTGTATAGTATATTATTATAGGCGAAAAGTAACCATATTTATAGTTATATGACACACTTCATAGAGCAGTTAGATTCATGATGCAGGTGCAGGTATTGTTTCTTCTTCTGCTATGCGGTAAAATAAGATTGGTTTAAACAGTATTTATTCCAATAAATTTACATGTATAACACAAACAATGTTACAAATTACATAAATTGTGAATTGTGAAATAAGATTAATAAACACAACTTAAATAACACTTGTGTTTTACGTTTATTTACCGGTTGCCCATATGAGCGACGCCCCCTCAAGAGATTAGTCAGTTTAGATTGTTGGAGGATATTGCAATGATACAGACAGATACCCATTCCAGAGTGGTTCTTTTACGTGCACGGTGTAAAGCAAGAGACCTTGGTTTAAAGTCCCATCTGAAAGACTGTTCTTATTAGTAAGGTCAGACGGGGGATTGATAACACTTAAAACAGTGTTGTTTGTATATCATATCACATTTTCGCTCAAAGTCAAGCTCCAAAAGTGTTGTCATTTGATTTTCTAATACATGTATGTTTGTAGTGCTAACGCCACTAAATATATTTGGATTTTCGGTTAGCCCTTGTGTGTTTTGGAATGTATTGGACCGAGGTCCATGTTTTCATGCACTCTATCATAATGTTTACACAGTTACTATAATAATAACACCTGGTAATAGTTTCTCTGAACTTTCTCTATATGCTGTCGCCTGTCAACTATGTACACATTTAAACGTCAAATAATTATGCCGTATTACGTGCTCTGTCATGCCCAGAATGCAGATTTCAAAAGTTTCCTGCGGCATGCCCCAGAACCCCTTTAACGGCCTCGGTCCATTTGGGACGTCAAAGTCCTTCTTGACCTCGAAACGCCCCCCTAAAAAGCTGGCTACGGGCCTGTGTTGCATCCTGTAGCACGAAGCACAAACACACGATCACATGGAAACTATGGATATTGCTCGTTAATTGGTTTGTTCTTTGGGGTCTACAGTCACACCAACAGCCTGTGTCATATAGCTTAAACTTTATTTATTGTACAACGACTGCGAAGCAAGTTTTAACAACTTATATTGATCACTCTCGTTGGCTCGCATGAAAGCGTAACTGTGGTCATTCGTGTGGTAGGAAACCGGAGTACCCAGAGAAAACCCACCTGTCCGATCTGGCGATCACCGTACCATCTCACATACTTCCCGGTCCGAGGATCGAACCCGGTTTGCATTGGTGTGAAACCTGTCATATGGCGATTCTCCAGCGGTTACTTGAAGAAGATCACGGGTGCATGTCCGAGCAATGTTTGTGCAGGCACATGCCGCCACCCATGTAGAACCACCAATCTGCCACAACCTGGATAGCTTCCTCACATGAAACCCCGATGGGTTTCCAACCTTCATCGGTGAGGGGCAAGTGATTTTGCCTTGACCACTCGAACACCGAGATGCACTTTTATGAAGTTAGAGCAAACACCGAGATGCACTTTTATGAAGTTAGAGCAAACACCGAGATGCACTTTTATGAAGTTAGAGCAAACACCGAGATGCACTTTTATGAAGTTAGAGCAAACACTGAGATGCACTTTTATGAGGTTAGAGCAAACACCGAGATGCACTTTTATGAAGTTAGAGCAAACACCGAGATGCACTTTTATGAAGTTAGAGCAAACACCGAGATGCACTTTTATGAAGTTAGAGCAAACACCGAGATGCACGTTTATGAAGTTAGAGCAAACAACGTAGACGAACTATCACGTGTTGGTACATTTCTGGATTTGTCAACACAAATTATTTTCCATTGGGGGCGAGTATTAATTGTTGGCCCGATGTTTTTTCTCTTCTATTTTATCAGCGGAATGGTTGTAATATATTATCTATCTGATTACATACATTATTTGCCAGTAATATTACTATTTTTAGACAAAATTACCCATTTTGATAAATGAACTGGTCCAAATGTAATTTTCTTATTAATTGATTGGTCTAAGAATAGCATGGGTCAGTCCATGTCAGTTACTTGGTGTGAAATTGGTACACCGGTCCATGTCAGTTACTTGGTGTGGAATGGGTACACCAGTCCATGTCAGTTACTGGGTGTGGAATGGTGCACCAGTCAATGTCAGTTACTGGGTGTTGAATGGGTGCACCAGTCTATGTCAGTTACTTGGTGTTGAATGGGTGCACCAGTCCATGTCAGTTACTGGGTGTGGAATGGGTGCACCAGTTCATGTCAATTACTTGGTGTTGAATGGGTTATGGGACAAGAAGTGGATCCAGTTTGTGTCTTGTCGATAATTGGTCACAATAGCAGGTATAATATTATACATATTAAATATAGTTTCTCTATTTTTCAGCTTTTACATTACTATATTATTCCAATGTGCAGTTCTCACTTATAGTGCTATGTTTTGATTGCATTTGATTGTATATATGTTGAGGGCCTCATGGTAGATTAACTTTTGTTAAATGAGTACTCTCGTTAAATAAAGTCTTTATTATTATTATTATTATTTATTATAATGTCTCTCGAATATAACATAGATTAAAAATAATAAGTAAACGATCGTTATTTTTATGTTATATAATCCTAAAGCTAAACACAATCACAACTAAGATATAAAATCACATCTAAAATATAAAATGACCACTAAGATATAAAATGGACAATGATACAACATTTCTTGTACTATGATACAACGATGCTTGGTAGCAAGGTAATTAGCGACATAGCATCATAGTCGGGCACGGTCGACTATATATGGACGTTCGTTCTGGTCCGCTAGACTAGGACGCCTGCTGGGCAACCAAACCGACTAGACAACACATATGGCAACTCCACAGCAGTATGTCAGGCATGGACAGATATCTAACCATATACCTTCCTCAAGCCAGCTGCATATTTTCCTCACATAAAATAATTCGACAGCTCCAGCGGGATTCGAACCAACAGTGGTGAAGGTGAAACCGTCTTAACATCTAGGTCACGGCGGGTCCTCAGAAAGTGTTATGCATATAATTATACGTTGCAAAAATGAAATGGACATTTTAAATTTTAATATATTATTAAATATTATATGACAACATCTGAAAAGTTAGCTTGGGTTCCAGTCTGTCGATTTTTAACTTCTGGTTGATATTATCAGAAGCTCAATACGGCCCAATTAATAGTCTCGGTGTTAAAATATATTTATTTGACTGACCAGGCAAAATATATCGACGCCTGTTCCCAGGCACAGGTACAAGACACAAACAAATATTTGTTGGCCTATGGTCATATATTAAGTAATGTTGCTTAATATATGACCATAGGCCAAAATAATTGTTGTGTGTCTTGTGCCTGTGTTCCCAGGATATGTGGGACCGTTAAACCCCAAAAATAGACATAAAATGTGATAGTGGTCTAATGCTAACATAACAAATTATGAATGCATGTTATTACAGCGAGCACCGAATTGAGACTGGTTATCAAAATATATCGACGCCTGTTCCCAGGCTACTGAAAAGTGGCAAACGCGTACAAAACCACTAAACGCACATTTAAAGCACTAATATGCATGCAGACAACCTGTGGCTTTTATACAATATAAACTGTATACAAGTATTGTGCTTTCAAAGTAAAGTGATAATACCGTTGGAATATTACACTACTGTATAGGTAAGGCAATATACGATAGCTTACAGGTACTGTGATTTATTGTTTAATAGGTTATACCTGACTTACCTATAATGCAATAGTGTGTCGAATGTTTGTTTACAACCGTTATTACTTTACTTTGAAAGCACAGTATATATATTAATCATATTTTATTTACTATTTTACATATATAGTACATATAGACTTAACATTCATTACAGTCCAACCTGTGTTAGTGGTCACCTCCATTAAGCAGCCAACCTTCATTAAGCAGCCAATGTCCAGATTCCCAATATGTTGTTTTATTATACATTTGACCTCTATTAAGCAGCCACCTGTGCTAAGCAGCCACTTTCTGTGATTCCCTTGGCTGGCTGCTTAAGACAGGTTTGACTGTATATGATAAAATGCAAAATGGGTTGGGCAACAAGTTCTAGCAACATTAGTAAACTGCCCTCCCCAATATATATATATATATACACTGAAGTAACGTGCCTGTGATCATTACATTTCCATGTACCTAGAAATAAAATACTGTACATAGCAATGTAGGCTACTTGATGTACACAAGTCAATGTTATTGCATGAAATAAATCGACTCCCTAGTGGAATTCGAGCATACAGCAAGTGGTAATTTATTTGAAGTCAAATACCGTAACCATTCTGCCATGGAACGGATTCCCCGTCGCAAGATCATTGAATTCACGCAAGATATATGTATATAATACATCCTATTACGATAAATAGAACATTAGGTTATTCTCTGGTAAATATAAATGTATTAGGCTTGGCTCCGAAATTCGCCTAATAAATGTATATTTAGTGTACACATTTATTTTAGTCAATTGCGAAAACAAGTTCCTACGACTTTTAGTAATCACTCGAATCCATCGCAAGGACGCATTCGTAACGGCTACATCTGGGCGCGAACTCTGGGCCTTTTGTAGTATGTTCATGTCTCGGGGCTTAAAGTTGCACCAGGTCATACGTCGACTTTCCGGCTATTATTTGAGCAAGAATACTCCGGGTGCCATCCGAGCAGCATTGCAGGCACGGACGGGCATCGACCTACCGCAAGCAATCAGGATAGCTTCTTCACATGAAATAATTCGACACCCCGCACTTTCCTCGACCGTAAGCTCAATCATCTATCTTGACAACAATGAAGAAAATACTGAATTACCGATCCAATAACGAGTCCCTTTTATCTGATATTTTCCAGTGGCGAATGGAATAACGGTTAAAAATGACCACAACTTCTGTCATATCTGGTATTGTCATGATTCTTGGAACGTATCTATTGTTGTGGCTATGTGAACACAGTGTTATGCTGAGTTAAGTTAGTATTCACACGACATAGTAAACTACCACGTTACCCCCCGTCATCCCCACAAATAGTCTGTTCGTGCTGTTGCAATAGGCAAGACATTGTGGCAGACCTGCAGAGTTCAGGACTAGACGTTTACTTGTTTTATCCTTATTTATCTTGTTGTCAACAGAAACGGTATATATGACACGATCTTGTGCATCACAGTAATACAAAAATCCAGTGTTGTCAGTTGCCATGCCGAGAAATCCAGATTGATAGTAACTTAAGTAAGTACATCTTTTCGCATTACCGCAGCAACCATCATCTGTAGAAAACTCTTCGATATACCTATTTCTTGCGTCGGACATGTATATCATTGTTTTGTCTTTGTTTAATGCCACGTAATTAGGTTCAGATGCATACACGGTGAGCGAAAACATCACATTCCCGCTAGAATCGTACTTTACCAACTTTGCCGGATTCATCATGCTCACAATTATTTTCTCATCTACCGATGTAACGCCATAGCATTTCCCACTAACAGGTATCTGCTTTTCCTTCAATATTTTCAGACGTTTGTTTTCGTTTACAGTCACAAAGGTCAGAGTTTTCACTTTCGGGAGAGTAACGACAATCTGCGTATCGTTGATGACAGCAGCATCCCACGGGGCTGATGCAAACATAATCTCGGAAACAATACGATCTTCTTCTACATTTATCATTTTTACCGATTTATTTGCGTTGTCAACTGCAACAAGATGATCCCTCGACCAGAGTACCAACCCACTAATAAGACATGTACCATTGTTTTTAGATTGTGTGTTCAGAACTACCAACTGCTTAGCAGATTTGTCGGCATTCTTGTCAACGACAATTTCCCCAAAGCTATAAGGTGTTGTCTTAAGATCTACCACTTCTTGCTTTGGTTGAAAGTCATACCTTTTCGCGGTGAATCCTTCATTATATCTCAGCTTTACCAGATCATCATAATTTGAGTGCAGGTTAATTTCAGCCCTTTTCATCGCTAAGAAAAACTGGCACTTGTTTGTTTTCATTTTGTTGTCCAGGTACAATTCCATTGCGTTAATGTCAAATTTTGTGGAATGACATTTATTGCTATAAGATTTAATTCTCTTCAGCTCCTCCTGTCGCATGTTGTTAAGCTTCTCGTCAAATTCACGTTCAATTTTATCTAGATGGTCGCTGACCGCTTTTCTCAGTTCACATTTCCTAGTTTGTGCTACTTCATAATTCAGTTCAATCACATTAAGACAAGTTTCAACTTGTTCCTGCATAGTATCTACAACATGACCTAGCTTTTTTATTTGACCTTTAAGGTTGCTGTATTCTTTTTCTATGTCAACACAATTTAACATATCTGACATGATCTTAACGTCTTTGCACTTACCATGTCTTTTAGACTTGCAAATAGCGCAACATATATCTCCATGAGAAGTACAATAGTAATCTATCGGCTGGTCAGCGTGTATCATACACATTTCAGGCATACATGTATCACTTTTTAAAGCGCTTTCTGGTCGTTGCTTCGGCATATGCTCCTTTTGTTGAACAGTGTGTCCCTTTGTTGCTACTAGACGACGGTGTGCGCGATGACAATCTTTACATAGATATTCATGACACTCTATGCAATATCCTTCAGCTGGCAAATGTTCCTCCTCTGTCTGACATGGGTCACAGAATAGTTCCAAGTTTTCATCTGAATTTCCACCCTCCTTTAAGTTAGCACATTTACTCTGATTGTCCTCAGTAGTCTCCATGATTGTTTGTTCATTTACTAATACTGTTATATATATCTTATTTCATACGTCTCCTCGCATGTACTGAATTAACGCCTGATCTGTTTTCTATGTTTTATTTTTCAAGCACATCGCCCCGGAGGACCAAGGTAAAAGACTGAAAGTATACAACATACAATACCTCAGTTTACCATCCAAGAAATTAAACAATACATGCACAATAATCTATAGATTCCTAATTGAACAGTGTCTATACATGTATATCTAATAACCACATACAACTGAACCCGAGAACCCAGTCAAACAATGACTTTGGCCTAAATCCTAAAACAGTACAAGTGCACTGTCCTAATCGTAATAACAAGCTACATGCCTCTCAAAAATAAATTGAAATACATAAGAAATGTCAATTTCTCTAAACATGACATTTTGGTGACGTCATTACATCCTAAGAAATCGAATATAACAATTTGTACAGAATATTTGGTACCAGTACATTTATATTACAAAGTACACATATTAAACAATAAGCCAACATAATAACTTACACTGTGGGGACATTAGGAGGACCTATATTTTTGTTACAGCATTTTGCATAGTGTAAAATGCAGCCTTGCGCTGATTTCGACCTTTTCGACTACAAATGGTGTTATTCAACAAAGGCCGATAACTACTGCGTGACTAAATCCCGTCCCGACCGGACACCAATATCAGAGTGGTTCGTTCCGTACAGAAAAGTGAATGTGGAACAGCACATCGCATATTCTTACAAGACCATACACGTTTATATCGTTAAACTACCCAAGCGACCCATATTGATTACATTTGTGCAGTTTGTTTTCCGTGTTGCTTACGTAAACAGTAATAAACTGCGTCGTCATATTTTTATCACTAAATCAGATACCGTTCTAATGTTTTAAATGTACACAATTCGTACGCTATATTACACATTAGGCCTACACTCAGCTTGTCACATTACGGTTAGCTATTAATTTGCACAGCGCAGCGTATTGTTAATGTAGATTAACCTAATCCATTATAGAGGTCACTCGATCATTATAGAGGTCACACACATATTCGTAAGTCATAATATATATGTACTCCTGTACTGACTCTCTATAATTTGGTGCTTGTAGCCTAATCTATGACAGGGCTGAGCATGCAAATAATAGTATACATCAAACATCTACGAATGTGAGATGCGAGCCAGTATAGAGTGACTCCTGTACTGACCCTATACATGTTGGAGCTTGTAGCCTAATCGATGGCCGGGCTGAACATGCAAATAGTATTACACATCAAACGTATTCACACATCAACGAATATGAGATGTGGGACAGTATATAGTGACTCCTGTACTGAACCTATACATGTTGGTGATTGTAGCCTAATCATCATCATCATCATCATCATCATCATCATCATCATCATCATCATCATCATCATCACCATCGTCATCATCATCATCATCATCACCACCACCATCATCATCATCATCATCATCCATAGTTTATTGTTGAAAACGAGTAGCTATTGAGTAACTGCAAGATTTCTTCCACTCAGTTTCTGGTAACATAAGTAAGTATGCTTATCCTATAATATCCGTATCAAGAACGTGCGCTATCTATACTTATGTCAGCAAATATTAGGCAACTAAAACAGCTATACAACCGAGCCGGAACAAAATGTCTACATATATCTGACTTAACCACCGTGAATATGTTGAAACTAGAAATTTGCATAGATAGATATCTATTACAAAATAAGTGCGGCGAGATGGTATACGCAAATAAACGCGATTATATATTAATAATAAGTACACGTAGAACGAATTCTCTATTCTCTCTCCCCCTCTCTCTCTTCTCTCTCTCTCTCTCTCTCTCTCCCCCTCTCTTCTCTCCTCTCTTTCGCGCTCTCTCTCTCTATCTCTCTCACTATCTCTTCTCACTATCTCTTCTCTCTCTTCTCTCTCTCACTTCCCTCTCTCTCTCTCTTTATATCTCTCTCCTCTCTCTTCTCTCCCCTCTCTCTCTCTCTTCTTGCTCTCTTCTCTCCCCCTCTCTCTTCTCTCTCTCTTCTCTCTCTCTCACTTCTCTCTCTCTCTCTTTATATCTCTCTCTTCTCTCCTCTCTCTCTCTTCTTTCTCTCTTCTTTCTCTCTCTTCTATCTTTTTATCTCTCTCCTCTCTCTATCTTCTTGCTCTCTTCTCTCCCCCCACTCTCTCTCTCTTCTCTCGCTTCCCCTCTCCTCTCTCTCACCTCTCTCTATCTATGTCTCTTTTAATCCCGCCATCGATTACGCTCTACTACAACATTATTTCGGCCTACCGCATGGAAGTACGATTACGCTCTACTACAACATTATTTCGACCTACCGCATGGAAGTACGATTACGCTCTACTACAACATTATTTCGGCCTACCGCATGGAAGTACGATTACACTCTACTACAACATTATTTCGGCCTACCGCATGGAAGTACGATTACACTCTACAACATTATTACGGCTTACCGCATGGAAGTACGATTACACTCTACCACAACATTAGTTCGGCTTACCGCCTGGAAGTACGATTACACTCTACAACATTATTTCGGCTTACAGCATGAAGTACGATTACGCTCTACTACAACATTATTTCGGACTACCGCCTGGAAGTACGATTACACTCTACTACAACATTAATTCGACCTACCGCATGGAAGTACGATTACGCTCTTCTACAACATTATTTCGGCCTACCGCCTGGAAGTACGATTACGCTCGCTCTACTACAACATTATTTCGGCCTACCGCCTGGAAGTACGATTACGCTCGCTCTACTACAACATTATTTCGGCCTACCGAATGGAAGTACGATTACGCTCGCTCTACTACAACATTATGTCGGCCTATCGCCTGGAAGTACGATTACGCTCTACTACATTATTTCGGCCTACCGCCTGGAAGTACGATTACGCTCTACTACAACATTATTTCGGCCTACCGCATGGAAGTACGATTACGCAATACTACAACATTATTTCGGCTTACAGCATGGACGTACGATTACGCTCTACTACAACATTATTTCGGCCTACCGCATGGAAGTACGATTACGCTCTACTACAACATTATTTCGGCCTACCGCCTGGAAGTACGATTACGCTCTACAACATTATTTCGGCTTACGCATGAAGTAGATTCTCTATACAACATTATTTCGGACTACCGCCTGGAAGTACGATTACGCTCTACTACAACATTATTTCGGCCTACCGCATGGAAGTACGATTACGCTCTACTACAACATTATTTCGGCCTACCGCATGGAAGTACGATTACGCTCTACTACAACATTATTTCGGCCTACCGCATGGAAGTACGATTACGCTCTACTACAACATTATTTCGGCCTACCGCCTGGAAGTACGATTACGCTCTACTACAACATTATTTCGGCCTACCGCATGGAAGTACGATTACGCTCTACTAACATTATTTCGGCCTACCGCATGGAAGTACGATTACGCTCTACTACAACATTATTTCGGCTTACCGCCTGGAAGTACGATTACGCTCTACTACAACATTATTTCGGCCTACCGCCTGGAAGTACGATTACGCTCTACTACAACATTATTTCGGCCTACCGCCTGGAAGTACGATTACGCTCTACTACAACATTATTTCGGCCTACCGCATGGAAGTACGATTACACTCTACTACAACAGTATTTCGGCTTACCGCCTGGAAGTACGATTACGCTCTACTACAACATTATTTCGGCCTACCGCATGGAAGTACGATTACGCTCTACAACATTATTTCGGCCTACCGCATGGAAGTACGATTACGCTCTACTACAACATTATTTCGGCCTACCGCATGGAAATAGGATTACGCTCTACTACAACATTATTTCGGCCTACCGCATGGAAGTAGGATTACGCTCTACTACAACATTATTTCGGCCTACCGCATGGAAGTAGGATTACACTCTACTACAACATTATTTCGGCCTACCGCATGGAAGTAGGATTACGCTCTACTACAACATTATTTCGGCCTACCGCTTGGAAGTACAATTACACTCTACTACAACATTATTTCGGCATACCGCATGGAAGTACGATTACACTCTACAACATTATTTCGGCTTACCGCATGGAAGTACGATTACGCTCTACTACAACATTAGTTCGGCCTACCGCATGGAAGTACGATTACGCTCGCTCTACTACAACATTATTTCGGCCTACCGCATGGAAGTAGGATTACGCTCTACTACAACATTATTTCGGCCTACCGCATGGAAGTACGATTACACTCCACTACAACATTATTTCGGCCCACCGCATGGAAGTACGATTACACTCTACTACAACATTATTTCGGCCTACCGCATGGAAGTACGATTACACTCTACTACAACATTATTTCGGCCTACCGCATGGAAGTACGATTACACTCTACAACATTATTTCGGCTTACAGCATGAAGTACGATTACGCTCTACTACAACATTATTTCGGACTACCGCCTGGAAGTACGATTACGCTCGCTCTACTACAACATTATTTCGGCCTACCGCCTGGAAGTTTGATTACGCTCTTCTACAACATTATTTCGGCCTACCGCATGGAAGTATGATTACGCTCTACTACAACATTATTTCGGCCTACCGCCTGGAAGTACGATTACGCTCGCTCTACTACAACATTATTTCGGCCTACCGCATGGAAGTACGATTAAGCTCGCTCTACTACAACATTATTTCGGCCTACCACATGGAAGTACGATTACGCTCTACTACAACATTATTTCGGCTTACCGCCTGGAAGTACAATTACGCTCTACTACAACATTATTTCGGCCTACCACCTGGAAGTACGATTACGCTCTACTACAACATTATTTCGGCCTATCGCCTGGAAGTACGATTACGCTCTACTACAACATTATTTCGGCCTACCGCATGGAAGTACGATTTCACTCTACTACAACAGTATTTCGGCTTACCGCCTGGAAGTACGATTACGCTCTACTACAACATTATTTCGGCCTACCGCATGGAAGTACGATTACACTCTACAACATTATTTCGGCTTACCGCATGGAAGTACGATTACGCTCTACTACAACATTATTTCGGCCTACCGCATGGAAATAGGATTACGCTCTACTACAACATTATTTCGGCCTACCACATGGAAGTAGGATTACGCTCTACTACAACATTATTTCGGCCTACCGCATGGAAGTAGGATTACACTCTACTACAACATTATTTCGGCCTACCGCATGGAAGTAGGATTACGCTCTACTACAACATTATTTCGGCCTACCGCTTGGAAGTACAATTACACTCTACTACAACATTATTTCGGCATACCGCATGGAAGTACGATTACACTCTACAACATTATTTCGGCTTACCGCATGGAAGTACGATTACGCTCTACTACAACATTATTTCGGCCTACCGCATGGAAGTACGATTACGCTCGCTCTACTACAACATTATTTCGGCCTACCGCATGGAAGTAGGATTACGCTCTACTACAACATTATTTCGGCCTACCGCATGGAAGTATGATTACACTCCACTACAACATTATTTCGGCCCACCGCATGGAAGTACGATTACACTCTACTACAACATTATTTCGGCCTACCGCATGGAAGTACGATTACACTCTACTACAACATTATTTCGGCCTACCGCATGGAAGTACGATTACACTCTACAACATTATTTCGGCTTACAGCATGAAGTACGATTACGCTCTACTACAACATTATTTCGGACTACCGCCTGGAAGTACGATTACGCTCGCTCTACTACAACATTATTTCGGCCTACCGCCTGGAAGTATGATTACGCTCTTCTACAACATTATTTCGGCCTACCGCATGGAAGTATGATTACGCTCTACTACAACATTATTTCGGCCTACCGCCTGGAAGTACGATTACGCTCGCTCTACTACAACATTATTTCGGCCTACCGCATGGAAGTACGATTAAGCTCGCTCTACTACAACATTATTTCGGCCTACCACATGGAAGTACGATTACGCTCTACTACAACATTATTTCGGCTTACCGCCTGGAAGTACAATTACGCTCTACTACAACATTATTTCGGCCTACCACCTGGAAGTACGATTACGCTCTACTACAACATTATTTCGGCCTATCGCCTGGAAGTACGATTACGCTCTACTACAACATTATTTCGGCCTACCGCATGGAAGTACGATTTCACTCTACTACAACAGTATTTCGGCTTACCGCCTGGAAGTACGATTACGCTCTACTACAACATTATTTCGGCCTACCGCATGGATGTAGGATTACGCTCTACTACAACATTATTTCGGCCTACCGCATGGAAATAGGATTACGCTCTACTACAACATTATTTCGGCCTACCGCATGGAAGTAGGATTACGCTCTACTACAACATTATTTCGGCCTACCGCATGGAAGTAGGATTACGCTCTACTACAACATTATTTCGGCCTACCGCATGGAAGTAGGATTACGCTCTACTACAACATTATTTCGGCCTACCGCTTGGAAGTACGATTACGCTCTACTACAACATTATTTCGGCATACCGCATGGAAGTACGATTACACTCTACAACATTATTTCGGCTTACCGCATGGAAGTACGATTACGCTCTACTACAACATTAGTTCGGCCTACCGCATGGAAGTACGATTACGCTCGCTCTACTACAACATTATTTCGGCCTACCGCATGGAAGTAGGATTACGCTCTACTACAACATTATTTCGGCCTACCGCATGGAAGTACGATTACACTCTACTACAACATTATTTCGGCCTACCGCATGGAAGTACGATTACACTCTACTACAACATTATTTCGGCCTACCGCATGGAAGTACGATTACACTCTACTACAACATTATTTCGGCCTACCGCATGGAAGTACGATTACACTCTACAACATTATTTCGGCCTACCGCATGGAAGTACGATTACACTCTACAACATTATTTCGGCCTACCGCATGGAAGTACGATTACGCTGTACTACAACATTATTTCGGCCTACCGCCTGGAATTACGATTACGCTCTACTACAACATTATTTCGGCCTACCGCATGGAAGTACGATTACGCTCTACTACAACATTATTTCGGCCTACCGCCTGGAAGTACGATTACGCTCTACTACAACATTATTTCGGCCTACCGCCTGGAAGTACGATTACGCTCTACTACAACATTATTTCGGCCTACCGCCTGGAAGTACGATTACGCTCTACTACATTATTTCGCTACGCTGGAAGTACATTACTCTACTACAACATTATTTCGGCCTACCGCCTGGAAGTACGATTACGCTCTACAACATTATTTCGGCTTACCGCCTGGAAGTACGATTACGCTCTACTACAACATTATTTCGGCCTACCGCATGGAAGTACGATTACGCTCTACTACAACATTATTTCGGCCTACCGCCTGGAAGTACGATTACGCTCTACTACAACATTATTTCGGCCTACCGCTGGAAGTACGATTACGCTCTACTACAACATTATTTCGGCCTACCGCCTGGAAGTACGATTACGCTCTACTACAACATTATTTCGGCCTACCGCATGGAAGTACGATTACGCTCTACTACAACATTATTTCGGCCTACCGCATGGAAGTACGATTACGCTCTACTACAACATTATTTCGGCCTACCGCATGGAAGTACGATTACGCTCTACTACAACATTATTTCGGCCTACCGCCTGGAAGTACGATTACGCTCTACTACAACATTATTTCGGCCTACCGCTACCGCATGGAAGTACGATTACGCTCTACTACAACATTATTTCGGCCTACCGCATGGAAGTACGATTACGCTCTACTACAACATTATTTCGGCCTACCGCCTGGAAGTACGATTACGCTCTACTACAACATTATTTCGGCCTACCGCATGGAAGTACGATTACACTCTACTACAACATTATTTCGGCCTACCGCATGGAAGTACGATTACGCTCTACTACAACATTATTTCGGCCTACCCATGGAAGTACGATTACGCTCTACTACAACATTATTTCGGCCTACCGCATGGAAGTACGATTACACTCTACAACATTATTTCGGCTTACCGCATGGAAGTACGATTACGCTCTACTACAACATTATTTCGGCCTACCGCATGGAAGTACGATTACGCTCTTACTACAACATTATTTCGGCCTACCGCTGGAAGTACGATTACGCTCTACTACAACATTATTTCGGCCTACCGCATGGAAGTACGATTACGCTCTACTACAACATTATTTCGGCCTACCGCATGGAAGTATGATTACACTCTACTACAACATTATTTCGGCCTACCGCATGGAAGTACGATTACGCTCTACTACAACATTATTTCGGCCTACCGCATGGAAGTACGATTACACTCTACTACAACATTATTTCGGCCTACCGCATGGAAGTACGATTACACTCTACTACAACATTATTTCGGCCTACCGCATGGAAGTACGATTACGCTCTACTACAACATTATTTCGGCCTACCGCCTGGAAGTACGATTACACTCTACTACAACATTATTTCGGCCTACCGCATGGAAGTACGATTACGCTCTACTACAACATTATTTCGGCCTACCGCATGGAAGTATGATTACACTCTACTACAACATTATTTCGGCCTACCGCCTGGAAGTACGATTACGCTCTACTACAACATTATTTCGGCCTACCGCATGGAAGTACGATTACACTCTACTACAACATTATTTCGGCCTACCGCATGGAAGTACGATTACACTCTACTACAACATTATTTCGGCCTACCTCATGGAAGTACGATTACGCTCTACTACAACATTATTTCGGCCTACCGCATGGAAGTACGATTACGCTCTACTACAACATTATTTCGGCCTACCGCATGGAAGTACGATTACACTCTACAACATTATTTCGGCCTACCGCATGGAAGTACGATTACGCTCTACTACAACATTATTTCGGCCTACCGCATGGAAGTACGATTACGCTCGCTCTACTACATTATTTCGGCCTACCGCCTGGAAGTACGATTACGCTCTTACTACATTATCGGCCTACCGCATGGAAGTACGATTAGCTCGCTCTACTACAACATTATTTCGGCCTACCACATGGAAGTACGATTACGCTCTACTACAACATTATTTCGGCTTACCGCATGGAAGTACGATTACACTCTACTACAACATTATTTCGGCCTACCGCCTGGAAGTACGATTACGCTCTACTACAACATTATTTCGGCCTACCGCCTGGAAGTACGATTACGCTCTACTACAACATTATTTCGGCCTACCGCATGGAAGTACGATTACGCAATACTACAACATTATTTCGGCTTACAGCATGGACGTACGATTACGCTCTACTACAACATTATTTCGGCCTACCGCATGGAAGTACGATTACACTCTACTACAACATTATTTCGGCCTACCGCCTGGAAGTACGTTGGTCTACTACAACATTATTTCGGCCTACCGCATGGAAGTACGATTACGCTCTACTACAACATTATTTCGGCCTACCGCATGGAAGTACGATTACGCTCTACTACAACATTATTTCGGCCTACCGCCTGGAAGTACGATTACGCTCTACAACATTATTTCGGCCTACCGCTTGGAAGTAGGATTACGCTTACTACAACATTATTTCGGCCTACCGCATGGAAGTACGATTACGCTATACAACATTATTTCGGCTTACCGCATGGAAGTACGATTACGCTCTACTACAACATTATTTCGGCCTACCGCATGGAAGTACGATTACGCTCGCTCTACTACAACATTATTTCGGCCTACCGCATGGAAGTAGGATTACGCTCTACTACAACATTATTTCGGCGTACCGCCTGGAAGTACGATTACGCTCTACTACAACATTATTTCGGCCTACCGCATGGATGTACGATTACACTCTACTACAACATTATTTCGGCCTACCGCCTGGAAGTACGATTACGCTCTACTACAACATTATTTCGGCGTACCGCCTGGAAGTACGATTACGCTCTACTACATTATTTCGACCTACCGCATCGAAGTACGATTACGCTCTACTACAACATTATTTCGGCTACCGCCTGGAAGTACGATTACTCTCTACTACAACATTATTTCGGCCTACCGCCTGGAAGTTTGATTACGCTCTTCTACAACATTATTTCGGCCTACCGCATGGAAGTACGATTACGCTCTACTACAACATTATTTCGGCCTACCGCCTGGAAGTACGATTACACTCTACTACAACATTATTTCGGCCTACCGCCTGGAAGTACGATTACTCTCTACTACAAATCGTTCTGAAGAATTAAACGATCATATATCTTTGCTCACTTCAACAAAACGTTTCAACAGAATGAAAACGAACTTGATATCAATAATACCACAGGCGTTTGAAGTATCGACAAAAACAAAAAGTGTGTAAGACAATGCAACCAATGCAACCATTCTGAATGAGCAGCTCTCCTCTGTGTTTACGCTTATTTATCGTCGCTACCGGTTGCCCATATGCGCGACGCCTCCTGAAGAGATTATTCATTTTAGATAGTTGGA
Organism: Archivesica marissinica; assembly: GCA_014843695.1. Classification (NCBI taxonomy): domain Eukaryota; kingdom Metazoa; phylum Mollusca; class Bivalvia; order Venerida; family Vesicomyidae; genus Archivesica; species Archivesica marissinica. The sequence continues at coordinate 53,687,545 of CM026401.1, read as the reverse complement.
GGATAGTGCAATGATACAGACAGACCCGTTCCAGAGTCTCCCCTGGTTCGTTTACGTGCACGGTTTAAAGCACCGACACGAGACCTCGGTTTTAAGTGACATCTTATTAGGGTCAGACGGGGGATCGAACCTGCTACCTTACTAGTCCAGCTTGTTACCACTGGACTACATATCCGTCTGTTTGCTGCTAATATTTTCAACAAGACTGAAAATGCCAATACTATCCCTGACATG
>CM026401.1:53642648-53686311 GCA_014843695.1 Archivesica marissinica | reverse complement strand
CTCTAGTATATAATGTAGGTGTGCGTTTTCTATGTCCTCTAGTATATAATGTAGGTGTGCGTTTTCTATGTCCTCTAGTATATAATGTAGGTGTGCGTTTTCTATGTCCTCTAGTATATAATGTAGGTGTGCGTTTTCTATGTCCTCTAGTATATAATGTAGGTGTGCGTTTTCTATGTCCTCTAGTATATAATGTAGGTGTGCGTTTTCTATGTCCTCTAGTATATAATGTAGGTGTGCGTTTTCTATGTCCTCTAGTATATAATGTAGGTGTGCGTTTTCTATGTCCTCTAGTATATAATGTAGGTGTGCGTTTTCTATGTCCTCTAGTATATAATGTAGGTGTGCGTTTTCTATGTCCTCTAGTATATAATGTAGGTGTGCGTTTTCTATGTCCTCTAGTATATAATGTAGGTGTGCGTTTTCTATGTCCTCTAGTATATAATGTAGGTGTGCGTTTTCTATGTCCTCTAGTATATAATGTAGGTGTGCGTTTTCTATGTCCTCTAGTATATAATGTAGGTGTGCGTTTTCTATGTCCTCTAGTATATAATGTAGGTGTGCGTTTTCTATGTCCTCTAGTATATAATGTAGGTGTGCGTTTTCTATGTCCTCTAGTATATAATGTAGGTGTGCGTTTTCTATGTCCTCTAGTATATAATGTAGGTGTGCGTTTTCTATGTCCTCTAGTATATAATGTAGGTGTGCGTTTTCTATGTCCTCTAGTATATAATGTAGGTGTGCGTTTTCTATGTCCTCTAGTATATAATGTAGGTGTGCGTTTTCTATGTCCTCTAGTATATAATGTAGGTGTGCGTTTTCTATGTCCTCTAGTATATAATGTAGGTGTGCGTTTTCTATGTCCTCTAGTATATAATGTAGGTGTGCGTTTTCTATGTCCTCTAGTATATAATGTAGGTGTGCGTTTTCTATGTCCTCTAGTATATAATGTAGGTGTGCGTTTTCTATGTCCTCTAGTATATAATGTAGGTGTGCGTTTTCTATGTCCTCTAGTATATAATGTAGGTGTGCGTTTTCTATGTCCTCTAGTATATAATGTAGGTGTGCGTTTTCTATGTCCTCTAGTATATAATGTAGGTGTGCGTTTTCTATGTCCTCTAGTATATAATGTAGGTGTGCGTTTTCTATGTCCTCTAGTATATAATGTAGGTGTGCGTTTTCTATGTCCTCTAGTATATAATGTAGGTGTGCGTTTTCTATGTCCTCTAGTATATAATGTAGGTGTGCGTTTTCTATGTCCTCTAGTATATAATGTAGGTGTGCGTTTTCTATGTCCTCTAGTATATAATGTAGGTGTGCGTTTTCTATGTCCTCTAGTATATAATGTAGGTGTGCGTTTTCTATGTCCTCTAGTATATAATGTAGGTGTGCGTTTTCTATGTCCTCTAGTATATAATGTAGGTGTGCGTTTTCTATGTCCTCTAGTATATAATGTAGGTGTGCGTTTTCTATGTCCTCTAGTATATAATGTAGGTGTGCGTTTTCTATGTCCTCTAGTATATAATGTAGGTGTGCGTTTTCTATGTCCTCTAGTATATAATGTAGGTGTGCGTTTTCTATGTCCTCTAGTATATAATGTAGGTGTGCGTTTTCTATGTCCTCTAGTATATAATGTAGGTGTGCGTTTTCTATGTCCTCTAGTATATAATGTAGGTGTGCGTTTTCTATGTCCTCTAGTATATAATGTAGGTGTGCGTTTTCTATGTCCTCTAGTATATAATGTAGGTGTGCGTTTTCTATGTCCTCTAGTATATAATGTAGGTGTGCGTTTTCTATGTCCTCTAGTATATAATGTAGGTGTGCGTTTTCTATGTCCTCTAGTATATAATGTAGGTGTGCGTTTTCTATGTCCTCTAGTATATAATGTAGGTGTGCGTTTTCTATGTCCTCTAGTATATAATGTAGGTGTGCGTTTTCTATGTCCTCTAGTATATAATGTAGGTGTGCGTTTTCTATGTCCTCTAGTATATAATGTAGGTGTGCGTTTTCTATGTCCTCTAGTATATAATGTAGGTGTGCGTTTTCTATGTCCTCTAGTATATAATGTAGGTGTGCGTTTTCTATGTCCTCTAGTATATAATGTAGGTGTGCGTTTTCTATGTCCTCTAGTATATAATGTAGGTGTGCGTTTTCTATGTCCTCTAGTATATAATGTAGGTGTGCGTTTTCTATGTCCTCTAGTATATAATGTAGGTGTGCGTTTTCTATGTCCTCTAGTATATAATGTAGGTGTGCGTTTTCTATGTCCTCTAGTATATAATGTAGGTGTGCGTTTTCTATGTCCTCTAGTATATAATGTAGGTGTGCGTTTTCTATGTCCTCTAGTATATAATGTAGGTGTGCGTTTTCTATGTCCTCTAGTATATAATGTAGGTGTGCGTTTTCTATGTCCTCTAGTATATAATGTAGGTGTGCGTTTTCTATGTCCTCTAGTATATAATGTAGGTGTGCGTTTTCTATGTCCTCTAGTATATAATGTAGGTGTGCGTTTTCTATGTCCTCTAGTATATAATGTAGGTGTGCGTTTTCTATGTCCTCTAGTATATAATGTAGGTGTGCGTTTTCTATGTCCTCTAGTATATAATGTAGGTGTGCGTTTTCTATGTCCTCTAGTATATAATGTAGGTGTGCGTTTTCTATGTCCTCTAGTATATAATGTAGGTGTGCGTTTTCTATGTCCTCTAGTATATAATGTAGGTGTGCGTTTTCTATGTCCTCTAGTATATAATGTAGGTGTGCGTTTTCTATGTCCTCTAGTATATAATGTAGGTGTGCGTTTTCTATGTCCTCTAGTATATAATGTAGGTGTGCGTTTTCTATGTCCTCTAGTATATAATGTAGGTGTGCGTTTTCTATGTCCTCTAGTATATAATGTAGGTGTGCGTTTTCTATGTCCTCTAGTATATAATGTAGGTGTGCGTTTTCTATGTCCTCTAGTATATAATGTAGGTGTGCGTTTTCTATGTCCTCTAGTATATAATGTAGGTGTGCGTTTTCTATGTCCTCTAGTATATAATGTAGGTGTGCGTTTTCTATGTCCTCTAGTATATAATGTAGGTGTGCGTTTTCTATGTCCTCTAGTATATAATGTAGGTGTGCGTTTTCTATGTCCTCTAGTATATAATGTAGGTGTGCGTTTTCTATGTCCTCTAGTATATAATGTAGGTGTGCGTTTTCTATGTCCTCTAGTATATAATGTAGGTGTGCGTTTTCTATGTCCTCTAGTATATAATGTAGGTGTGCGTTTTCTATGTCCTCTAGTATATAATGTAGGTGTGCGTTTTCTATGTCCTCTAGTATATAATGTAGGTGTGCGTTTTCTATGTCCTCTAGTATATAATGTAGGTGTGCGTTTTCTATGTCCTCTAGTATATAATGTAGGTGTGCGTTTTCTATGTCCTCTAGTATATAATGTAGGTGTGCGTTTTCTATGTCCTCTAGTATATAATGTAGGTGTGCGTTTTCTATGTCCTCTAGTATATAATGTAGGTGTGCGTTTTCTATGTCCTCTAGTATATAATGTAGGTGTGCGTTTTCTATGTCCTCTAGTATATAATGTAGGTGTGCGTTTTCTATGTCCTCTAGTATATAATGTAGGTGTGCGTTTTCTATGTCCTCTAGTATATAATGTAGGTGTGCGTTTTCTATGTCCTCTAGTATATAATGTAGGTGTGCGTTTTCTATGTCCTCTAGTATATAATGTAGGTGTGCGTTTTCTATGTCCTCTAGTATATAATGTAGGTGTGCGTTTTCTATGTCCTCTAGTATATAATGTAGGTGTGCGTTTTCTATGTCCTCTAGTATATAATGTAGGTGTGCGTTTTCTATGTCCTCTAGTATATAATGTAGGTGTGCGTTTTCTATGTCCTCTAGTATATAATGTAGGTGTGCGTTTTCTATGTCCTCTAGTATATAATGTAGGTGTGCGTTTTCTATGTCCTCTAGTATATAATGTAGGTGTGCGTTTTCTATGTCCTCTAGTATATAATGTAGGTGTGCGTTTTCTATGTCCTCTAGTATATAATGTAGGTGTGCGTTTTCTATGTCCTCTAGTATATAATGTAGGTGTGCGTTTTCTATGTCCTCTAGTATATAATGTAGGTGTGCGTTTTCTATGTCCTCTAGTATATAATGTAGGTGTGCGTTTTCTATGTCCTCTAGTATATAATGTAGGTGTGCGTTTTCTATGTCCTCTAGTATATAATGTAGGTGTGCGTTTTCTATGTCCTCTAGTATATAATGTAGGTGTGCGTTTTCTATGTCCTCTAGTATATAATGTAGGTGTGCGTTTTCTATGTCCTCTAGTATATAATGTAGGTGTGCGTTTTCTATGTCCTCTAGTATATAATGTAGGTGTGCGTTTTCTATGTCCTCTAGTATGTAATGTAGGTGTGCGTTTTCTATGTCCTCTAGTACACAGGGATTCGGCACGTTTGGGGGTACTAGTATATATATTTAAGTACAGGGATTCTACTCTGTGGTATGTCAGATGTCGCATCGATCAGTAAAATAATATAAAGACTCGGGATAGGCGTTATATTTGGACAGATGTGTACAACATTTTTTCAGATAGGGCCATTTTACTGATCGATGCGAAATCTGACATCCCACAGAGTAGAATCCCTGTACTTAAATATATATACTAGTACCCCCAAACGTGCCGAATCCCTGTGCTCTAGTATATATGTCCTCTAGTATATAATGTAGGAATATTAACATATTTGCATTGTTTTCTGGAATCATAACGTCATCTGGCGAGTTCCTGGCAATCGGTGGAGGGATATTTCATATTTGTTTTATTTACGTTTATTTAACGTCGCTACCGGTTGTCCGTTTGAGTGACGGGCAGCTTAACAGCACCTTTCATGAACAGGCTTAAGCGGTTAACCAGTACTTGGTGCACCAACCTCAGAAAGAAACTGCCAACGTTTTAATATAAAGAAACATGGTGTGAGTGAGGCTCGAACCCGTGACTATCAGTGATGATACAGCTGTATGCAACATAAACGTAAGCACGCACGCACGCACACACACACACACACACACACACACACACACACACACACACACACACGAGTTTGCAAGCATCGTACTGTACGTACATAAACAGTATACACTGTTAATTAAGCTGATTATTAATGACCTTCTCTAAATGTTTTTATTGACAAAACGGTGCGAGAAATGGGCAATTTTCAACGTCTGTCTGGGACGGGATAATGTACAATATGGTACTGTAACTATAATTTGTGTCAACCAGTTACAATTTACTGTTTAGAAATGTGTGTTCTCAGTATATATTTTCTACTTAGTGTTTGTGTTTTGGGTTAAACACCAACAGCTTAGGTCATATGGCGATTTACGAGAGCTATTATGGTGGAAATACACACAAGGTGCACATCCGGGCATACTTTCAGACACAGATGGGTACAAGGGTAGAACCACGGACCTTCAGCGAGTCAGCTGGATAGATTCCTCACATTAATGAATTCGACACCAACAGTGGGATTCGAACCTACAGTGGTGAAGGAACGACCTTAGCCACTAGGTCACCCTCTGGGTATGTCTAATTAGTTCATATGAGGAAGCTATCCAGATGGCTTGCGGAGGGTAGGTGGTTCTACCCGCTCGCCCACTTGCGCATAATTTAAAATGCTGCCCGAAGGGGCACCCGGGGTTTTCCTCCACCAGTAATAGCGGGAAAGTCGCCATATAACGTAATGTATTATTATTATTAATATTATTATTATTATTATTATTAACTGCGTTATTTTTACTATCAAAACATGCATTCACATTCAATAAATACTGTCATTAAACAGCTTAGTGACAACTGACAATACACACTGTTTTGTCGTTAACGATAATACATCAAACGAAAAATGACAAGACCGTAAAATAAAATCTTGATTGATGGCCTTGTACATGTTTCACATACGTATACGCTTATGTCCCCAATCACTGTCTTTTCTGTGGCAAACATGTCGCTAAAACAATGCATTCTGATTCAAGTTTCACTGGTTTCTTTTATTTCTCAAAGTGTTGCCCAAACCTCGGATTTCAAGTACTATAGATCACTGGATATTGATGCAAAGTTTGTTCTCGGCTGGCGGTATAATGAAACACACATTGATTTTGAGGTGACGGCGCAGACTGCTGGTTATGTAGGATTTGGTATATCTAAAGTTGGCCTCATGAACCCAGCCGATCTCCTCATAGGCTGGATCAGCCAGGACTTGATGTACCTTGGGGTAAGTTTCGTTCATTTAAACAAAACGTTTATTTAACGTCACTACCGGTTACACATTTGAGCGACGGACAGTTTACCTGACAATACCATTCCTGGACAGGCTCCAGCGGTTAACCAGTATACCATTCCTGGGCAGGCTCCAGCGGTTAACCAGTATACCATTCCTGGACAGGCTCCAGCGGTTAACCAGTATACCATTCCTGGACAGGCTCCAGCGGTTAACCAGTATACCATTCCTGGGCAGGCTCCAGCGGTTAACCAGTATACCATTCCTGGACAGGCTCCAGCGGTTAACCAGTATACCATTCCTGGGCAGGCTCCAGCGGTTAACCAGTATACCATTCCTGGACAGGCTCCAGCGGTTAACCAGTATACCATTCCTGGACAGGCTCCAGCGGTTAACCAGTATACCATTCCTGGGCAGGCTCCAGCGGTTAACCAGTATACCATTCCTGGACAGGCTCCAGCGGTTAACCAGTATACCATTCCTGGACAGGCTCCAGCGGTTAACCAGTATACCATTCCTGGGCAGGCTCCAGCGGTTAACCAGTATACCATTCCTGGACAGGCTCCAGCGGTTAACCAGTACTTGGTCACCATATAGTGATACAAGTACTGGTTAACCGCTGGAACCTGCCTATGAATTGTATTGGTGCATCAACCTCCGTAAGAAACTGCCAACTTTTTCATATAAACAGACACGGCCCTGAGCGGGGGTTGAACCAGTGACCTTGAGCGATGAATTCCGTTTATGTGGCTACGAATTCAGTTTATGTGGCTACGAATTCCATCTATGTGGCTACGAATTCCGTTTATGTGGCTACGAATTCCGTTTATGTGGCTACGAATTCCATCTATGTGGCTACGAATTCCGTTTATGTGGCTACGAATTCCGTTTATGTGGCTGCGAATTCCGTTTATGTGGCTACGAATTCCATCTATGTGGCTACGAATTCCGTTTATGTGGCTACGAATTCCGTTTATGCGGCTTTAGATAACAAATTAATAGCCACATAATATACATTCATGGGTATGTCCGTGCGTGTGTCCGTCCGTCCACCCGTCTGTCTGTCCTAGTTCGTTTATTGATTAACATTCTTGGGTACGTACGTGCGTGGGTCAGTCCGTCCACCCGTCTCTCTGTCCCAGTTCGTTTATTGATTAACAGTCTTGGGTACGTACGTGCGTGTGTCCGTCCGTCCACCCGTCTCTCTGTCCCAGTTCGTTTATTGATTAACATTCTTGGGTACGTACGTGCGTGTGTCCGTCCGTCCACCCGTCTCTCTGTCCCAGTTCGTTTATTGATTAACATTCTTGGGTACGTACGTGCGTGTGTCAGTCCGTCCACCCGTCTCTCTGTCCCAGTTCGTTTATTGATTAACATTCTTGGGTACGTACGTGCGTGTGTCAGTCCGTCCACCCGTCTCTCTGTCCCAGTTCGTTTATTGATTAACATTCTTGGGTACGTACGTGCGTGTGTCAGTCCGTCCACCCGTCTCTCTGTCCCAGTTCGTTTATTGATTAACATTCTTGGGTATGTCAGTTCGTCCGGGTGTCAGTCCGTCCACCCGTATGTCCGTCTCTCTGCCCCCGTTCGTTTATTAACAGATCTGCGCGCTAAAGTTGAGACGGATAGATGTCAATGCAAGACAATTAGTGCACATCAAGTAGAATATAACATAGCTTAATGACCAGTATTTTATTGTCTGAGCGGGCATTAAACATTGTTATTTCTGTATATAGCGTACAATAGTGGAATGTATTAATGGTGACAGTTTGTGACACAAGCTCTTTCCGAATAAATCATATTTAAATGTATGCATGAAAAATTCATGATAAAATGTCAACTTAATGATTAAAACTCCAGATATTTTAATGGAATTTTATAATTCCTACTCTCATCGCCATAAACAGAATATGAGGAGTGAAATAAATTCTACTTACACACATACTATGTTTGGAGAAAGGGGTGTAAGCATGCCATTTGTTTAACTCTTTCAGCGCCGAATAAATTCAGAGCATGTGCAAACAACATAGATCCAGATCAGCCGCGGCGTAACGCCGCGTCTGATCAGGATCTATGTTGATTGCTATTCGGACAGGTGCTTCAGCTCCACTGTCTGAAGAGCAATCAGCATATAGCCTGATCAGACGCCATGTTCTGTTATGTCCGATCGGGTTCTCTACTTTTTTACAAAGTCGCTTTTATGCGACATTGGCGGTGAAAGAGTTAAACTACCAAGAACAAATCATATGAAGACATTACTTGTCGAACATTATATACATATATATATATGTGTGTGTGATCGTGTGCGCTCGCGGGTGTGAGCGTGTGTGTATGTGTGTGTGTGCGCGGGCGCAAATACCATATTGCTATAAAGGCTGCTCACTGTCAAACTGTCCACACAGTCTTTCAGATGGGACGTTAAACCGAGGTCTCGTGTCGGTGCTTTACACCGTGCACGTAAAAGAACCAGAGGAGACTATGGCATGGGTCTATGTCTGTATCATTGCACTATCCTCCAACAATCTAAAATGACTAATCTCTTAAGGAGGCGTCGCTCATATGGGTAACCGGTAGCGACGATAAATAAACGTAAAACACACACACACACTGCCCACACCTTATTGTACCAGCGGTTAGACAATGCATTGCAGTCTGGAACAATCCCAGCTCAATAGCAATTCAAACAAACGTGTGTGTTTACGTTTATTTATCGTCACTACCGGTTGCCCATATGAGCGACGCCTCCTGAAGAGATTAGTCATGTTAGATTTTTGGAGAATATTGCAATGATACAGACAGAAACCCATTCCAGAGTCTCATCTGGTTCCTTTACGTGCACAGTGTACAGCACAGGGACTTTAAACCGAGGTCTCGTGTCGATGTTTTACACCGTGCACATAAACGTACCAGAGGAGTCTCTGGAATGGGTCTCTGTCTGTATCATTGCACTATTCTCCAACAGAGTCTCCATCTGTTAATGATGGCGGAAGACCCAGGACCTCTTCCCCCGGAGCAGTATTTCAGTGGGCTTGCTCGTAATGTACTGTGTAATAGCTACGTGTACTTACAGTGCTATTTGGCGGAAGACCCCGTACCTCTTCCCCCGGAGCAGTCGTTCAGTGGGTTTGTTCGTAATGTACTGTGTAATAGCTACTTGCACATACAGCGCTATTTGGCGGAAGACCCCGGACCCCGGGCCTCTTCCCCCGAAGCAGTATTTCAGTGGGTTTGTTCGTAATGTACTGTGTAATAGCTACTTGCACTTACAGTGCTATTTGGCGGAAGACCCCGGACCCCGGGCCTCTTCCCCCGGAGCAGTCGTTCAGTGGGTTTGTTCGTAATGTACTGTGTAATAACTACTTGCACATACAGGCTATTGTTCACTGCATTTAATGACAATTAATGAAATTTGAATAAATTTAATTAGTTTTAAAGCACATCGAGAATGTCTTAAAATTCAATTAGAAATGTGACATCTAATGAATGTTCGTGACATAATGTGAAAACCAACTACGCATAATTATACTAGATGACATAGAAAACGCACACTTCGGATAAGTGTGTTTTTACACGAAAAACAAAAACTACATAAATACATAGTTTTAAATATTTTGGAATATTTTTAGTTGTTCAGTTTGTGTTTTGTAATAAAGATGTGATATATCTTTGATGGAATCCTTCGTATTTCGTTTTGGGGTAATAATAATCATATAAAGTAGGTGTGCGTTTTCTATGTCCTCTAGTATATAATGTAGGTATGCGTTTTCGATGTCCTCTAGTATATACTGTAGGTGTACGTTTTCTATGTCATCTAGTATATATATTTTCAGGATTACCACACTAGAAGTGGGTCACGGACTCCCTATATGGACCTGGCCCAGGACTGGCTAGTGCTAGAAGGGTCGGAGCAGAATGGAGTGACAATTCTGAGATTCACACGAAAGCTGGACACGTGTGACCAGGATGACGAACCCATCACGGTATTTACATGAACAGGCTAGAGGGGGTCTCCGTGGCTTAGTGGTTAAGCTTGTTGACTTCAAAATAATTTGCCCATCACCGCTGTAGTTTCGAATCCAAACTCGGGGTGTCGATTTCTTTCTTGAGACGAAGCGATCCAGCTGGCTTGCAGAAGGTCGGTGGTTCTATCCGTGCACCCGTCCAGGTCCGAAATACTACTCAGAGGGGCACACGGGTTCTTCCTCGACCTGGGGAGCCACCATATGTTCTAAGCTGTTGGTGCGACTTTAAGCCTCAGACCGCACATGTTTGTATGTGGCTTACGTTTATTTATCGTCGCTACCGGTTGCCCATATGAGCGACGCCTCCTGAAGAGATTAGTCATTTTAGAGTGTTGGAGGATAGTGCAATGATATAGACAGAGACCCATTCCAGAGTTTTCTCTGGTTCTTTTACGTGCACGATGTAAAGTACCGACACGAGACCCCGGTTTAACGTCCCGTCTGAAAGACTGTTAATTTTATTAGGGTCAGACGGGGGATCGAACCTGCGATCCTAGATTACCAGTCCAGCGTATTAACAAATGGACTACAGATACGTCTGTTCCGCACATGTTTGTCTTGTAATTTGGTTTTATAGTAGCGTCTCATGAGTGGTGCGATTTAGCAGTGTGTGACTTATTCCAATTCTGTACTGCTGTACTACTGGCAGTGAGCGGTCGGGACATGTACGAGTAGTGTATTCCAGCAGTGTGTATTGTCATCCAGCAGTGAGTGATGTATTCCAGAAGTGAGTAGTGTATTCCAGAGGTGTGTGGTGTATTCTAGTAGTGAGTAGTGTATTCCAGCAGTGAGTGATGTATTCCAGCAGTGAGTAGTGTATTCCAGAGGTGTGTGGTGTATTCTAGTAGTGAGTAGTGTATTCCAGCAGTGAGTGATGTATTCCAGCAGTGAGTGGTGTATTCCAGAGGTGTGTGGTTTATTCTAGTAGTGAGTAGTGTATTCCAGCAGTGAGTGGTGTATTCCAGCAGTGAGTGATGTATTCCAGCAGTGAGTGGTGTATTCCAGAGGTGTGTGGTTTATTCTAGTAGTGAGTGGTGTATTCCAGCAGTGAGTAGTGTATTCCAGAGGTGTGTTGTGTATTCTAGTAGTGAGTAGTGTATTCCAGCAGTGAGTGATGTATTCCAGCAGTGAGTAGTGTATTCCAGAGGTGTGTGGTTTATTCCAGCAGTGAGTGGTGTATTCCAGCAGTGAGTGATGTATTCCAGCAGTGAGTGGTGTATTCCAGCAGGATAGTGTATTCCAGCAGTGAGTAGTGTATTCCAGCAGTGAGTAGTGTATTCCAGCAGTGAGTGATGTATTCCAGCAGTGAGTGGTGTATTCCAGCAGTGAGTGATGTATTCCAGCAGTGAGTAGTGTATTCCAGCAGTGAGTAGTGTATTCCAGCAGTGAGTAGTGTATTCCAGCAGTGAGTGATGTATTCCAGCAGTGAGTGATGCATTCCAGCAGTGAGTGGTGTATTCCAGCAGTGAGTGATGTATTCCAGCAGTGAGTGATGTATTCCAGCAGTGAGTGATGTATTCCAGCAGTGAGTGATGTATTCCAGCAGTGAGTGATATATTCCAGCAGTGACTGGTGTATTCCAGCAGTGAGTGATGTATTCCAGCAGTGAGTGGTGTATTCCAGCAGTGAGTGATGTATTCCAGCAGTGAGTAGTATATTCCAGCAGTGAGTAGTGTATTCCAGCTGTGAGTAGTGTATTCCAGCAGTGAGTGATGTATTCCAGCAGTGAGTGATGTATTCCAGCAGTGAGTGGTGTATTCAGGCAGTGAGTGATGTATTCCAGCAGTGAGTAGTGTATTCCAGCAGTGAGTGATGTATTCCAGCAGTGAGTAGTGTATTCCAGCAGTGAGTGATGTATTCCAGCAGTGAGTAATGTATTCCAGCAGTGAGTGATGTATTCCAGCAGTGAGTGGTGTATTCCAGCAGTGAGTGATGTATTCCAGCAGTGAGTGATGTATTCCAGCAGTGAGTAGTGTATTCCAGCAGTGAGTGATGTATTCCAGCAGTGAGTAATGTATTCCAGCAGTGAGTGATGTATTCCAGCAGTGAGTAGTGTATTCCAGCAGTGAGTGATGTATTCCAGCAGTGAGTGGTGTATTCCAGCAGTGAGTGATGTATTCCAGCAGGGAGTAGTGTATTCCAGCAGTGAGTAGTGTATTCCAGCAGTGAGTAGTGTATTCCAGCAGTGAGTGATGTATTCCAGCAGTGAGTGATGTATTCCAGCAGTGAGTGATGTATTCCAGCAGTGAGTGGTGTATTCCAGCAGTGTGTAGTGTATTCCAGCAGTGAGTGGTGTATTCCGGCAGTGAGTGGTGTATTTCAGAGGTGTGTGGTGTATTCCAGCAGTGACTGGTGTATTCCAGCAGTGAGTGGTGTATTCCAGAGGTGTGTGGTGTATTCTAGTAGTCAGTAGTGTATTCCAGCAGTGAGTGATGTATTCCAGCAGTGAGTGATGTATTCCAGCAGTGAGTAGTGTATTCCAGCAGTGAGTGGTGTATTCCAGCAGTGTGTATTGTATTCCAGCAGTGTGTAGTGTATTCCAGCAGTGAGTGGTGTATTCCAGCAGTGAGTGATGTATTCCATCAGCTAGTAATGTATTCCAGCAGTGAGCGATGTATTCCAGCAGTGAGTAGTGTATTCCAGCAGTGAGTGATGTATTCCAGCAGTGAGCGATGTATTCCAGCAGTGAGTGGTGTATTCCAGCAGTGAGTAGTGTATTCCAGCAGTGAGTAGTGTAATCCAGCAGTGAGTGGTGTATTCCAGCCGTGTGTAGTGTATTCCAGTGGTGAGTACTGTATTCCAGCAGTGAGTGATGTATTCCAGCAGTGAATGATGTATTCCAGCAGTGAGTGGTGTAATCCAGCAATGAGTGATGTATTCCATTGATGTGAGCACACTGCTGGAATACACCAATCACTGCTGGATTACAATACACACGGCTGGAGTACACCACTCACTGCTGGATTACACTGCACACGGCTGGAATACACCACTCACTGCTGGATTACACTACACACGGCTGGAATACACCACTCACTGCTGGATTACACTGCACACGGCTGGAATACATCACTCTCTGCTGGATTACACTACACACGGCTGGAATACACCACTCACTGCTGGATTACACTGCACACGGCTGGAATACATCACTCACTGCTGGATTACACTGCACACGGCCGGAATACACCATTCACTGTTGGATTACACTGCACACAGCTGGAATACACCACTCACTACCACTCACTGCTGGATTACACTGCACACGACTGTAATACACCACTCACTGCTGGATTACACTACACACGGCTGTAATACACCACTCACTGCTGGATTACACTACACACGGCTGGAATACACCACTCACTGCTGGACTACACTACACACGGCTGGAATACACCACTCACTGCTGGATTACACTACACACGGCTGGAATACACCACTCACTGCTGGATTACACTACACACTGCTGGATTACACTGCACACTGCTGGAATACACCACTCACTGCTGGATTACACTACACACGGCTGTAATACATCACTCACTGCTGGATTACACTACACACGGCTGGAATACACCACTCACTGCTGGATTACACTACACACTGCAGGAATACACCACTCACTGCTGGAGTACACTACACACGGCTGTAATACATCACTCACTGCTGGATTACACTACACACGGCTGGAATACACCACTCACTGCTGGATTACACTACACACGGCTGGAATACACCACTCACTGCTGGATTACACTGCACACGACTGGAATACACCACTCACTGCTGGATTACAATACACACGGCTGGAATACACCACTCACTGCTGGATTACACAGCTCGTACATTTCCCCTCTACTCACTGCTGGATTACACTACACACGGCTGGAATACACCACTCACACACAGCTCGTACATTTCCACACTGCTCACTGCCAGTAGTACAGAGGTACACAACTGGTATGAGTTGCTCACCGCAAAATCACACCGCTCATTGCTGAAGTAAGGCCTAATTGTTTTCTTTCCGGTTACCCAATCGACCATTAGACAATTTTCGAGAGAAAAAATCCCAAAATTTATTTTATTAATAATAAATTAAAAAAATATTATTTTATGCAGAATTTGTCGTTCACTACTAGAATATACACTGCTCACTGCTAATCCATCCACATGCATTACGTAGGCTTATTACATAGAGCCTAGCCTTGTATTTTTTCTCCGACTCGCCTAATAAATTAAAATTTATAAGACAGTAACCTAATATTCTATTTATCCTACATTCTGACTGTGCACCCGACACAAAAACAAACAAACATGACAGCTTACAAACTCGCTAAGCATTTTGGTAATATGTTGCGCATTGATATTTCTACTTATATCCACGGTTAGCCCTATGACGTCACGAAAGCTTTATTAGGCACTGACTAACAAAGCAAAAATTATGAGGCAGGCCGTTTTTGTACGTTATTTCGCATGAAGGTAGGATAACAATAAAGTAAGCCATCAACGTCATGACTTCGCTAATTACGTCCGTAGTGATCTGCAAAATGACACCAGGAATGAGGCCTCAAGAGTGATTAATGTAAGTTGTAAGAACTTGTTTCGCAATCGATCTAAAATAAATTTGTATGAACTGATTTGGTATTATTTAATGTCGCACAAACAAAATGTATGTCTGGTCTGGTCTGGTCTGGTCTGGTCTGGTCTGGTCTGGTCTGGTCTGGTCTGGTCTGGTCTGGTCTGGTCTGGTCTGGTCTGGTCTGGTCTGGTCTGGTCTGGTCTGGTCTGGTCTGTCTGTCTGTATGTCTGTCTGTAAATTAAAAAGTGTTTTTATATTTCATTACTTATACAATTGGGTACAACTGCTCTTGTATCAAGTAATAATAATAATAATAATGATACTAATAATGATAATGATAATAATAGTAATTATTATTAAATAATAATAATAATAATAATGATAATAATAATGTAGTGTACAATGCCATGGTAGCAACCTTAGAAAGTATGACTAGAAAGTTTTGTACAGGAATATGACTTGACATTTACAATATGTTTTACAGCGTGACAGATTACAGTTGATCTGGTGCTACGGAAGCGAGGACCCAGACACAGCAACAGGCCTGGTTCCATACCATGGAGAGACCAATCGAGGCTCTATAGACATATTTCTGCTGGAGAATGACGTGGTACCAGCCAACTATCCACCGCCGAACACTTACCTAGTTCCGTTAAAAAACCACGAGGTACCTAATAAATGATAAAATGAGAAACATTGGTCAGTTACTTCCCTTGAAAATAGCTGGGGTTTTAAACCGTCAGTTACTTCCCTTGACTATAGCTGGTGTTTTAAACCGTCAGTTACTTCCCTTGAAAATAGCTGGGGTTTTAAACCGTCAGTTACTTCCCTTGAATATAGCTGGGGTTTTAAACCGTCAGTTACTTCCCTTGAAAATAGCTGGGGTTTTAAACCGTCAGTTACTTCCCTTGAATATAGCTGGGGTTTTAAACCGTCAGTTACTTCCCTTGAATATAGCTGGTGTTTTAAACCGGCAGTTACTTCCCTTGAATATAACTGGTGTTTTAAACCATCAGTTACTTCCCTTGAATATAGCTGGTGTTTTAAACCGTCAGTTACTTCCCTTGAATATAACTGGTGTCTTAAACCATCAGTTACTTCCCTTGAATCTAGCTGGTGTTTTAAACCGTCAGTTACTTCCCTTGAAAATAGCTGGGGTTTTAAACCGTCAGTTACTTCCCTTGAAAATAGCTGGGGTTTTAAACCGTCAGTTACTTCCCTTGAAAATAGCTGGGGTTTTAAACCGTCAGTTACTTCCCTTGAATATAGCTGGTGTTTTAAACCGTCAGTTACTTCCCTTGAAAATAGCTGGGGTTTTAAATCGTCAGTTACTTCCCTTGAATATAGCTGGGGTTTTAAACCGTCAGTTACTTCCCTTGAATATAGCTTGTGTTTTAAACCATCAGTTACTTCCCTTGAAAATAGCTGGGGGTTTTAAACCGTCAATTACTTCCCTTGAATATAGCTGGGGTGTTAAACCGTCAGTTACTTCCCTTGAAAATAGTTGGGGTTTTAAGCCGTCAGTTACTTCCCTTGACTATAACTGGTGTTTTAAACCATCAGTTACTTCCCTTGAATATAGCTGGGGTTTTAAACCGTCAGTTACTTCCCTTGAATATAACGGGTGTTTTAAACCATCAGTTACTTCCCTTGAATATAGCTGGTGTGTTTTAAACCATCAGTTACTTCCCTTGAATATAGCTGGTGTTTTAAACCACCAGTTACCTCCCTTGAATATAGCTGGTGTTTTAAACCGAGGTCTCGGTGTGTATGTACTATTAGTCTGCCTCCGTGGTCGAGTGGTTAAAGTCGCTGAGTTGTATACCACTGTATCCTATCATCACTGATGATCACGGGTTCGAGTCCCACTCAGACCGTGTCTCTTTATATGAAAAAGCGTGCACTTTCTTACAGGGAGTTGGTGGACTAGATTAGATTAACTTTGCTATGCCTGAACATAATGTAGGCCTACATAATTATATATACCGTGGAAAGAACGACAGTCCTCCGTGATCGAGTGGTTACTTCTACTTGGGTCAATATCAATTGTTTGCGCAGGGATGGGTTCGGTCAATATCAATAGATTGTACAGAGATGGGTTGGGTCAATATCAATAGATTGTGCAGAGATGGGTTGGGTCAATATCAATAGATTACGCAGAGATGGGTTTGGTCAATATCAATAGATTACGCAGAGATGGGTTTGGTCAATATCAATAGATTGCGCAGATATGGGTTTGGTCAATATCAATAGATTGTGTAGATATGGGTTGGGTCAATATCAATAGATTGTGCAGAGATGGGTTGGGTCAATATCAATAGTTTGTGCAGAGATGGGTTTGGTCAATATCAATAGTTTGTGCAGAGATGGGTTGGGTCAATATCAATAGATTGTGCAGATATGGGTTGGGTCAATATCAATAGATTACGCAGAGATGGGTTGGGTCAATATCAATAGTTTGTGCAGATATGGGTCGGGTCAATATCAATAGTTTGCGCAGATATGGGTTTGGTCAATATCAATAGATTGCACAGATATGGGTTGGGTCAATATCAATAGATTACGCAGAGATGGGTTGGGTCAATATCAATAGATTGCGCAGAGATGGGTTTGGTCAATATCAATAGATTGCGCAGATATGGGTTTGGTCAATATCAATAGATTGTGCAGATATGGGTTGGGTCAATATCAATAGATTGTGCAGAGATGGGTTGGGTCAATATCAATAGTTTGTGCAGAGATGGGTTTGGTCAATATCAATAGATTGCGCAGATATGGGTTGGGTGAATATCAATAGTTTGTGCAGATATGGGTTTGGTCAATATCAATAGATTGCGCAGATATGGGTTGGGTCAATATCAATAGTTTACGCAGAGATGGGTTTGGTCAATATCAATAGATTGTGCAGAGATGGGTTTGGTCAATATCAATAGATTGTGCAGAGATGGGTTGGGTCAATATCAATAGTTTGTGCAGATATGGGTTGGGTCAATATCAATAGTTTGTGCAGAGATGGGTTGGGTCAATATCAATAGTTTGTGCAGAGATGGGTTGGGTCAATATCTAATGCTTATTACAGATGTATATTATTATCGATTATTTGTGACTAGTTCTCCATTCAAAATGTTGTGTCACTTAATTTCGCGACTAAAACAAATGGAAGTCTAACATGTTTTATTGTGTCACCTAATTTCGCGACCAAGACAAGCTAATGTCTAACAAGTTTTCAATGACGGTGATTTAGTTGTTCGTTTGCAAGGTACATATCTAGCAGAACCTAGAAGGTATGCCCCCCTTAAAGCGACACTATATCGTAATAATGGATATTTGTTGGTGGTAAAACGTACCAGATATTTAAGGACGATAAGATCCAATGATTGTGTTTTTAAAAGATCCAAATTTTCGGACAGAAACGACAACATTCAAATAAACATAGCACTGTCGTTTACGCGAATTGTTTATCAACAAACGAACACAGGCACAAGACACACATGTTTTTTGTTTGCCCTATGGTCATATAGTAAGTAATGTTTACTGAAGGCAACCAACGGAAATGAAACATGCATGCAGAAACATCGACGAGAAAATGGGTAAATTCGACCAGATTACTAATATGTCCTTGTGGTTCTGACCGCGAAAACGACAACATTGCATTTCCTGCTGTTCACGATGAAACAATGTGCCATTCTGGAGGTATTTGACCGAACTCCATCAAATAAAAAGTATGTGTTGATAGAATAAGGTCATCCGGTCGGGACCACACGGACATATCAGTGATATATGACCAAAGGGCAACACAAATTGTGTCTTGAGCAAATGTATGCACACAGTGCTTAATACGCATCGATGACACAACACCGGATGCTGAAACCGTCTGTCTTAGATGTTTGTTCTAATTGCAGATAATAGAGAGCGACACGACTGTACTCAGAACGTGCTAAACAGAAGTAATGTCGTACTTTTATTTTATAGCTGTTACCATTACTTTATGATACCCAGAGCGTGTGTTGTATTGTTGCTATAAGTATTTGTATGTATTAGGGGTGTCAACGAGTACTCTGTACTCGATCGAATACTTTTCAGATAATCGAGTACTCGGTTAAAAAAAATAAAAATCAAAACATCTTTATTTTGCGCAAATACGAAGTTGCCTGTGAACAAATCGTACCAAACAATGCAATATACAGCGTGTCATGGTGATTAAGAATACCTGTATATCACACAGAGCTACAGTGACCGAATAATTAAGGTGTTGATTCAACTTAATTGGGAAGCGTAAGTTTGATGCAAATTAGTTTATCATCGTCGTCACTACTGAGGCGACGGGTCGTCCGATTGTCTGTCGTGTGAATGACATCTTTTGTCTGGTGGTCGGAACTTGTTTTGATGTTATAATTGACACTTTGATTACTCAATTTAGAACTTTAAGCAGCTACCCATAGCAGGGCAATACCGAAATAGTTGTTAAATAATAAATATCGTAACTTTTGCCATTAACGTTAACGCTGTTAAACTGTGAAGAGATCTTTAGAATATAATAGTAGTATAGTAATATAAGTGAATTGTGAGAATGCCTCCACCTAAATCTGTGGTAAGCTCGCCCATATGGTTTACCGGTGGCGAGGGTAAATAAACGGAATCATCTCCACCTAAATATGTGGTATGGAAGTACTTTGAAAGACTGGACAACACATCGAAGCAATGAATTGATTAAAAGCAGGACCAATCTGATTGACGAGACAAGAAGCATAATCCACGGTAACGGTAACCGAGTACTCGAGTACTCGATCGAATACCTTTCCGAGTACTCGAGTACCAAAATCACTACTCGTTGACATCCCTATTATGTATGTATGTTCCTGTAATGTCAACCCCTCGCGGGGACTTAGACAGCTATTTTGCTGACTCAAAATAAAATTTATCCTATCCAATCCTACTGACTGAAAATAATAATTAAAAATGTAAGAAGCATGCTATTTATATACGTAAAAGTTTAAAGCGACACTACATCGGTGAAAACGCAAAATTATAGAGAATGTAATTTCCTATTAAGTGGTGTAATGTTTCCCCCAAAATATTTACCTCAAAAACTGAGTATTTCAACTAATAAACAAGCGTCGTATACGCGGTTTGTTGACATAACAACATAATGTAAACAGGGTCGACATACATGCGTAATACAACCTGTGTATCCCGAATATCGATATTTATGGTACAGATTTACCGTTATATCTCACATTTGTGCCTATGCATATTTATTTGTTGACTAATCATAGTTAAATTATCTCTAAGCGACAGTATCACGCGTTTAGTATTGACTCCAATGACAAACAAACGTCATTTCAAGAGCGTGGATGACCGTTATATGAAATCCTACTCAAACACACTGTTTATGGATTCAATGTTAGTGTTCGAATGTATTCAGAAGAATGTGTAGTAGCAATGCATTTATACGTGAAAAAATGCATTTTATTTGCTTTTTGCGATGTAGTCTCGCTTTAAATGTTATAAAAATTTGATTCCATAAGATATAGTGTCCCATTAAACATTCTATTTCATTTCTACTTTTCAGTATACTATACCGGCTACTGGATTAAGCTTGCAGTGTGTTGTGTTCGACCTAAGCAGCCTGGTACCAGAAAGTCATATGATTAAGGTACAGTGTCACCTCTATTTAAAGGGCCAGCCATTTCTGACTTATGAGACACCTCTTTTTATGAACATCAGTACTTCCCGAATCCTATGCTTGTATGCCAGGCGTCAGGCTGGTAGGTCATCGGTAACTAGCTGGCGGCTCACCAACCGGCCATATCAGAACAAACCCCAGACGAGGTTCGAACCTTCGACCTCCCGCTCCTTAGGCGGACGCCGTAACCACTAAGCCATGGAGACGGTATTAGTGTGTGCGGAACGACTGTCGACTGCCTTTGTTATCGATTATTTGCATACAATTATAATGAGTGTGTGTGCGTGCGTGCGTTTTACGTTTATTTATCTTAGCTACCGGTTGCCCATATGAGCGCCGCCTCCTGAAGAGATTAGTCATTTTAGAATGTTGGAGGATAGTGTAATGATACAGACAGAGACCTATTCCAGAATCTCCCTTGGTTCGTTTACGTGCACGGTGTAAAGCACCGACACGAGACCTCAATTTAAAGTCCCATCTGAAAGATTGTTAATGTCATTATGGTCAGACGGGGGATCAAAAAATGCGACCCCTGGATTCCCAGTCCATCCAACTACACGCCCGGCTGATCTGGATCTATGTTGTTTGCACATGCTCTGCTTTTATTCGGCGCTGAAAGAGTTAAACAGGAAACTAAAAACAAACAAATCAGATACGTAAGTGGCTGTACGGTTGTGTATTGTAGTGAATTGAGGCTCCTGACAGGGGCAGTTAAAATGAATTAAAGCTGATAACGCGGTTGTGTATTGTAGTGAAATGAGGCCACTGACAGGGACAGTTAAAATGAATTAAAGCTGATAGCAAATATTATATTAGCCAAAATCATTGGCAATCAGAAAAGTTATATTGTGATAATACAAATTTCGGTGATTACTTGATGACATCCTATCATACACTAATGTTTAATAACATTTTATTTGCTCTATACATATATATAAACAACACATTCTACACAATTATTCATATATACTAGGAAATACAGGCAAAAAGGGTTGGACAACAAGTTCTGACAACATTAGTTTAAGTCCTCCCCCTAATATCCTTTATTTCTTGCTTTCAGTATGAACCAGAAATAACAGTGGGTAACGAACCGTTCGTCTACAGAATGACACTCTACAGATGTAACATAAAAGACCCATCCTTAAATGGCGCCAGATTTGAGTGCGAAAACGAAGCACCAACTGCCGTGAGATCATGTAAACAAGTGGTAGCGAGCTGGTCAATGGGTGGTCAGGTAAAGCTTGTCACTGTAGATTTACTCTAACTGGCCAATGGGCGGTCAGGTAAAGCTTGTCACTGTAGATTTACTCTAACTGGCCAATGGGCGGTCAGGTAAAGCTTGTCAATATATCTGTATATTTACTCTAACTGGCCAATGGGCGGTCAGGTAAAGCTTGTCACTGTATATTTACTCTAACTGGCCAATGGGCGGTCAGGTAAAGCTTGTCACTGTAGATTTACTCTAACTGGCCAATGGGCGGTCAGGTAAAGCTTGTCACTGTAGATTTACTCTAACTGGCCAATGGGCGGTCAGGTAAAGCTTGTCAATATATCTGTAGATTTACTCTAACTGGCCAATGGGCGGTCGGGTTAAGCTTGTCAATATATCTGTAGATTTACTCTAACTGGCCAATGGGCGGTCGGGTTAAGCTTGTCAATATATCTGTAGATTTACTCTAACTGGTCAATGGGCGGTCAGGTAAAGATAGTCAATATATCTGTAGATTTACTCTAACTGGCCAATGGGTGGTCAGGTAAAGCTTGTCACTGTAGATTTACTCTAACTGGTCAATGGGCGGTCAGGTAAAGATAGTCAATATATCTGTAGATTTACTCTAACTGGCCAATGGGCGGTCAGGTAAAGCTTGTTACTGTAAATTTACTCTAACTGGTCAATGGGCGGTCAGGTAAAGATAGTCAATATATCTGTAGATTTACTCTAACTGGCCAATGGGCGGTCAGGTAAAGCTTGTCACTGTAGATTTACTCTAACTGGCCAATGGGCGGTCAGGTAAAGCTTGTCAATATATCTGTATATTTACTCTAACTGGCCAATGGGCGGTCGGATTAAGCTTGTCAATATATCTGTAGATTTACTCTAACTGGCCAATGGGCGGTCGGGTTAAGCTTGTCAATATATCTGTATATTTACTCTAACTGGCCAATGGGCGGTCAGGTAAAGCTTGTCACTGTAGATTTACTCTAACTGGTCAATGGGCGGTCAGGTAAAGCTTGTCAATATATCTGTAGATTTACTCTAACTGGCCAATGGGCGGTCAGGTAAAGCTTGTCAATATATCTGTAGATTTACTCTAACTGGCCAATGGGCGGTCAGGTAAAGCTTGTCAATATATCTGTAGATTTACTCTAACTGGCCAATGGGCGGTCAGGTAAAGCTTGTCAATATATCTGTAGATTTACTCTAACTGGCCAATGGGCGGTCAGGTAAAGCTTGTCAATATATCTGTAGATTTACTCTAACTGGCCAATGGGCGGTCAGGTAAAGCTTGTCAATATATCTGTAGATTTACTCTAACTGGCCAATGGGCGGTCGGGTTAAGCTTGTCAATATATCTGTAGATTTACTCTAACTGGCCAATGGGCGGTCGGGTTAAGCTTGTCAATATATCTGTAGATTTACTCTAACTGGTCAATGGGCGGTCAGGTAAAGATAGTCAATATATCTGTAGATTTACTCTAACTGGCCAATGGGTGGTCAGGTAAAGCTTGTCACTGTAGATTTACTCTAACTGGTCAATGGGCGGTCAGGTAAAGATAGTCAATATATCTGTAGATTGACTCTAACTGGCCAATGGGCGGTCAGGTAAAGATAATCAATATATCTGTAGATTTACTCTAACTGGCCAATGGGCGGTCAGGTAAAGCTTGTCACTGTAGATTTACTCTAACTGGCCAATGGGCGGTCAGGTAAAGCTTGTCAATATATCTGTATATTTACTCTAACTGGCCAATGGGCGGTCGGATTAAGCTTGTCAATATATCTGTAGATTTACTCTAACTGGCCAATGGGCGGTCGGGTTAAGCTTGTCAATATATCTGTATATTTACTCTAACTGGCCAATGGGCGGTCAGGTAAAGCTTGTCACTGTAGATTTACTCTAACTGGTCAATGGGCGGTCAGGTAAAGCTTGTCAATATATCTGTAGATTTACTCTAACTGGCCAATGGGCGGTCAGGTAAAGCTTGTCAATATATCTGTAGATTTACTCTAACTGGCCAATGGGCGGTCAGGTAAAGCTTGTCAATATATCTGTATATTTACTCTAACTGGCCAATGGGCGGTCGGATTAAGCTTGTCAATATATCTGTAGATTTACTCTAACTGGCCAATGGGCGGTCGGGTTAAGCTTGTCAATATATCTGTATATTTACTCTAACTGGCCAATGGGCGGTCAGGTAAAGCTTGTCACTGTAGATTTACTCTAACTGGTCAATGGGCGGTCATGTAAAGCTTGTCAATATATCTGTAGATTTACTCTAGCTGGCCAATGGGCGGTCAGGTAAAGCTTGTCAATATATCTGTAGATTTACTCTAACTGGCCAATGGGCGGTCAGGTAAAGCTTGTCAATATATCTGTAGATTTACTCTAACTGGCCAATGGGCGGTCAGGTAAAGCTTGTCACTGTATATTTACTCTAACTGGCCAATGGGCGGTCAGGTAAAGCTTGTCAATATATCTGTATATTTACTCTAACTGGCCAATGGGTGGTCAGGTAAAGCTTGTAAATATATCTGTATATTTACTCTAACTGGCCAATGGGCGGTCAGGTATAGCTTGTCACTATATATTTACTCTAACTGGCCAATGGGCGGTCAGGTAAAGCTTGTCAATATATCTGTATATTTACTCTAACTGGCCAATGGGCGGTCAGGTAAAGCTTGTCAATATATCTGTATATTTACACTAACTGGCCAATGGGCGGTCAGGTAAAGCTTGTCACTGTATATTTACTCTAACTGGCCAATGGGCGGTCAGGTAAAGCTTGTCAATATATCTGTATATTTACTCTAACTGGCCAATGGGCGGTCAGGTAAAGCTTGTCACTGTAGATTTACTCTAACTGGTCAATGGGCGGTCAGGTAATGCTTGTCAATATATCTGTAGATTTACTCTAACTGGTCAATGGGCGGTCAGGTAAAGCTTGTCACTGTAGATTTACTCTAACTGGTCAATGGGCGGTCAGGTAAAGATAGTCAATATATCTGTAGATTTACTCTAACTGGCCAATGGGCGGTCAGGTAAAGCTTGTCACTGTAGATTTACTCTAACTGGCCAATGGGCGGTCAGGTAAAGCTTGTCAATATATCTGTATATTTACTCTAACTGGCCAATGGGCGGTCGGATTAAGCTTGTCAATATATCTGTAGATTTACTCTAACTGGCCAATGGGCGGTCGGGTTAAGCTTGTCAATATATCTGTATATTTACTCTAACTGGCCAATGGGCGGTCAG
Organism: Archivesica marissinica; assembly: GCA_014843695.1. Lineage (NCBI taxonomy): Eukaryota > Metazoa > Mollusca > Bivalvia > Venerida > Vesicomyidae > Archivesica > Archivesica marissinica. The sequence continues at coordinate 53,661,271 of CM026401.1, read as the reverse complement.
GTAAAGCTTGTCACTGTAGATTTACTCTAACTGGTCAATGGGCGGTCAGGTAAAGCTTGTCAATATATCTGTAGATTTACTCTAACTGGCCAATGGGCGGTCAGGTAAAGCTTGTCAATATATCTGTAGATTTACTCTAACTGGCCAATGGGCGGTCAGGTAAAGCTTGTCAATATATCTGTAGATTTACGCTAACTGGCCAATGGGCGGTCAGGTAAAGCTTGTCACTGTATATTTACTCTAACTGGCCAATGGGCGGTCAGGTAAAGCTTGTCACTGTAGATTTACTCTAACTGGCCAATGGGCGGTCAGGTAAAGCTTGTCAATATATCTGTAGATTTACTCTAACTGGCCAATGGGCGGTCGGGTTAAGCTTGTCAATATATCTGTAGATTTACTCTAACTGGCCAATGGGCGGTCGGGTTAAGCGTGTCAATATATCTGTAGATTTACTCTAACTGGTCAATGGGCGGTCAGGTAAAGATAGTCAATATATCTGTAGATTGACTCTAACTGGCCAATGGGCGGTCAGGTAAAGATAATCAATATATCTGTAGATTTACTCTAACTGGCCAATGGGCGGTCAGGTAAAGCTTGTCACTGTAGATTTACTCTAACTGGCCAATGGGCGGTCAGGTAAAGCTTGTCAATATATCTGTATATTTACTCTAACTGGCCAATGGGCGGTCGGATTAAGCTTGTCAATATATCTGTAGATTTACTCTAACTGGCCAATGGGCGGTCGGGTTAAGCTTGTCAATATATCTGTAGATTTACTCTAACTGGCCAATGGGCGGTCAGGTAAAGCTTGTCACTGTAGATTTACTCTAACTGGTCAATGGGCGGTCAGCTAAAGCTTGTCAATATATCTGTAGATTTACTCTAACTGGCCAATGGGCGGTCAGGTAAAGCTTGTCAATATATCTGTAGATTTACTCTAACTGGCCAATGGGCGGTCAGGTAAAGCTTGTCAATATATCTGTATATTTACTCTAACTGGCCAATGGGCGGTCGGATTAAGCTTGTCAATATATCTGTAGATTTACTCTAACTGGCCAATGGGCGGTCGGGTTAAGCTTGTCAATATATCTGTATATTTACTCTAACTGGCCAATGGGCGGTCAGGTAAAGCTTGTCACTGTAGATTTACTCTAACTGGTCAATGGGCGGTCATGTAAAGCTTGTCAATATATCTGTAGATTTACTCTAACTGGCCAATGGGCGGTCAGGTAAAGCTTGTCAATATATCTGTAGATTTACTCTAACTGGCCAATGGGCGGTCAGGTAAAGCTTGTCAATATATCTGTAGATTTACTCTAACTGGCCAATGGGCGGTCAGGTAAAGCTTGTCACTGTATATTTACTCTAACTGGCCAATGGGCGGTCAGGTAAAGCTTGTCAATATATCTGTATATTTACTCTAACTGGCCAATGGGTGGTCAGGTAAAGCTTGTAAATATATCTGTATATTTACTCTAACTGGCCAATGGGCGGTCAGGTATAGCTTGTCACTATATATTTACTCTAACTGGCCAATGGGCGGTCAGGTAAAGCTTGTCAATATATCTGTATATTTACTCTAACTGGCCAATGGGCGGTCAGGTAAAGCTTGTCAATATATCTGTATATTTACACTAACTGGCCAATGGGTGGTCAGGTAAAGCTTGTCACTGTATATTTACTCTAACTGGCCAATGGGCGGTCAGGTAAAGCTTGTCAATATATCTGTATATTTACTCTAACTGGCCAATGGGCGGTCAGGTAAAGCTTGTCACTGTAGATTTACTCTAACTGGTCAATGGGCGGTCAGGTAATGCTTGTCAATATATCTGTAGATTTACTCTAACTGGTCAATGGGCGGTCAGGTAAAGCTTGTCACTGTAGATTTACTCTAACTGGCCAATGGGCGGTCAGGTAAAGCTTGTCAATGTAGATTTACTCTAACTGGTCAATGGGCGGTCAGGTAAAGATAGTCAATATATCTGTAGATTTACTCTAACTGGCCAATGGGCGGTCAGGTAAAGATAATCAATATATCTGTAGATTTACTCTAACTGGCCAATGGGCGGTCAGGTAAAGCTTGTCAATATATCTGTATATTTACTCTAACTGGCCAATGGGCGGTCAGGTAAAGCTTGTCACTGTAGATTTACTCTAACTGGTCAATGGGCGGTCAGGTAAAGCTTGTCAATATATCTGTAGATTTACTCTAACTGGCCAATGGGCGGTCAGGTAAAGCTTGTCAATATATCTGTAGATTTACTCTAACTGGCCAATGGGCGGTCAGGTAAAGCTTGTCACTGTATATTTACTCTAACTGGCCAATGGGCGGTCAGGTAAAGCTTGTCACTGTATATTTACTCTAACTGGCCAATGGGCGGTCAGGTAAAGCTTGTCAATATATCTTTATATTTACTCTAACTGGCCAATGGGTGGTCAGGTAAAGCTTGTAAATATATCTGTATATTTACTCTAACTGGCCAATGGGCGGTCAGGTATAGCTTGTCACTGTAGATTTACTCTAACTGGCCAATGGGCGGTCAGGTAAAGCTTGTCAATATATCTGTATATTTACTCTAACTGGCCAATGGGCGGTCAGGTAAAGCTTGTCAATATATCTGTAGATTTAATCCATAGAGAAGAGGCGTGTGGAATTTAAATGCCTTGCCTAAGGGCACAATCGTAACGGCCCAAGCGTGGCTTGAACTCCGGGCCATTCGCATCTGAAATGAACACGCTACCACTTCGCTATCACGACTTCAACGAGTTCATAGTTTGTTCCAATAGATCATTGATTGATAATTCTGTACTATAGTATATGTGTAGTTGTACTACAGTTGGTCAAGGAGTGAAATCACTGATTATTCATGTATATTAAACACTACTTTCTATTTCTAACTATATATATATATAGTTTATACAAGTTTTGTTAGCTCGATTGCGAGACAAGTTCTTACAACTTATGTTAATCGCTCTCGAGACCTCATTCCTGGTGTAGCACATCGCCATGAGGAAGAGATAAGAGGCAACGTGGAATTTAAATGCCTTGCCTAAGGGTACAATCGTAACGGCTCCAGCGGAGGCTTGAACTCCGGGTCTTTCGTACCTGAAGCGACTTCACGACTTCCATTGACTTATATAGAAACAATATATATAAATAGTCCTCTTTATATCCGAATGTTCGGCTTAAAAAGCCGTTATCCAATTGAATCATAAAATATTAAAGCAGCATTACATCGTAATAAAGGATGTTTTGGGTAAAATATAAACACTAATGTGTGTGTGTTTACAAAAATCGAAATAGTCGCTCAGAAACAATAACATTCCAATAAATTTAAACCGTCGTATACGCGAATTTGTTTATGCGTGAAACAACAGAAATATATATTTTGAACATGTCGAAATACTATCTATCTATCTTCCTCTAATGTCGAACCCCTCGCGGGGATGTAGAAATGTCAACCAAGTAATTTAATTAAAAAAGACAACGTTGGACAAATGGGGTCGATGCATTCTGAATGTAAACAAATGCGGACGATGCGTTCCGGTTGTAAACAAGTGCGTGACCGATCGACTCGGAAAGTCCTACTTTCGGTTTCGAGTTTGTTTTATCGCAAAAAAAACACTGTTTACCAAATGAACACAAGCACACAAAGTATAATGTTAGAATGTGTAGCAGCATTGCTACCCATACATAAAAATTGAATTTTTCAAATATATTTTATTTCATACGATGTAATGCTGCTTTAAAGACTATGTATTTACTTTGACAGGGTTTTCACTTTCCCAGTGGTGTGGGCATTCGTATGGGAGGTCCTGATGAACCAACAACGTATGTTCTAGAAATCCAGTATTCTAAGTACGCAGATCCTATAGATTCAAATGGTAAGACTACATACAGTCAAACAGTATACAGGTGACTGCTTCAAACGACACTACATCAGTGAAAACGAAAAGATGTAATTTTCTATTATAATTATGGTATAATTTGCTTAATATTATTTGCGTCAAAACTGAGTATTTCAACTAATAAACAAACGCCGCATACGCAGTTTGTTGACATTGCAAAATAATGTAAATAGGGTCGACATTCATGCGTAATACAACTCGTGTATCCTGAATAGCACGAATTATTGTACATATTTACCTTTATATCGCACATTTGTAGACTAATCTTAGTTAAATTATCTCTAAACGAAAGTATCGCGCACTTAGTATTGACTCCAATGACAAACACACGTTAATTCAGGAGCCTGGATGACCGTTATATGAAATCCTACTTTCACTTTTGAAAGTGTGTAGACCACAAAACATTATTTATTGATTCAATATTAGTGTTCGAATGTATTCGGAAGAATTTGTAGTAGCAATGCGTGCAACTATGCTTTTTTTTTGTCTATAAATTTTGCATTTTGCGCTTTAACAGACGTCAATTGTATAATATAACAACATATTGGGAATCTGGAAACTGTCTGCTTAATACAGGATGGCTGTTTAATAGAGGTGACCACTAACACAGGTTTGACGGCCGCTCGCCCATATGGTTCGCCCGAGGCGAGGGTAAATAAGCTCAATCATCATCATCACAGGTTTGACGGCATAGACCTCTCCGAAATCAATGTTTATAAACTGTATATAATATGTATGTATGTCCTCATGTGCTTGAACAGACGGATCTGTAGTCCAGTGGTAACACACTGGACTGGTAATCCTGGGATCGCAGGTTCGATTCCCCGTCTGACCGTAATACAATTAACAGTCTTTCAGATGGGACTTTAAACCGAGGTCTCATGTCGGTGCTGTACACCGTGCACGTAAAAGAACCAGAGGAGACTCTGGAATGGGTCTCTGTCTGTATCATTGCACTATCATCCACAAATCTAAAATGACTAATTCTCTTCAGGAGGCGTCGCTCATATGGGCAACTGGTAGCGACGATAAATAAACGTGCTGGGCCATAATATATTTCCGACCACTTCCCTCTAACCATTTTCCAATTGCAACAAGGAAGGTCGTCTCAATATGAAGGCCCCCCCCCCCCATCATAATAGCAAACTTTGTTTCACCATACTCATCAGGCCAGGTCCACTGCATTTTCTTTATCAATGGATAAAGACCAACGTCCACAACTACGGGGATTTGGCCTTGGTTTTGGTGGGCATTCTTGATCATGTAACATCATGACATAAGAATGTGCGGTTTCTTTAAAAATAGAGGTAGTAGTTGAACTATGGCAGACGGGCGATGTTCCTCAGTGTGTTTGTCTGCATGAAATCCCGATCAAGATATATACTGTAGTCATTCTGGTCGAGCTTTTCCTTATGTACCAACTCAGATACTCTATCCATCCTATCTCTTGAGCATCTGTCTCCAGATTTGCAACTTGTACGTTAACACTTAGCACACCAGGGGGCTGTGGAGTGTCATTGGATAAGTGGATTGGGGGGGGGGATATCAGTGTAATCCATTTGTAATTCAGCAAGTCTTCTCTGATGTGGAACAGTAGCACTTTCCTCTAGGATAACCCTCTCTTTTATGGTGGTACACAACTCCCTTAGATATTGCATCACTTCCGGCTAACTTTCCAATTGGTTTCCTGTTCTGAATAATATTGGCCATGTGTTGAACATTGCTATCAAATGTGAATGTAGAAGCTATATGCAAGTCACGCTCCAAAGCATCACTATCACAGAAGAAACACGCCTTTGAATCCTCTCTCTCCCTCTCTGTACTAATCCTAAGTTTCTTCTTGACAGGCGTTAATATAGAGCTAGGAGGTTCTGCCTTGGCATTTCTCTCTTTAACTCTTGTAATATCTCTGTTACTATATGAAGCTTTGCAATTAGCATGCCATTTCGCGTTGTTCTCTATCAAAGTATCAGCAATCCCAGATGAATCCTCTCTCTGTGTAGGAGATTCAGCTTTGGCATTTCTCTCTTTAACTCTTGTAACATCCAAAGTTGAATGGCTTACACATTTCTCTAACAGTCTCGATAAGTCATACTCAGAATCTAAGGAATGCATCATACTAGGTGACTTCAACTTCGATTTGCTCAAGCAAGACCATAATTCAAACACATGGATTAGCCTTCTTGATTCTGTTGATTTCACTCAGTTGGTTTGTCAACCTACACGAGTAACTCAAACCACGTCAACACTGATTGATCATGCTTTTACAAATACACCCAATAATATATCAGAGGTTACAGTCCAAAGTTATTCCATTAGTGATCATTACCCAGTTTGCATCACCAGGAAAACTAATGGCCATAGCAAAAACACTTCGATTCATAAATGTATTCAGTATAGATCATTGAAAAATTTCAATGAAGCTGAGTTCTTGCTTGAACTTTCCATCCAGCCTTGGTCACTTGTAGACATTTTTGGTGATCCGGACGACTCATCTGATGTATTCATTGATATGCTCGCTAATGTTCTCAACAATCACGCACCTATCAGAAATAGAAGAGTCAAAAGGACGTCACAACCAAACTGGATAAATTCAGATATTTTAGAAGCTATAAAACATAGAAATCATTTTCACAAGAAACAAATATCAGATAAGTTTAAAATATGGAGACAAAAAGTCAAATCACTTATATTTACCTCAAAGCATAATTACTACACCACTCATATTAACTCGAATAAACACAATCCGAAACAATTATGGAGCAGCCTAAATGAATTATCAGGACTGAACAATAAATCTCAAACACAATACCTACATGATGAAAATGGATGTAAAATATTAAATGCTAACTATACGGCCAATATTTTTAATGAATATTTCTGTAATATTCATAGGCAGTTTCAGTCTGATAACCCACCACCGCACTACTCTAACTTTGCACTTGAAACTACTAACAACACTAAATTGTCAAACATATCTAGATTTTCTATTCCCTTAGTATCTGTGCAGTTTGTTGAAAAACAACTTCTTTCACTTGATGTATCTAAATCAACGGGCTCTGATAATTTACATGCCAGATTCTTAAAGCTTTCTGCCAAAATCATTGCCTCAATTTTAACACAAATATTCAATTCTAGCATAAACTCCAACAAATTTCCCAAAGCATTTAAATTAGCCAAAGTTATACCCATTCACAAAAAAGGTGACAAATCAGATAAAAATAATTACAGACCTATATCAATATTACCTGTTATGTCATTGATTCTTGAACGCCATGTCAGCCTTCACTTGAAACAATTTCTCGAGGAACATAATTTATTATATAATCGACAGTCCGGATTCCGTGAAAATCATTCATGTCAAACTGCCCTTACACGCTTACTGGATGACTGGATATCAGCAATTGATAAGAATGAAGTAGTGGGCACAGTCTTTCTGGATCTTAATACGTAAATTAGCTTATTATGGTCTTGCTGAATCATCACAAAATTGGTTTTCCTCGTACTTAGCTGACAGGTTCCAACAAACGAATGTTTCTGGTGCTCGTTCTGATGCTGGACCTATTGTTTCTGGTATTCCTCAGGGGTCTGTCTTAGGTCCCATTCTCTTTATAATTTACATCAATGACTTACCTATGACTCTTACCAGCACAGTTGCAGACATATTTGCTGACGATACAACTATATCTGCCTCCGATCAATCTCTTGACACACTTACTGCTTCTTTATCTACTGATTTGATAAATGTTCAACAGTGGTGTTTAGACAATCGTATGATTCTCAATACTTCTAAGACCAAAATCATGTATATTTCCTCTAAATCAAAAGCTCATAGTATCAGTGAGTCTGCTCTTGAAGTGAAAGTGAATAACACCGTCATACATCCGAGTTCTGCTGAACGACTACTCGGAGTTATGATTGACAATACACTATCCTGGGATAAGCATACTGACAATGTTCTCAAAAAATGTAACTCTTATTTATATTTATTGTCTCGTATAAAAAGGTATCTCTCTATTCCCAATCGCAACCTCTTCTACAATGCTTACATATTGCCTCACTTAGACTTTTGTTGTGTAATTTGGGGTAACTGCAACTCATCTTTAGAAGATAAAATAGTTCGGTTACAAAAGAGAGCAGCTAGACTAATTCTAGATCAGGACTTTGACACTCCATCGCAATTATTATTCTCCCAACTAAAATGGATGACCTTTCCAGAACGAGTCATATATCAGAAGGCTATACAAATGTATAAAACATTACATGAAGCTGTTCCAGACTATTTAAAATCGTCCTTCACTTTTACTTCTGATATACATCCTAGAATTCGTAGATCAACCTCAGAATATCAATTATACACACCAAGACCAAATTGTGAATTATTTCGTAATACATTTGAATTTTCAGGATAATCTATTTGGAATTCATTGCCTCACTCAGTTCAAAATGCTCCAACTATCCAACAGTTCAAAATTCTCTACTTAAGGTGGAACTATAACAATTCAAACTAATCGCGTACTTCTACTGTTATTATAAACGTGTATTGCCATTGCTATATTTATTAGAATCGGGAAATTGCTGTCCTTAAGTTGATTTCATACATATTTTGAAGATACCACTACAAGTCAAATCTGCACATTGTTAGATAGATCTAGTATCATTAATTGTCTCATTCCCATTTTCTACTCTGCTAGCCAATTCCATATAATTATCATCATATTCCATTACATATTAAATATAGTTTCTCTATTTTTCAGCTTTTACATTGCTATATTATTCCAATGTGCAGTTCTCACTTATAGTGCTATCTTTTGATTGCATTTGATTGTATATATGTTGAGGGCCTCATGGTAGATTAACTTTTGTTAAATGAGTACTCTCGTTAAATAAAGTCTTTATTATTATTATTATTATTATTATACTATATGAAGCTTTGCAATTAGCATGCTATTTCGCGTTGTTCTCTATCAAGGTCTCAGCAATCACAGATGCATCATTAACCCGTTCTGTGAGCTCTCTATCAAAGGGCAATGTACACCGTTTATGAAGTATTTGAATGTTATTAGATAGGGAAATATATCCTGTATTCTCCCTGTTTGTTCCTCTGTAAATGACTGGATTTTGTAGATGGTTCCCATCATCTTTCTGACACAAGACACAAAGAGACCAGTCTGTATCCTTTGATGCCTTCTATTGGTTTATTTTAACATTTAATGGGGTAACCATAGTTACAATCTAGCCTGATACAAAATAGAAAATCACCATAAGTGAACACAATTTAGAGAAAATGACATATTCATTATATAAGCACAACACAACAACAAACAATGACCCAATTATGGCCCAATCGGGCTTCTGAAATGATGTTCTGCCTACTCAAGACATCTACTGAAAGATAAAATTAGGAAAGCATATGTTCCTATGTGATAAAAGGAAAAACAGATATCGACAATTTCTAATTTTTATTTCTTAGTAAAGACACGCCGAAATATTAATGGGCGAGTGTCAGAAACTACTGCCTGTCAGACTTTTCATAAACTACATCACTTTGGCTAGCTTTGTGCAAAAAATTAGACTTCCTTCCAAAAGTGAATATATTGTCCGTTTAGTTGCACCTACCAGCTCCACTATGGCGACCACCGTACAATCTAGCATACTTCCCGGTCCGAGGATCGTACCTGGGTTGCAATGGTGGGAAGCTAGCGCACTAACCACTGCGCTAATCAGTTTGACATACTGAGTATTCGTTGTGTTTAAAATGACATATTATCCTATGCACACACAGGAAAACCTGTCGTAATAGCGGACAGTTCTGGTCTACTTCTTACATACACCACATCGGTCATCACGCATAGCGCGGGTATGCTCGAGCTTGGCAAAGTGATAAGTCCCGGATGGACACAGATCATACCGGAAGCAGAGGCAGCTTTCAAGGCTACTGCACTATGTTCGCCTAGATGCATGAACTGGGTAAGCATCAATCAAGTGTCAACGGCAAATAAACATAGAAATTGTGTTTACCATACCCCGCCCACCAACCAATACTGAAACAACGGTAAATAAACATAGAAAGGTGGTACCATACCCCACCCACCAACCAATACTGAGACATTGGTAAATAAACATAGAACGGTGGTACCATACCCCACCCACCAACCAATACTGAAACAATGGTAAATAAACATAGAAAGGTGGTACCATACCCCACCCACCAACCAATACTGAGACATTGGTAAATAAACATATAAAGGTGGTACCATACCCCACCCACCAACCAATACTGAAACAACGGTAAATAAACATAGAAAGGTGGTACCATACCCCACCCAATACTGAGACATTGGTAAATAAACATAGAAAGGTGGTACCATACCCCACCCACCAACCAATACTGAAACAACTGTAAATAAACATAGAAAGATGGTACCATACCCCACCCACCAACCAATACTGAAACAACGGTAAATAAACATAGAAAGATGGTACCATATCCCACCCACCAACCAATACTGAAACAACGGTAAATAAACATAGAAAGATGTTACCATACCCCACCCACCAACCAATACTGAAACAACGGTAAATAAACATAGAAAGATGGTACCATACCCCACCCACCAACCAATACTGAAACAACGGTAAATAAACATAGAAAGATGGTACCATACCCCACCCACCAACCAATACTGAAACAACGGTAAATAAATATAGAAAGGTGGTACCATACCCCACCCACCAACCAATACTGAAATAACGGTAAATAAACATAGAAAGGTGGTGCCATACCCCACCCACCAATCATTACTGAAACAACGGTAAATAAACATAGAAAGGTGGTACCATACCCCACCATCCAACCAATACTGAGACATTGGTAAATAAACATAGAAAGGTGGTACCATACCCCACCCACCAACCAATACTGAGACATTGGTAAATAAACATAGAAAGGTGGTACCATACCCCATCCACCAACCAATACTGAAACAACGGTAAATAAACATTAAAAGGTTGTACCATACCCCACCCACCAACCAATACTGAAATAACGGTAAATAAACATAGAAAGGTGGTGCCATACCCCACCCACCAACCAATACTGAAACAACGGTAAATAAACATAGAAAGGTGGTACCATACCCCACCCACCAACCAATACTGAGACATTGGTAAATAAACATAGAAATGTGGTACCATACCCCACCCACCAACCAATACTGAAACATTGGTAAATAAACATAGAAAGGTGGTACCATACCCCACCCACCAACCAATACTGAAACATTGGTAAATAAACATAGAAAGGTGGTACCATACCCCACCCACCAACCAATACTGAGACAACGGTACATAAACATAGAAAGGTGGTACCATACCCCACCCACCAACCAATACTGAAACATTGGTAAATAAACATAGAAAGGTGGTACCATACCCACCCACCAACCAATACTGAAACAACGGTAAATAAACATAGAAAGGTGGTACCATACCTCACCCACCAACCAATACTGAGACATTGGTAAATAAACATAGAAAGGTGGTACCATACCCCATCCACCAACCAATACTGAAACAACGGTAAATAAACATAGAAAGGTGGTACCATACCCCACCCACCAACTAATACTGAGACATTGGTAAATAAACATAGAAAGGTGGTACCATACCCCACCCACCAACCAATACTGAGACATTGGTAAATAAACATAGAAAGGTGGTACCATACCCCACCCACCAACCAATACTAAGACATTATAAAGGTACCTTCGTGGTAGAGTGGTTATGGTCGTTGACTTCAACATTAGTTGCACGCCACAACTGTAGGTTCGAGTCCCACTGGGTTGTCGAATTTTTCCATATCAGGATTCCATCCGGAGAGCTAATGGACGGTCGATGGTTCTACCATGGTGTCCGTTCTTTCCTGAAATACTTCCGGAGGGGCACCTGAGGGGGTTCCTCCATCAATAATAGCTGGAGAGTCGCCATATGACCTAAGCTGTTGCATGGTGCGACTTTAAACCCCAACATATAATCATACAAACATTATTTGGAGGTCAGTTGGTTTAAACATATTTATTCCACTATATACATTCACAAAACAATACATGCACACACAATCAAAAAATAGGAAAGGATCAAAACGGAAGCAGAGCTTATATAGTTTCTCTCCTTACAGTTCAAAATACACAGTACTATAATACCGGTAAGAAAGCAGAAGAAAGAGAAGATATTTGAGAATGTCGTGCAGGCAGACAGGGGTAAAGTCATCAAGTGCACGTCTTATATACATGGGGTCTTATATGCATGTGGTTTCACTCAAAGAATCGTTTGTATCACGAATGAAGTTATAGACATACAGTCAAACCTGTCTTAAGCAGCCAGCCAATGGAATCTCAAAAAATGGCTGCTTAGTACAGGTGGCTGCTTAATAGAGGTCAAATGTATAATAAAACAGCATATTGGGAACCTGGAAACTGGCTGCTTACTACAAGTTGGCTGCTTAATAGAGGTGACCACTAACACAGGTTTGACTGTATTCAAATATTATTTTGTTAATGTCATCTGTCAGGGTCTCCTCGCCATGTAGGATAGTATGCAGATTAGCAGTAGGGCATAATCTTAGCACATTGTGTAGGAAATCAATTCGAATATTAGAATAATATGTACATTCAAAGAAAAACGTGGTAGCTGTTTTCATTGTTTCAATGTGACAGAAGGTAGACCATCAGCATTTGATGGGTAAACACTACGAACCAGTACGCAACTCTCCAACCGCCGTATGCGACTGACCACTTTTATCACATATCAATCACCATTTATCAATCATAGCTGATAGGGAGCGAACACACATAACTGACGGTAGTTCGTGAAGGTCTAACTACGACGCACTAGACCACCACGGAGTTGACCACTCTGTCACGGAGGTGCGCGCTAAACCACTCTCCCATGGAGGTGCACGCTAAACAACCCTGCCACGGAGATGCTCGCTAAACCACCCTGCCACGGAGATGCGCGCTAAACCACTCCACCACGGCAGTGCGCGCTAAACCACTATGTCACGGAGATGCGCGCTAAACCACTCTGTCACGGAGATGGGCGCTAAACCACTTTGCCACGGAAGTGCGCGCTAAACCACTCTCCCACGGCGGTGCGCGCTTAACCACTCTGTCACGGAGGTGCGCGCTAAACCACTCTGTCACGGAGGTGTGCGCTAAACCACTCTCCCACGGCGGTGCGCGCTAAACCACTCTGTCACGGAGATGCGCGCTAAACCACTCTGCCACGGAGATGCGTGCTAAAACACTCTGCCACGGGAGGTGCGCGCTAAACCACCCTGTCACGGAGATGCGCGCTAAACCACTCTGCCACGGAGGTGTGCGCTAAACAACTCTGCCACGGAGATGCGCGCTAAACAACCCTGCCATGGAGGTGCGCGCTAAACCACTCTGCCATGGAGGTGCGTGCTAAACCACTCTGCCACGGAGGTGCGCGTTAAACCACTCTGCCACGGCGGTGCGCGCTAAACAACCCTGCCATGGAGGTGCGTGCTAAACAACCCTGCCACGGAGGTGCGCGCTAAACCACCCTGCCACAGGAGGCTATTTGTAGACAGGTGGTATTTACTATCATGTTCTGATTCAATCGAGTCAATTTCCCAAATTGATCTTTAACAGCAAGGTTCACTGATTTATCTGATGTATTGTGTTTCTGATTTTCACGAAAACACTACAAAAATGTCATATATATCTGACAAGTATTACTATACAGGGGTTTTCAACTGACCAAACGCCAATTAAAGCCGTCGCTGTCATGCTAAAAGGAAATGATGTTGCGTCCGAGATAAAAGTACGTCACTACCGCGGTAATCAGGAGCTGCCGTGGATTGCACAGGATCGTATGTTCTCCAACTTCTACCAAGCTCCAAGACATCTGAATAATCCTGTCACCATAGCACCGGTACTTTTTAAATTATTATTTAGAGTTATTTAACGTCGCTACCGGGTTGAGCGACGGGCAGTTTACCTAACAACACCTTTCATGAGCAGGTTCCAGCGGTTAACCAGTACTTGTTGCACCAACCTCCGTTAGAAACTGCCAACTTATTCACATCAGAGACACGGTCTGAGTGGGTATCGAACCCGTGACCATCAGTGATGATAGGTTACAATGGTATACAAGTCAGCGACCTTAACCACTCGACAACGGACGCGGACCATAGCACCGGTAAGAACTCCAGCTCTGAACAATGTAACATAATTACGTGCATACAGCTACAATAAAACCTTTGTAAATCAACCAGTCAAAGGAATCACAAATCACAGAAAGTGAGTGCTTAATACAGATGGCTGCTTATTAGATGGCAGATGCATAAACAAAACATATTGGGACTCTGGAAACTGGCTGCTTAATACAGATTGACTGCTTAATACAGGTGTCCACTAACACTGGTTTGACTGTATGTACACATTTATTGATTTTCGTAATTGATACCTTGATGAGTTATCATCGTATACATGTATATATGATTTACACTCGTTGACTTAGAGGACTAAATCGTTAATGTAGTTAAGACTTGATATACCTCATAAGCTTTGAATATATTGCGAAACTAGCAAACCACAGGGCTATTGAGTGCAGCAACACCATCAATTGATACGTTATAATGGTGCCTTACATATAAAACAGAAAGACACTTTATATAATTAACATGATGGCATATAAAATATATTAAAAGTATAAATAACATATTTCTCGGAAATATTGGTAAAGAAATGAGTAAATAAAAACAAAACAAAAACACTTTATAATGGTGATCCAGATCACCTGTACTCATAAGCTGATGGCGTGATAAGTTACAGTATTTATTAAATGTGCGAATTGCACCAATTGCCACCGCGCTGCCACTTGTCACATCGCTACCAACAGCGCAATCACCATGCTACAACAGCGTAATTACCATGCTACAACAGCGCAATCACCATGCTACCACAGCGCAATCACCATGCTACAACAGCGTAATCACCATGCTACCACAGCGCAATCACCATGCTACCACAGCGCAATCACCATGCTACAACAGCGCAATCACCATGCTACAACAGCGCAATCACCATGCTACCACAAGCGTAATCACCATGCTACAACAGCGCAATCACCATGCTACAACAGCGCAATCACCATGCTACAACAGCGCAATCACCATGCTACAATAGCGCAATCATCATGCTACCACAGCGCAATCACCATGCTACAACAGCGTAATTACCATGCTACCACAGCGCAATCACCATGCTACCACAGCACAATCACCATCGCTACCACAGCGTAATTACCATGCTACAACAGCGCAATCAGCATGCTACCAAAGCGCAATCACCATGATACCACACCACAATCACCAAAAAAGAGTGCTGTAACGTTGAGTGATAAATTAACGCAGCCCTATATCGTATAAAATAAAAGATATTTGAAAAATTTAAATTTTACGTATGGGTACCAATGCTGCTACACATTCTTATATTATAATTTGTATAATTATGTTCAATTAGTAAACAGTGTGTTTTTTGCGATAAAACAAACTCGAAACCGAAAGTAGGACTTTCCGAGTCGGTCGGTCACGCGCACTTAATCTGAACCTGATTTACATTCGAAATGCATCGTCCTCTTTTCGGCAATGAGGAAAACAAACATGGCATATCCACTGTTGTTTCACGCATGCGCGCTGTGCGTGTTTACAATTCGTGTGTTGATAAACAAATTCGCGTATACGACGGTTTATATTTATTTGAATTTTATCGTTCTGAGCGACTATTTTAATTTTTGACATTAGTATTTACATTTTACCAAAAACATCCTTTATTACGATATAATGCTGCTTTCAATATATTAGGCTCATCTCTGAAAAACCGTATTTCAAAATAAAAGTATATATTTTCTCTAACTCGCCAAATAATCTTTTTAATATATTCTGTATTTATTCCAGACGGATACACTTTCGGTTGAGTGCATATACAACACGTCTTCCAGAACAGGAATCACTAAGGTAGCATTGCAGTTTAAATCAAGGAATGCATTTGCTTTATTATGCAAGATATAAACCAGGTTTCGAACCAATATCGCGAGGACTCCGAATCCATGAAAGTATGGTCACTCTACCACAACGCCACCATCTAACGCTGATATTTACATCGCTATTGCATTTCTTTCGATGGTGTGTGTGTGTTTTACGTTTATTTATCGTCGCTACCGGTTGCCCATATGAGCGACGCCTCCGGAGGAGATTAGTCATTTTAGATGTTTGGAGGATAGTGCATGATACAGTCAGACACCCATTCCAGAGTCTTCTCTGGTTCTTTTACGTGTACGGTGTAAAGCACCGACACGAGACCTCGGTTCAAAGTCCCATCTGAAAGACTGTTAATTTTATTAGGGTCAGACGGGGGATCGAACCTGCGTGTTACCACTGGACTACAGATCCGTCTGTTTTGATGGACGTATGTGCCCTGATTTTATACAATTTCATATGGGGGCTTTCAACTATTGATATGTAGCTCACATGTGCACTCAATGTTACGGACATGCGCACTAGACATTACGGACATGCGCATTCGATGCTACGGACATGCGCATTCGCAGTGTTAGGCGTTCGTCGTGAGTCTTACAATTTACGCTGTTCCAATGATGATCTAATTATCAGATAAGTTGCAAATTTGGTCTATATACCTAATAATTGGAAAGTGTGATTTGTTGTCTTTGTCTCATTGAAAAGTTACCGTGTATGCCTTCGGCCTCCCCGTACTGCACACTCAATGTAGTTCATACGTCAATGGAAACTATTAACTCGCGATTCATTCCTTAAATATTCGATACATTATACCATACCGATACGGTAACAACGCCAACTATAGGTACGGGGATGTTTTGTACTCCACCACAAAGGTCGCATATTGGAATACCACTGTAGCCCATCACAACAGATGGTCACGGGTTTGATCCCCGCTCAGACTATCTGACTGATACTTTATATGAAAAAGTTGGCAGTTTCTTACGGAAGTTGGTGCATGAAGATACGAGTCAGTTTAGCATGGGATGGCGGAGGGTCGAACCTGAGACCCCATTGCACATATTTTTTAAATTAAGTTTATTTATCGTCGCTACCGGTTACCCATTTGAGCGACGGGCAGTTTACTTAACACCTTTCCTGGACAGGCTCCAGCAGTTAACCAGAACTTGATGCACCAACCAACCTCCGTAAATCAGCGACCTTAACCACTCGACCACGGAGGCGGTACCTTATTGCTCATACCGACACGTTTGGATATTCAAATCCTGACTATATATCAAGTTGTATTGCAGGGCGGCTGGTCCCGCATAGAGGAAGTATGCCGAGCAACAATCGTCTACTATCCCGCTAAACAGTTTGATATGTGTCTCAGCTGGTCCAGCTACGACAAACTATTCGACAAGAACGGAACAAAGGTCAGTGAATTCATAAATTAACAAATCATTATAAGCATGCCATATTGTACTTTATGTTGTAGAAACTATGTAATCTGCTCCGTCATACAAATACTAGTAACTGTGGAAGTCGTGATAGCTCAGTGGTAGTGCGTTAGTTTATACACATTTATTTTAGCTCGATTGCGAAACAAGTTCTTTCAACTTATATTAATCACTCTCGAGACCTCATTCCTGATGGAATCCATCGCCACGAGGGCGAGAGAAGAGGCAACGTGGAATTTAAATGCCTTGCCTAAGGGCACAATCGTAACGGCTCCAGCGGGGCTCGAACTCCGGACCTTTCGCACCTGAAGCGAACGCGCATCCACTGCGCTATCACGACTTCCTAGTAGTGCGTTCGCTTCGTGTGCGAAAGGCCCGGAGTTCGAGCCCCACTAGAGCCGTTACGGTTGTGCCCTTAGGCACGGCATTTAAATTACACATGCCTCTTCTCTATCCCTCATGGTGAAGGATTCCATCAGGAATGAAGTTTCGAGAGTGATTAATATAAGTTATAAGAACTTGTTTCGCAATCGAGCTAAAATAAGGTTGTATAAACTATACTAGAGGACATAGAAAACGCACACTTCGGATAAGTGTGTTTTACATGAAATACAATAACTATATAAATACATAGTTTTAAACATTTTGGAATATTTTTAGTTTATATGTTTGATGGAATCCTTCGTATTTCGTTTTCATGTAATAATAATCATATAGCCCAGTGGAAGTCGTGATAGACCAGTGGATGCGCGTTCGCTTCATGTGCGAAAGGCCCGGAGTTCGAGCCCCACTAGAGCCGTTACGATTGTGCCATTAGGCACGGCATTTAAATTCCACGTTGCCTCTTCTCTCCCTCGTGGCGATGGGTTCCATCAGGAATGTTTCGCAATCGAGTTAAAATAAATGTGTATGAACTAATAATCATATAATGTAGGTGTGCGTTTTCTATGTCCTCTAGTATATGATGTAGGTGTGCGTTTTCTATGTCCTCTAGTATATAATGTAGGTGTGCGTTTTCTATGTTCTCTAGTATATAATGTAGGTGTGCGATTTCTATGTCCTCTAGTATATAATGTAGGTGTGCGTGTTCTATGTCATCTAGTATATAATGTAAGTGTGTGTTTTCTATGTCCTCTAGTATATAATGTAGGTGTGCGTTTTCTATGTCCTCTTTTATATAATGTAGGTGTGCGTTTTCTATGTCCTCT
>CM026401.1:53592648-53640148 GCA_014843695.1 Archivesica marissinica | reverse complement strand
GCATAAACTAAATTTCCAGTAACTACCTCTTGATATACGCATACGCAGTTGGAATTCGATCAAAATTATCTAAATATAGAATTATATAAATACAATTTCACTGTGAATGAAAGTGCTGCATTTAGACATAATCATTTTCGTTAATGTGTTTAGCTATAAAATGGTAATTAGATTTTAAAAAACTGTATTTATTTTACAACGATTGCGAAGCAAGTTTTAACACTCGTTGGCGCGGATGCAAGCGTATATGTGGTCATTCGTGTGGAAGGAAACCGGAGTACCCGGAGAAAACCCACCTGTCCGATCTGACGACCACTGTAACATCTCACATACTTCCCGGTCCGAGGATCGAACCCGGGTTGCATTGGTTCTCACATACTTCCCGGTCCGAGGATCGAACCCGGGTTGCATTGGTGAGAAGCGAGCGCGTTAACCACTGCGCTAATTGGGACAATATTTGGACTAATCTATGAATGTTTTTCTATTACAGTATGCAATTGACCGCTACAATATGCCAGCAAATATAAAGCCGTACACAGAGACGCCAACATGTTGAAACGTGTTGACTAGTGCCAAGACAAAAGTTATTTAATATTTAAAATGGTCCAACAAAGTGTTGACAGGGTCGTACACAATAGATACGTCTCAACGTCTCTGCTAATCCTAGTTTTCCAGAATCACTGGTTAACTTTGCGGATCTTTTGGGGGAGGGGGTGTGAAACCATAAAGTTTCGATTATTTACGTAGTTTTACATAGTTTTCACATATTTATATACATAAAACAACACAACAATACCAATGTATAGTTATAGAATGTATATCATTACCTTGCAGACCTTAACAAACGTTTACGCTTTCATAGAAGCTAATTGGGGTTTTTGAACACTAATTTAGTATTACAGAGCTAGAAAGTATAATTAGAAACTTAAGTGCATGTATATATTTTCTTTTAAATACATTTCCCACACTCAAGATATCATAATTCTGTTTGTGTTTTACGGCGCCTCTCGTAGGTTCAATTGATAAACATTCATACTACTTTTCACAGGTAACATTTTGTTTACGTTTATTTATCGTCGCTACCGGTTGCCCATATGAGCGACGCCTCCTGAAGAGATTAGTTATTTTAGATTTTGGAGGATAGTGCATGATACAGACAGAGACCCATTCCAGAATCTCCTCTGGTTCTTTAACGTGCACGGTGTAAAGCACCGACACGAGACCTCGGTTTAACGTCCCATCTGAAAGACTGTATGACTGGGAGTGTGTGTTTTACGTTTATTTAACGTCGCTACCGATTGCCCATATGAGCGACGCCTCCTGAAGAGATTAGTTATTTTAGATTTTGGAGGATAGTGCATGATACAGACAGAGACCCATTCCAGAATCTCCTCTAGTTCTTTAACGTGCACGGTGTAAAGCACCGACACGAGACCTCGGTTTAAAGTCACATCTGAAAGACTGTTAATTTTATTAGGGTCAGACGGGGGATCGAACCTGCGATCCCTGAATTACCAGTTCAGCGTGTTACCACTGGACTACATATCCGTCTGTTAATTCTGGTTGTGTTTTACGGCGTCTCTCATAGGTTCAATGGATAAACATTCATACTACTTTTCACAGGTAACAGTAAACAATTTACAAACATGCAGCAGGTCGACAATGAAGTGTATAAACTGCCACATTTATTCTCGGAGCTGTTTTGACATTCAGCGTTTAATACCTTTCCGTGAATATAGAACGTTTCTCCCAGGATGCATTCATTTAAGCAGAATATTCCCAATGCACTGGTGAACTTCCACCCCAAATGAGGCACATTATTCAAGACTTCTCGTTCAGAAGCTCATCAAGTGATAATATCACCATGTCCATTGAAAGTTTGTTTAACGTCAGATTACTCAGGTAATGCAATGATTAGCTAATAAGCCATTTATATTAGTGAAAAAATAAAATTAATGTGTTTGCCACAGCACAAATCCATATCGAGTGTTTCTATCTCATTTATAGGTAGTGTTTATAGATTGTTGTTCCCCCGAGAGAATGAAGGTTAATGTATGTGATTTATTCTCATGGTGGGACATTAAAGCGACATTTCATCGCAAAAAGGAAATAAAATGTTTTTTGCACGTATACATGCATTGCTACTACAAATTCTTCCGAATACATTCGAACACTTAACATTGAATCAATGTTTGTGGTATACAAACTTTCAAAACTGAAAGTAGGATTTATTATAACGGACATCCACGTTTGCTTGTCATTGGAGTCAATACTAAACACGCGATACTTTCGTTTAGAGATAATTTAACTAAGATTAGTCTACACATAAATATGCATAGGCACAAATGTGAGTTATAACGGTAAATATGTACCATAACTCGTGCTATTCAGGATACACGAGTTGTATTACGCATGAATGTCGACCCTATTTACATTATTTTGCTATGTCAACAACCCGCGTATAGGACGTTTGTTTATTAGTTGAAATACTCAGTTTTTGACGCACATATAAAGATGACCTGGGCGCAAGCCAAGCTAGCGGCAACCGACCGGGTCAGATGGAAAGCTGTAGTGAAGGCCCTATACCACAACAGGGGTGAAGAGGATTAAACTAAAGCGATGATGGCCATAAAACCTCAACGGACCACAATACCTCATCATCTAGACTTCAGCTCATGTGGGTTAAGAAAAGAAACACAAAAAACATTAGGTACTAAAAAGTATATTAAATAAAATCACAAACAACATATGGTAGAGATATAGCAGTATATGTTAACTGTACACAATGCACAAATACCCACATGAGCTTGTATCTCCATAAGCCATCAAGATGCTTAATGGTTCATGGAGAACATGTCAAGCTCCTGTGAAACAACATATGGTAGAGATATAGCAGTATATGTTAACTGTACACAATGCACAAATACCCACATGAGCTTGTATCTCCATAAGCCATCAAGATGCTTAATGGTTCATGGAGAACATGTCAAGCTCCTGTGAAACAACATATGGTAGAGATATAGCAGTATATGTTAACTGTACACAATGCACAAATACCCACATGAGCTTGTATCTCCATAAGCCATCAAGATGCTTAATGGTTCATGGAGAACATGTCAAGCTCCTGTGAAACAACATATGGTAGAGATATAGCAGTATATGTTAACTGTACACAATGCACAAATACCCACATGAGCTTGTATCTCCATAAGCCATCAAGATGCTTTATGGTTCATGGAGAATATTTCAAGCTCCTGTGAAACAACATATGGTAGAGATATAGCAGTATATGTTAACTGTACACAATGCACAAATACCCACATGAGCTTGTATCTCCATAAGCCATCAAGATGCTTAATGGTTCATGGAGAACATGTCAAGCTCCTGTGAAACAACATATGGTAGAGATATAGCAGTATATGTTAACTGTACACAATGCACAAATACCCACATGAGCTTGTATCTCCATAAGCCATCAAGATGCTTTATGGTTCATGGAGAACATTTCAAGCTCCTGTGAAACAACATATGGTAGAGATATAGCAGTATATGTTAACTGTACACAATGCACAAACACCCACATGAGCTTGTATCTCCATAAGCCATCAATATGCTTAATGGTTCATGGAGAACCTTTCAAGCTCCTGTGAAACAACATATGGTAGCTGTACACAATGCACAAACACCCACATGAGCTTGTATCTCCATAAGCCATCAAGATGCTTTAATGGTTCATGGAGAACATTTCAAGCTCCTGTGAAACAACATACATCCAACACATATAGCCATACACACAAGGACATTAATTGCTAGATAATCATCCAAATCCTATTCATTTAAATATTTTAATTATTCGCTTCAGGTGCGAAAGGTCCGGAGTTTGTGTCCAGCTGTAGCCGTTACGATTGTGCCCTTAAGGCATTTAAATTCCACATTGCCTCTTCTCTCTCCCTCGTGGCGATGGATTCCATCAGGAATGAGGTCTCGAGAGTGATTAATATAAGTTGTTGGAACTTGTTGCCGAACCGAGCTCAAATAAATTTGTATTAACTAAAAGTGAATTTGCGACATTTTGCTTTACGCCAAATGTAAAAAAAACAAATATTTTAAAATGAGAAAAATTGTTGAAACATAAAACAGGTGACATCTATGAATAACTCTTCTTATGGAATTTCCAAAAATAGGTTCACGGGTAGGTGGTGTTCATGAACAAGAGGGTCACGTGGATGAATTACACCGATTCTATAAAAACGGTTTTCCTGTAATTTGACCTAGTGACCTAGTTTCACAATGGCAATAATAATGTGAACTCCGGTTGAAAGCTTCGGACCAAATTCAAACTTGGAGATAATTAATATCTCCAAGGTGACGTCATCTACACATTATCTTAATGACGTTACCTTCGTTTAGTCAATTTATATGATAAAAATCAATGCTACTATATAGCGCAAGAAAGTCATGTTTAGACGACGCCAAAAATGATGCCACTGACAGATCAAGCCCAGTATCATTGTTCTCATTGATAATACAGTCAAACCTGTGTTAGTGGTCAACTTTATTAAGCAGTCAACCTGTATTATATATACAGTCAAACCTGTGTTAGTGGTCACCTCTATTAAGCAGTCAACCTGTATTATATATACAGTCAAACCTGTGTTAGTGGTCAACTCTATTAAGCAGTCAACCTGTATTATATATACAGTCAAACCTGTGTTAGTGGTCACCTCTATTAAGCAGTCACCCTGTATTATATATACAGTCAAACCTGTGTTAGTGGTCACCTCTATTAAGCAGTCAACCTGTATTATATATACAGTCAAACCTGTGTTAGTGGTCACCTCTATTAAGCAGCCACCCTGTATTATATATACAGTCAAACCTGTTTTAGTGGTCACCTCTATTAAGCAGCCACCTGTATTATACATACAGTCAAACCTGTGTTAGTGGTCACCTCTATTAAGCAGCCACCCTGTATTATATATACAGTCAAACCTGTGTTAGTGGTCACCTCTATTAAGCAGTCAACCTGTATTATATATACAGTCAAACCTGTGTTAGTGGTCACCTCTATTAAGCAGTCAACCTGTATTATATATAGTCAAACCTGTGTTAGTGGTCACCTCTATTAAGCAGTCAACCTGTATTATATATACAGTCAAACCTGTGTTAGTGGTCACCTCAATTAAGCAGTCACCCTGTATTATATATACAGTCAAACCTGTGTTAGTGGTCACCTCTATTAAGCAGTCAACCTGTATTATATATACAGTCAAACCTGTGTTAGTGGTCACCTCTATTAAGCAGCCACCCTGTATTAAGCAGCCAGTTTCTAGATTCCCAATATCTTACTTTGTTACATATTTGACCTCTATTAAGCAGCCACCCTGTATTAAGCAGCCACTTTCGAGATTCCCAATATCTTACTTTGTTACATATTTCACCTCCATTAAGCAGCCACCTGTGCTAACCAGCCACTTTCTGTGATTTCCTTAGCTGGCTGCTTAAGACAGGTTTGACTGTATATCAAACTGCAGTGGATGAGAACAATAGGTGTAGATCACTGAGAATAAAATGTGTTATTTCCCTGCTTCCTACAAGTGAAATAACACATTTTATTTCATTATAAATCTCTTTATTTCATGGGAAAGCACATAATAAATGTGATATGTCAGTTGTCTACTGATGCAGTAAACAATTGTTTTTTATAATTATAGTTTATACAAATTTATTTTAGCTCGATTGCGAAACAAGTTCTTACAACTTATTAATCACTCTCGAGACCTCCTTTCTGATGGAATCCATCGCCACGAGGGAGAGAGAAGAGGCAACATGGAATTTAAATGCCTTGCCTAAGGACACAATCGTAACGGCTACAGTGGGGCTCGAACTCCGGACCTTTCGTACCTGAAGCGAACACGCATCCACTGCGCTATCACGACTTCCACTTATATTGTTTTATAATTATAGAGGTAGACAGTCGTTTAATACTCGACACAATTCCTAACCGGTCGCCTGATATTCTACAGTATTTGGAGCATTCTGATAACAAAGGAAGTAGTGATAGCGCAGTGGTAGCTCGTTCGCTTCATGCGCAAATGTTGCGGAGTGTGAGCCCCGCTGGAGCTGTTACAATTGTGCTCTTAGCAAGCAAGGCATTTAAATTCCACATTTCCTCTTCTCTCTCCTTCATGTCGATGGATTCCATCAGGAATGAGGTCTCGAGAGTGATTAATATAAGTTGTAAGAACTTGTTTTGCAATCGAGCTAAAGTAAATTTGTATAAACTAATAACCAAATAATATCAATATTCATATCATATTATTGGTTATATTTTATGACAGATCGTTATGCATGATTTTCTGCATAATCATGTCGGATAAAATTCATTAAATGACAATTAGAAAATATTTATGTTGTAGGATTATTAATTGAATCCAAATATTATAATATACCAGGTGAGCGATTAGCAATAATATACCAGGTGAGCGATTAGCAATAATATACCAGGTGAGCGATTAGCAATAATATACCAGGTGAGCGATTAGCAATAATATACCAGGTGAGCAATTAGCAATTTTGTAGATTCATAGCTACAACACAAATCCGTTACACAACAAATTTTAAATTGTGGAAGGAATGTCGTCTTGATAACTAACTATCTTTCATGCGCATGGTCTCACTTGCTTCAAGGATTCCATCATGAACGAGGTCTCGAGAGCGATTAATCTAAAGTGGTCAGAACTTGTTTCGCAATCGATCAAAACTAAATTAGTAAAATATTTAGTTGACTATAAAGCTGGTTAATGGTTCGTCAATTGGTGAATGAAATAATGTTTTAAATCAAACACATGTAATTTGTTTCACCAACTGATGAAGGTATGTACCAACATTACGGTCCCTTTACTTATGTCATACATATATAACACTTGCGCTTCTTTAATCCATTCAACACCAAGTAAGAAAATTACACTTGGACACAGACGGATCTGTAGTCCAATGGTTAACACGTTGGACTGGTAATCCAGGGATTGCAGGTTCGATCCCCTGTCTGACCCTAATAAAATGAACAGTCTTTCAGATGGGACTTTAAGCCGAGGTCTGGTGTCGGTGCTTTACACCGTGTACGTAAAAGAACCAGAGGAGACTCTGGAACGGGTCTCTGTCTGTATCATTGCACTATCCTCCAAAAATCTAAAATAACTAATCTCTTAAGGAGGCGTCGCTCATATGGGCTACCGGTAGCGACGATATATAAACGGAAAACACAGACTTGGACCAGTTCATTTATTAAAATTGGTAATTTTGTCTAAAAATAGTAATATTACTGGCAAAAAGTACAGATCATGATGAGACGGCTCGTCATCTGGATCTACACTTTTTGCAAGCCTATTTTGAGGTCTGTGGTTGAATGGGTTAAGAAAGCATGTGATTGGATTCTGTAATCATAACTTGGAATTTGACTAGGAGCAAACCCACTTATGTGCAGCTATGGGGGAAGTTATACAAAAACAATTTGTGCCAAAATACCAAAAAAAATCCATACC
This sequence comes from Archivesica marissinica, assembly GCA_014843695.1. NCBI lineage: Eukaryota > Metazoa > Mollusca > Bivalvia > Venerida > Vesicomyidae > Archivesica > Archivesica marissinica. The sequence continues at coordinate 53,632,604 of CM026401.1, read as the reverse complement.
AAATCGTATAGTACAACCACATTTCAATGGAAGAATACTGTCCAGTACCCAAGACGTCTGATCAGGCTCTATGCTGTTTGCTATTTCGGATAGTGAAGCTAAATCACTTGGCTGAATAGTAAACAACATAGATCCTGATCGATCAGATGAGGCGCTATGCCACAGCTGATCTGGATCTGTTGTTTTGCAAATGTGCATAACACACAACACGTACCTATTCATAACACACATCACGTACCTATTCATAACACACATCACGTACCTATTCATAACACATATCACGTACCTATTCATAACATGCAACACGTACCTATTTATAACACACATCACGTACCTATTCATAACACATATCACGTACCTATTCATAACATACAACACGTACCTATTCATAACACACATCACATACCTATTCATAACACACAACACGTACCTATTCATAACACACAACACCTACCTATTCATAACACACATCACGTACCTATTTATAACACACATCACGTACCTATTCATAACACATATCACGTACCTATTCATAACATGCAACACGTACCTATTTATAACACACATCACGTACCTATTCATAACACATATCACATACCTATTCATAACACACATCACGTACCTATTCATAACACACAACACGTACCTATTCATAACATACAACACGTACCTATTCATAACACACATCACATACCTATTCATAACATGCAACACGTACCTATTTATAACACACATCACGTACCTATTCATAACACATATCACATACCTATTCATAACATACAACACGTACCTATTCATAACACACATCACGTACCTATTCATAACACACATCACGTACCTATTCATAACACACAACACGTACCTATTCATAACATACAACACGTACCTATTCATAACATACAACACATACCTATTCATAACACACATCACGTACCTATTCATAACACACATCACGTACCTATTCATAACATACAACACGTACCTATTCATAATACACATCACTTGCATTTTTAAAAATGGAATTACCGTATCATTACCAAAATATTCTGTGCAAAGCAAAGTAAAACATTTGTTTGCTATAGTGTCACCCCATTGAAAGGGCCAGAACATTTCCAACTTATGAGACGGGTGTAGAACAATATCCTCCCATCAAAAAGTCAAGGCAGGGGATATTGTCCGGGGGGGGGGATATTGTCCGTTCCCCTATGAGACATCTAATGTTGAGAACAACATTTCTTCCCCCGAGACCAAACACTAAAGCCAGACACAGACTGAAAGGCAATCAGTACGGTAACTAGCTGATAGCGCGCCAACTGCCAACATCAGCATAAATAAATTCCATGAGAAGGTTCAAACTATAAACCTCGATCTCCATAGTGGCGGACTGACGGACGCCATAATCATATTGTCTATTAATACTATATTAACTTATTCCCACCTCATTCCTGCCTAGAAGCAGCACCTGTGTTAAGCTTGTAAGTGTTATAGAGTTAATGTTTATTAGTTTGTTTGTTCCGGTTTTCCGGCGTCATCATTACCATTTTGGGCTATATCGCTGGCAGGCAGTTTACCTAACAACACCTTTCCTAGGCAGGCTCCAGCGGTTAACTAGTGCGTGGAGCACCAACCTCTGTAAGAAATGGCTACCGTTTTCATATAAATAAACACAGCCTGAGTGGGCTCGAACACGTGATATACAAGTCAACGACAGTAACCACTCTACACGGAGGCGGACATGTTATAAGAGTTCAACCATGGATAAATATTAGAATCGTTTGCACATAAAAAGTGTTACTTTACATCTCTGGTATTAAAAATAGGCATTTATTAAAACAATAAAAACCTAACGTGGATGGGGTGTGGCAGAAACGGCATGGATTCAATCATTGTGGCCCACGTACACTCGTTGTTAACCCTATACTTGTGACACCACGCTACACTAAACACCTTCTGCATCACAATATACGACATGGTCACGCCATTTATTATGTTTTGCTTTTGTGCACATGTTTTGTCAAATACATGATGTGAAATATTTATTTTTGTCAACTACATAGCTCTTAGTTTTTCAAATTGGCTCCATTTTTTTGGTGAAGTGGCGGTGATAAAAAATCAGACGAGGAAACCCTGCGTTTGGTTGTCGGAATTTTATTTTTATTCGGGAAGATTATCTACGGTACAAAGTAGTCTCATTGCCACGCTGTTTGTATGGTTTATATTACACAGTAATACACGCAATAATACACAGTAATACACGCAATAATACACAGTAATACACGCAATAATACAGGTAATATTCTGATGTACTATTGGTTAACCCTTTTCCTCATAAATCCACCTCTAGAGGCCATTACCAATACGACATACATTGACAATGTAGTAGCCAAACTAATGTTCATAAACCCTTTCCCTCATAGATGCACCTCTAGAGGCCATTACCAATACGACATACATTAGACAATGTAGTAGCCAAACCAATGTTCATAAACCCTTTCCCTCATAGATGCACCTCTAGAGGCCATTACCAATACGACATACATTGACAATGTAGTAGCCAAACTAATGTTCATAAACCCTTTCCCTCATAGATGCACCTCTAGAGGCCATTACCAATACGACATACATTAGACAATGTAGTAGCCAAACCAATGTTCATAAACCCTTTCCCTCATAGATGCACCTCTAGAGGCCATTACCAATACGACATACATTGACAATGTAGTAGCCAAACTAATGTTCATAAACCCTTTCCCTCATAGATGCACCTCTAGAGGCCATTACCAATACGACATACATTAGACAATGTAGTAGCCAAACCAATGTTCATAAACCCTTTCCCTTATAGATGCACCTCTAGAGGCCATTACCAATACGACATACATTGACAATGTAGTAGCCAAACTAATGTTCATAAACCCTTTCCCTCATAGATGCACCTCTTGACGCCATTACCAATACGACATACATTGACAATGTAGTAGCCAAACTAATGTTCATAAACCCTTTCCCTCATAGATGCACCTCTAGAGGCCATTACCAATACGACATACATTAGACAATGTAGTAGCCAAACTAATGTTCATAAACCCTTTCCCTCAAGAAGCACCTCTAGAGGCCATTACCAATACGACATACATTAGACAATGTAGTAGCCAAACCATGTTCATAAACCCTTTCCCTCATAGAAGCACCTCTTGACGCCATTACCAATACGACATACATTAGACAATGTAGTAGCCAAACCAATGTTCATAAACCCTTTCCCTCATAGATGCACCTCTTGACGCCATTACCAATACGACATACATTAGACAATGTAGTAGCCAAACCAATGTTCATAAACCCTTTCCCTCATAGATGCACCTCTTGACGCCATTACCAATACGACATACATTAGACAATGTAGTAGCCAAACCAATGTTCATAAACCTTTTTCCTCATAGAAGCACCTCTTGACGCCATTACCAATACGACATACATTAGACAATGTAGTAGCCAAACCAATGTTCATAAACCCTTTCCCTCATAGATGCACCTCTTGACGCCATTACCAATACGACATACATTAGACAATGTAGTAGCCAAACCAATGTTCATAATAAAGGCCAGAATCTCATGTAGTCCCAGTAATATCTATGGAGGTGGGATAGATATGTCGACTACTTATCCACTGCATGATAGCTAAATGGCTGTCGTTTGTATGGAGATATAATAGTATATTAACATAAATCTCTATGTAGTCCCAGTAATATCTATGGAGGTGGGATAGATATGGCCACTACTTATCCACTGCATGATAGCTAAATGGCTGTAGTTTGTATGGAGAAATAATAATATATTAACCTATATCTCTATGAAGTCCCAGTAATATCTATGGAGGTGGGATAGATATGGTGACTACTTATCCACTGCATGACTGCTGTCGTTTATATGGAGATATAATAGTATATTAACCGAAATCTCTATGAAGGAAAGAGTTACAGATGAAAGGAATGTCTTTTCCTTTTGTTATTGTCCTATTATGAATCGGTAAACCAAAAACCAACATGAAACAATATAAAAAAAGAACTTCTCAACTCCATTAAAGCAACAGTGAAGAATACTTTAAAGCGACATTACATTGCAAAAAGGAAATAAAATATCATTTTTTCCGTATAAATGCATTGCTACTCAAAATTATTCTGAATACTATCGAACACTAACATTGAATCAATAAACAGTGTTTTTGTGGTCTACAAACTTTCAAAATTGAAAGTAGGATTACATATAGCGATAAATATGTACCATGTATCGTGTTATTCAGGATACACGCGTTGTATTACGCATGGATGTCGACCCTATTTACATTATTTTATTATGTAAACAAACCGCGTATACGACGTTTGTTTATCAGTTGAAATACTCAGTATTTGACGCAAATATTTGAAAGAATTAAATAACAATATTTTGATATGTCAACAAACAAATTATACCATATAATAGGACATTCCATTCTGTAGAAATTTGCATTGTCATGGATGTAGTGTCGCTTTAACATAAATAAATTACTACAAAAGGCCCCAGCCGAAGACTACGATATATGACTTACTTCCCTTTACTACTCTTTTGTGGAAACAAGATGGTGTGTCCGTTTTATTTACTATCCATTATAATTCCTTTCCATAATTCCTTTTCCTGTTGTTCCCATTTCACAATTTTGACCAAAAAACTACGAAATCTTCAGACACAAAACATCAATGGGGAAATACAGTCAAACCTGTGTTAGTGGTCACCTGTATTAATCAGTGAACCTTTATTAAGCAGCCAGTTTCCATATTCCCAATTTGTTGTTTTATTATACATTTGACCTCTATTAAGCAGCCACCTGTCCTAAGCAGCCAGTTTCCATATACCCAATATGTTGTTTTATTATACATTTGACCTCTATTAAACAGCCAATATGTATTAAGCAGCCAGATTCCATTATTTTGTTTTATTATACATTTGACCTCTATTAAGCAGCCACCTGTGCTAAGCAGCCACTTTCTGTCATTTCCTTGGCTCACTGTTTAACACTGGTTTGACTGTAATGTTCTAAAAAAAATTTGGTTCTAAATTTAATTGTGGGGAGCAATATTATCCGATACACCTAGGATATCAAAATTAAATTCCGTTCCACGGACCAGTCACTAGTGGTTCCACGGACCCGCCACTATAGTGGTTCCACGGACCTGCCACTATAGTGGTTCCACGGACCCACCACTATAGTGGTTCCACAGACCCGACACTATAGTGGTTCCACGGACCCGCCACTAGTGGTTCCACGAACACGCCACTATAGTGGTTCCATGGACATGCCACTATAGTGGTTCCACAGACACGCTACTATAGTGGTTCCACGGACACGCCACTATAGTGGTTCCACGGATCCGCCACTATAGTGGTTCCACAGACACGCTACTATAGTGGTTCCACAGACACGCTACTATAGTGGTTCCACAGACCCGACACTATAGTGGTTCCACAAACATGCCACTATAGTGGTTCCATGGACCAGCCACTATAGTGGTTCCACTGACCACCACTATAGTGGTTCCACAGACCCGCCACTATAGTGGTTCCACTGACCACCACTATAGTGGTTCCACGGACCCGCTACTATAGTGGTTCCACAGACCCGCCACTATAGTGGTTCCACGGACCTGCCACTATAGTAGTTCCACGGACACGCCACTAGTGGTTCCACGGACCAGCCACTAGTGGTTCCACGGACGTGCCACTATAGTGGTTCCACGGACCAGCCACAATAGTGGTTCCACGGACACGCTACTATAGTGGTTCCACGGACCAGCCACTAGTGGTTCCACGGACCCGCCACTATAGTGGTTCCACGGACATGCCACTATAGTGGTTCCACGGACCTGTCACTATAGTAGTTCCACGGACACGCCACTAGTGGTTCCACGGACCAGCCACTAGTGGTTCCACGGACCAGCCACTAGTGGTTCCACGGACCTGCCACTATAGTGGTTCCACGGCGGACCCGCCACTATAGTGGTTCCACGGACACGCTACTATAGTGGTTCCACGGACCAGCCACTAGTGGTTCCACGGACCCGCCACTATAGTGGTTCCACGGACACGCCACTATAGTGGTTCCACGGACACGCCACTATAGTGGTTCCACTGACACGCCACTATAGTGGTTCCACGGACCAGCCACTATAGTGGTTCCACGGACACGCCACTATAGTGGTTTCACAGACCCGACACTATAGTGGTTCCACGGACATGCTACTATAGTGGTTCCATGGACCAGCCACTAGTGGTTCCATGGACCAGCCACTATAGTGGTTCCACAGACCCGACACTATAGTGAAAATTATGAAATCAGACTTTAAGATGGCAATTTATGCAAAGTACAAAAATAATGCACAATTACATTGACAAAATAAATAGTAAGCGAGAAAAATATTAATAAATGTGGGGAGCAATATTATCCGATACACCTAGGATATCAAAATTAAATTTCGTTCCACGGACCAGTCACTAGTGGTTCCACTGACCACCACTATAGTGGTTCCACGGACCTGCCACTATAGTGGTTCCACGGACCCGCCACTATAGTGGTTCCACGGACCCGACACTATAGTGGTTCCACGGACCCGCCACTAGTGGTTCCACGGACACGCCACTATAGTGGTTCCACGGACACGCCACTATAGTGGTTCCACGGACATGCTACTATAGTGGTCCCACGGACACGCTACTACAGTGGTTCCACGGACACGCTACTATAGTGGTTCCACGGACACGCCACTATAGTGGTTCCACGGATCCGCCACTATAGTGGTTCCACGGACACGCTACTATAGTGGTTCCACAGACACGCTACTATAGTGGTTCCACAGACCCGACACTATAGTGGTTCCACGAACACGCCACTATAGTGGTTCCACGGACCAGCCACTATAGTGGTTCCACTGACCGCCACTATAGTGGTTCCACAGACCCACCACTATAGTGGTTCCACTGACCACCACTATAGTGGTTCCATGGACCAGCCATTATAGTGGTTCCACGGACCCGCTACTATAGTGGTTCCACAGACCCGCCACTATAGTGGTTCCACGGACCTGCCACTATAGTAGTTCCACGGACACGCCACTAGTGGTTCCACGGACCAGCCACTAGTGGTTCCACGGACCTGCCACTATAGTGGTTCCACGGACCCGCCACTATAGTGGTTCCACGGACATGCTACTATAGTGGTTCCACGGACCAGCCACTAGTGGTTCCACGGACCCGCCACTATAGTGGTTCCACAGACACGCCACTATAGTGGTTCCACTGACACGCCACTATAGTGGTTCCACGGACCAGCCACTATAGTGGTTCCACGGACACGCCACTATAGTGGTTCCACAGACCTGACACTAGTGGTTCCACGGATATGCTACTATAGTGGTTCCACGGACCAGCCACTAGTGGTTCCATGGACCAGCCACTATAGTGGTTCCACGGACCTGCTACTATAGTGGTTCCACAGACCCACCACTATAGTGGTTCCACGGACCTGCCACTATAGTGGTTCCACAGACCCGACACTATAGTGAAAATTATGAAATCAGACTTTAAGATGGCAATTTATGCAAAGTACAAAAATAATGCACAATTACATTGACAAAATAAATAGTAAGCGAGAAAAATATTAATAAATGAAAGTTGTTGGCTTTCATTGCCTTAGTAACTATGGTAATTAATGTTTTTAACAACCTGCTGTATAATTTGCCAAATATGCCGATATTTGAATATTATGGAAAAAATGAACTAACACACACATTTTATGTTAATTTTATCATATTACTAAAATTCCAATGATTGATAAATATAAATAATCTGAATTAGACGAACTGCCTTATTTACAATATAGTGGGTATTGCGTACACAGCATCCCAAACGTAGCATGCATACCTATCAACACATAATCACTATTGTTTGCTTGTTTGTTCGGGTTTTACGCCTTCATCAGCACCATTTTGGGCTATATCGCTGGCGGGCAATTTACCTAACAACACATTTCCTGGACAGGCTCCAGCGGTTAACCAGTACAGGGCTTGAACCCGTGACCATCAGTGATGATAGGCTACAGTGGTATACAAGACAGTGACCGTAACCACTCGAAAACGGAGGCGGACAAGGACCATCAGTGATGATAGGTTACAGTGGTATACAAGTCAGTGACCGCAACCACTCGACCACGGAGGCGGACAAGGACCATCAGTGATGATAGGTTACAGTGGTATACAAGTCAGCGACCGTAACAACTCGACCACGGAGGCGGACAAGGACCATCAGTGATGATAGGCTACAGTGGTATACAAGTCAGTGACCTTAACCACTCGACCACGGAGGCGGACAATCAGTGATGATAGGCTACAGTGGTATACAAGTCAGCGACAGTAACAACTCGACCACGGAGGCGGACAAGGACCATCAGTGATGATAGGTTACAGTGGTATACAAGTCAGTGACCTTAACCACTCGACCATGAAGGCGGACTGGGACCATCAGTGATGATAGGTTACAGTGGTATACAAGTCAGCGACCGTAACCACTCGACCACGGAGGAAAACTGTCAATATGAAGTGGAAGGAAAACCATATTTGAGGTATATAGAGCCGTGGTAGCGAGTTCGCTTCAGGTGTGAAAGGCCTGGATTTCGAGCCCCGCTGGAGCCGTTATGATTGTGCCCTTAGGCAAGGCATTTAAATTCCATGTTGCCTCTTCTATTTCCCTTGTGGCGATGGATTTCATCAGGAATGAGGTCTCGAGAGTGATTAATATAAAGTTGTAAGAACTTGTTTCGCAATCGAGCTAAAGTAATTTGAACAAACTAAAGAGTAACACAAATACACTCATTCTCAAATTAAAATAATATTGAGCAAATTTTGTAGTTATAAACATACTTCTTTAACCCTTTCCCTCTTGACGCCATTTACAATACGGCATACATTGACAATGTAGTAGCCAAACCAATGCTCATAATTAAGGCCAGACTCTCATGTAGTCCCAGTAATATCTATGGAGGTGGGATAGATATGGCGACTACTGCATGATAGCTAAATGGCTGTCGTTTGTATGGAGATATAATAGTATATTAACCTAAATCTCTATGTAGTCCCAGTAATATCTATGGAGGTGGGATAGATATGGCGACTACTTATCCACTGCATGATAGCTAAATGGCTGTCATTTGCATGGAGATATATTAGTATATTAACCTAAATCTCATGTAGTCCCAGTAATATCCATGGAGGTGGGATAGATATGGCGACTACTTATCCACTGCATGATAGCTAAATGGCTGTCGTTTATATGGAGATATAATAGTATATTAACCTAAATCTCTATGAAGTCCCAGTAATATCTATGGAGGTGGGATAGATATGGCGACTACTTATCCACTGCATGATAGCTAAATGGCTGTCGTTTGTATGGAGATATAACAGTATATTAACCTAAACCTCTATGAAGGAAAGGATAGAACGAAAATGAAATGCTATAAAGTTTTTCCGGTATGGAATCCGAGAATAAATAGACAGATTTTTTAACGTTTATTTGACGTTGCTACAGGTTACCCATATGAGCGACAGGCAGTTTTATCTAACAACACCAGTACTTGGTGCTCCATAAGAAACTGCCAACTTTTTCATATAAAGAGACACGGTCTGAGCAGGGCTCAAACCCGTGCTCATCAGCGATGATTGGCTACAGTGGTATTCAAATCAGCGACCATAACCATGCGACCACGGAGGCTGTCCTAGGACTGAGGCCAGAGAGTGGTTAAACTAATGTTGTTTTACAAATCAAGTTTTTATAATTGAAAATATAACATCAAAGCGGCTATGCTTCAAACAGCTGTCCATGGTGACGAAGGAAAACAAATTGTTGGAGCTTTTAACTCAATCTCACAGGAGAAACATTTTAATAACGCGTTGCCTTTCGGTCACATCCAGCAATTATATTGTTTATGCATACACGATTAATGTGCACTTTATCTGTAATAAAATACGTTTAAACCAACCCAATTTCACATAGATTCTGCACTGGATCTGTGCTATTAAATCCACAAATAGTTAACCCAATTTCACATAGATTCTGCACTGGATCTGTGCTATTAAATCCACAAATAGTTAACCCAATTTCACATAGATTATGCACTGGATCTGTGCTATTAAATCCACAAATAGTTAACCCAATTTCACATAGATTCTGCACTGGATCTGTGCTATTAAATCCACAAATAGTTAACCCAATTTCACATAGATTCTGCACTGGATCTGTGCTATTAAATCCACAAATAGTTAACCCAACTTCACATAGATTCTGCACTGGATCTGTGCTATTAAATCCACAAATAGTTAACCCAATTTCACATAGATTCTGCACTGGATCTGTGCTATTAAATCCACAAATAGTTAACCCAACTTCACATAGATTTATGCACTGGATCTGTGCTATTGAATCGGCAAATAGTTAAAATATTGCATCATACAGTTAAACCTGCTATGAGGACAACCTCTGAATACAGACCACCTGTCTTTAAAGAGCAGTAATTCAGCCTCCCATTAACACATTTCATTCTGGATACATTTAAAGGCTGTTGTAAACAACTTAGATCCAGATCAGCTGCAGCTGATCAGGATCTATGTTGTTTGCTACATAGCCAAGTGTCTTAGCAAGATCATCTGAATAGCAAACAGAACAGCATAGAGCCTGATCAGATGGCACATTCCGTGGCGGCTGATCTGGCTCTATGTTCTTTGCAAATACTGTTTGAACGGTATCCAAAATGAAATGGTTAATTTAAGCCAGTATGTTTATACAAATTTATTTTAGCTCGATTGCGAAACAAGTTCTTTCAACTTATATTAATCACTCTCGAGACCTCATTCCTGATGGAATCCCTCGCCACGAGGGAGAGAGAAGAGGCAACGTGGAATTTAAATGCCTTGCCTAAGGGCACAATCTTAACGGCTCCAGCGGGGCTCGAACTCCGGACCTTTCGCACCTGAAGCGAACGCGCATCCACTGCGCTATCACGACTTTAAGCCAGTAGCAATACAGATTAACGAATCAATAAACACAAACTGTTAGCGAGGACCACGTGGGTGGCATTTCTAGTGGGCCTTCATAGAAAGGTCTTAATTTTAATTATAGATTTTGATATATGGATGCAAAATGGCATCTAGTTTGTAGAATTAGAGAACGGTATATGTCAAATATTAGAGGGTATTCAACGGTTATATTAGACGGCTGCCCATGGCTATAATGTCAAATATTAGAGGGTATTCAACGGTTATATTAGACGGCTGCGCACGGCTATAATGTCAAATATTAGAGGGTATTCAACGGTTATATTAGACGGCTGCCCACAGCTATAATGTCAAATATTAGAGGGTATTCAACGGTTATATTAGACGGCTGCCCATGGCTATAATGTCAAATATTAGAGGGTATTCAACGGTTATATTAGACGGCTGCCCACAGCTATAATGTCAAATATTAGAGGGTATTCAACGGTTATATTAGACGGCTGCCCATGGCTATAATGTCAAATATTAGAGGGTATTCAACGGTTATATTAGACGGCTGCCCACAGCTATAATGTCAAATATTAGAGGGTATTCAACGGTTATATTAGACGGCTGCCCATGGCTATAATGTCAAATATTAGAGGGTATTCAACGGTTATATTAGACGGCTGCCCACAGCTATAATGTCAAATATTAGAGGGTATTCAACGGTTATATTAGACGGCTGCCCACAGCTATAATGTCAAATATTAGAGGGTATTCAACGGTTATATTAGACGGCTGCCCATGCTATAATGTCAAATATTAGAGGGTATTCAACGGTTATATTAGACGGCTGCCCACAGCTATAATGTCAAATATTAGAGGGTATTCAACGGTTATATTAGACGGCTGCCCACAGCTATAATGTCAAATATTAGAGGGTATTCAACGGTTATATTAGACGGCTGCCCACAGCTATAATGTCAAATATTAGAGGGTATTCAACGGTTATATTAGACGGCTGCCCACAGCTATAATGTCAAATATTAGAGGGTATTCAACGGTTATATTAGACGGCTGCCCATGGCTATAATGTCAAATATTAGAGGGTATTCAACGGTTATATTAGACGGCTGCCCATGGCTATAATGTCAAATCTTAGAGGGTATTCAACGGTTATATTAGACGGCTGCCCACAGCTATAATGTCAAATATTAGAGGGTATTCAACGGTTATATTAGACGGCTGCCCACAGCTATAATGTCAATAATTAGAGGGTATTCAACGGTTATATTAGACGGCTGCCCACAGCTATAATGTCAATAATTAGAGGGTATTCAACGGTTTATTAGACGGCTGCCCACAGCTATAATGTCAAATATTAGAGGGTATTCAACGGTTATATTAGACGGCTGCCCACAGCTATGTCAATAATTAGAGGGTATTCAACGGTTATATTAGACGGCTGCACACAGCTATATGTCAAATATTAGAGGGTATTCAACGGTTATATTAGACGGCTGCCCACAGCTATAATGTCAAATATTAGAGGGTATTCAACGGTTATATTAGACGGCTGCCCACAGCTATAATGTCAATAATTAGAGGGTATTCAACGGTTATATTAGACGGCTGCCCATGGCTATAATGTCAAATATTAGAGGGTATTCAACGGTTATATTAGACGGCTGCCCACAGCTATAATGTCAAATATTTGAGGGTATTCAACGGTTATATTAGACGGCTGCCCACAGCTATAATGTCAATAATTAGAGGGTATTCAACGGTTATATTAGACGGCTGCCCACAGCTATAATGTCAAATATTAGAGGGTATTCAACGGTTATATTAGACGGCTGCCCACAGCTATAATGTCAAATATTAGAGGGTATTCAACGGTTATATTAGACGGCTGCCCACAGCTATAATGTCAATAATTAGAGGGTATTCAACGGTTATATTAGACGGCTGCCCATGGCTATAATGTCAAATATTAGAGGGTATTCAACGGTTATATTAGACGGCTGCCCACAGCTATAATGTCAAATATTTGAGGGTATTCAACGGTTATATTAGACGGCTGCCCACAGCTATAATGTCAATAATTAGAGGGTATTCAACGGTTATATTAGACGGCTGCCCACAGCTATAATGTCAAATATTAGAGGGTATTCAACGGTTATATTAGACGGCTGCCCACAGCTATAATGTCAAATATTAGAGGGTATTCAACGGTTATATTAGACGGCTGCCCACAGCTATAATGTCAATAATTAGAGGGTATTCAACGGTTATATTAGACGGCTGCCCACAGCTATGTCAATAATTAGAGGGTATTCAACGGTTATATTAGACGGCTGCCCACAGCTATAATGTCAAATTTTATAGGGTATTTAATGGTTATATTAGACGGCTGTCCATGGCTATAATTATGTCAAATTTTAGAGGGTATTTAACAGTCAGAAGGATGTCCATGGCTATATGTCAAATATTAAGAGGGTCCTCGGTGTATATATAGCCGTGAAAACCCTCAAATATTTGCTATATGGCTGTGAGGACCCTCTGTAATATATATCAACCAAATATTAGAGAGCTGTCCATCCATGGCTATATATCAAATATTAGAGGGTTGTATATGTCTACATTTTTATATGTGAAATATAAGAGAGCTGTCCATGGCTATATATAAACTATTAGAGGGTTGTTCATAACTACTTATGAAATATTAGAGTGTGTCAATGGCAATATAACAAATATTAGAGAGTTGCACATGGAACTACAGTAAATATTAGATAAGTGTCCATGAATACATATCCAATATTAGAGTGTGGTTCATGGCTATGTTGTCAATGGTTTATATTAACATAATAAGAGGGTGGTCGACGGTTGTTCATAAATATATGGGTTCCATGGGTTCTGCATAATATATTAGAGTTATGTCCATGGTTCTGCATACTATATTAGAGTTATGTCCATAGTTCTGCATGATATATTAGAGGGATGTCCATGGTTCTGCATGATATATTAGAGGGTTATCCATGGTTCTGCATAAAATATTAGAGGGATGTCCATGGTTCTGCATAATATATTAGAGGGCTGTCCATGGTTCTGCATAATATATTAGAGGGCTGTCCATGGTTCTGCATAATATATTAGAGGGATGTCCATGGTTCTGCATGATATATTAGAGGGTTCTGCATAATATATTAGAGGGATGTCCATGGTTCTGCATGATATATTAGAGGGCTGTCCATGGTTCTGCATAATATATTAGAGGGCTGTCCATGGTTCTGCATGATATATTAGAGGGATGTCCATGGTTCTGCATAATATATTAGAGGGTTGTCCATGGTTTTGCATAATATATTAGAGGGTTGTCCATGGTTCTGCATGATATATTAGAGGGTTGTCCATGGTTCTGCATGATATATTAGAGGGCTGTCAATGGTTCTGCATGATATATTAGAGGGTTGTCCATGGTTCTGCATAATATATTAGAGGGATGTCCATGGTTATGCATGATATATTAGAGGGCTGTCCATGGTTCTGCATAATATATTAGAGGGCTGTCCATGGTTCTGCATGATATATTAGAGGGTTGTCCATGGTTCTACATCATATATTAGAGGGCTGTCCATGGTTCTGCATAATATATTAGAGGGCTGTCCATGGTTATGCATGATATATTAGAGGGATGTCCATGGTTCTGCATACTATATTAGAGGGTTGTCCATGGTTCTGCTGGATATATTAGAGGGATGTCCATGGTTCTGCATAATATATTAGAGGGTTATCCATTGGTTCTGCATGATATATTAGAGGGCTGTACATGGTTCTGCATGATATATTAGAGGGTTGTCCATGGTTCTCTATAAAATAATACAGGTTGTACATAGCATATTAAGACAGTTGCATATCAATGTATCTCAAATAGAGAGATGTTCATTAAATATTAGAGAGCTGTCAATGGTTGTGTATGACAAATTAGAGAGCTGTTCATGGCTGAACATCAAATATTAGTGAGATATTCACGAACGTAGATCACACATTAATGTCATCGATATACCCAGTACATTGAATAATAGAGAGCTGTCCATATACAGCAAATAGTAGAGAGCAGTCGATGGTTGTAATGAAACATCTGAGCTGTCGATGGTTGCAATGAACCATCAGAGCTGTTGATGGTTGTAATGAAACATCTGAGCTGTCGATGGTTGCAATGAACCATCAGAGCTGTCAATGGTTGTAATGAAACATCTGAGCTGTCGATGGTTGCAATGAACCATCAGAGCTGTCGATGGTTGTAATGAACCATCAGAGCTGTCGATGGTTGTAATGAACCATCAGAGCTGTCGATGGTTGTAATGAACCATCAGAGCTGTCGATGGTTGTAATGAACCATCAGAGCTGTCAATGGTTGTAATGAAACATCTGAGCTGTCGATGGTTGCAATGAACCATCAGAGCTGTCGATGGTTGTAATGAAACATCTGAGCTGTCGATGGTTGTAATGAACCATCAGAGCTGTTGATGGTTGTAATGAACCATCAGAGCTGTCGATGGTTGTAATGAACCATCAGAGCTGTCGATGGTTGTAATGAACCATCAGAGCTGTCGATGGTTGTAATGAACCATCAGAGCTGTCGATGGTTGTAATGAACCATCTGAGCTGTAGATGGTTGTAATGAACCATCAGAGCTGTCGATGGTTGTAATGAACCATCTGAGCTGTCGATGGTTGTAATATATATGAATTATTAGAGAGCTGTCCATGGATACACATCAAACATATGCATCAGAAGGTTGTCCACAGTGGTACATCATGACTTAGAGTGCTGTCTATGGTTGAACACCTACAGTATGGTGGAACACCTACAGTTGATCAGCTGTCCATGGATGTTTGAAGAACGGAGTGGGCAATGGGGTGTATGGTGGAACACCTACAGTTGATCAGCTGTCCATGGATGTTTGAAGAACGGAGTGGGCAATGGGGTGTATGGTGGAACACCTACAGTTGATCAGCTGTCCATGGATGTTTGACGGAGTGGGCAATGGGGTGCATGGTGGAACACCTACAGTTGATCAGCTGTCCATGGATGTTTGAAGAACGGAGTGGGCAATGGGGTGTATGGTGGAACACCTACAGTTGATCAGCTGTCCATGGATGTTTGAAGAACGGAGTGGGCAATGGGGTGCATGGTGGAACACCTACAGTTGATCAGCTGTCCATGGATGTTTGAAGAACGGAGTGGGCAATGGGGTGCAGTGAGTTGAATTGAAATCCTCCATGTAATTGTGTGCCTGAAAATAATGATAAACATGAATACCCCATAAACATGAATACCCAATAAATATGAATGCCCAATAAACATGAATGCCCAATAAACATGAATGCACAATAAACATGAATGTTCAATAAACATGAATGCCCCCATAAACATGAATGCACACCATAAACATGAATTCCCCATAAACATGAATGCCCCATAAACATGAATGCACACTAAACATGAATGTCCAATAAACATGAATGCACAATAAACATGAATGCCCAATAAACATGAATGCCCAATAAACATGAATGTCCAATAAACATGAATACCCCATAAACATGAATTCCCCATAAACATGAATGTCCCATAAACATGAATTCCCCATAAACATAAATGCCCAATAAACATGAATGTCCAATAAACATGAATGCCCCATAAACATGAATGCACAATAAACATGAATACCCCATAAACATGAATTCCCCATAAACATGAATGTCCCATAAACATGAATTCCCCATAAACATAAATGCCCAATAAACATGAATGTCCAATAAACATGAATGCCCCATAAACATGAATGCACAATAAACATGAATACCCCATAAACATGAATTCCCCATAAACATGAATGTCCCATAAACATGAATTCCCCATAAACATAAATGCCCAATAAACATGAATGTCCAATAAACATGAATGCCCCATAAACATGAATGCACAATAAACATGAATACCCCATAAACATGAATTCCCCATAAACATGAATGTCCCATAAACATGAATTCCCCATAAACATAAATGCCCAATAAACATGAATGTCCAATAAACATGAATGCCCCATAAACATGAATGCACAATAAACATGAATACCCCATAAACATGACTGCCCAATAAACATGAATGTCCAATAAACATGAATGTCCAATAAACATGAATGCCCAATAAACATGAATGTTCAATAAACATGAATGCCCCATAAACATGAATGCACAATAAACATGAATACCCAATAAACATGAATGCCCAATAAACATGAATACCCCATAAACATGAATGCCCCATAAACATGAACACCCCATAAACATGAATGCCCAATAAACATGAATACCCCATAAACATGAATACTCCATAAACATGAATGTCCCATAAACATGAATGTCCAATAAACATGAATGCCCAATAAACATGAATGCCCCATAAACATGAATACCCCATAAACATGAATACCCAATAAACATGAATGCCCAATAAACATGAATGTCCAATAAACATGAATGCCCCATAAACATGAATGTCCAATAAACATGAATGCCCCATAAACATGAATGCCCAATAAACATGAATGCCCCATAAACACGAATGCCCCATAAACATGAATGCACAATAAACATGAATACCCCAAAACAACCCAATAAACATGAATGCCCAATAAACATGAATGTCCAATAAACATGAATGTCCAATAAACATGAATGCCCCATAAACATGCATGCACACTAAACATGAATACCCCATAAACATGAATGCCCAATAAACATGAATACACAATAAACACGAATGCCCCATAAACATGAATGCCCCATACACATGAATGCACACTAAACATGAATGTCCAATAAACATGAATGCCCAATAAACATGAATGCCCCATAAACATGAATGCACAATAAACATGAATGCACAATAAACATGAATGCCCCATAAACATGAATGCCCAATAAACATGAATGCACAATAAACACGAATGCACAATAAACACGAATGCACAATAAACATGAATGCACAATAAACATGAATGCCCAATAAACATGAATGCCCCATAAACATGAATGCACAATAAACATGAATACCCCATAAACATGAATGCCCAATAAACATGAATGCCCAATAAACATGAATGTCCAATAAACATGAATGTCCAATAAACATGAATGCCCAATAAACATGAATGTCCAATAAACATGAATGTCCAATAAACATGAATGCCCCATAAACATGCATGCACACTAAACATGAATACCCCATAAACATGAATGCCCAATAAACATGAATGCACAATAAACATGAATGCACAATAAACATGAATTCCCAATAAACATGAATACCCCATAAACATGAATGCCCCATAAACATGAATTCCCCATAAACATGAATGCCCCATACACATGAATGCACACTAAACATGAATGTCCAATAAACATGAATGCACAATAAACATGAATGCCCCATAAACATGAATGCACAATAAACATGAATACCCCATAAACATGACTGCCCAATAAACATGAATGTCCAATAAACAAGAATGCCCAATAAACATGAATGCCCAATAAACATGAATGTCCAATAAACATGAATGCCCAATAAACATGAATGCCCCATAAACATGAACACCCCATAAACATGAATGCCCAATAAACATGAATACCCCATAAACATGAATACTCCATAAACATGAATGTCCCATAAACATGAATGTCCAATAAACATGAATGCCCAATAAACATGAATGCCCCATAAACATGAATACCCCATAAACATGAATGCCCAATAAACATGAATGCTCAATAAACATGAATGCACAATAAACATGAATTCCCAATAAACATGAATGCCCAATAAACATGAATGCACAATAAACATGAATTCCCAATAAACATGAATGCCCAATAAACATGAATGTCCACTAAACATGAATGCCCAATAAACATGAATGCCCCATAAACATGAATGCTCACTAAACATGAACACCACATACACATGAATGCCCCATAAACATGAATGCACAATAAACATGAATACCCAATAAACATGAATGCCCAATAAACATGAATACCCCATAAACATGAATGCACAATAAACATGAATGCCCAATAAACACGAATGCACAATAAACATGAATGCACAATAAACATGAATACCCCATAAACATGATTGCCCAATAAACATGAATGCCCCATAAACATGAATGCACAATAAACATGAATGCACAATAAACATGAATGCCCAATAAACATGAATGCCCAATAAACATGAATGCCCAATAAACATGAATGCCCAATAAACATGAATGCCCCATAAACAGAATGCCCATAAACATGAATGATAATGACCATAACATGATGCCACAATATAAACATGAATGCACAATAAACATGAATGCACAATAAACATGAATGCACAATAAACATGAATGCACAATAAACATGAATGCCCCATAAACATGAATGCCCAATAAACATGAATGCCCCATAAACACCCCATAAACATGAATGCACAATAAACATGAATGCCCCATAAACATGAATGCCCCATAAACATGAATGCACAATAAACATGAATGTCCAATAAACATGAATGCACAATAAACATGAATGTCCAATAAACATGAATGCACAATAAACATGAATGCACAATAAACATGAATACCCCATAAACATGATTGCCCAATAAACATGAATGCCCCATAAACATGAATGCACAATAAACATGAATGCCCAATAAACATGAATGCCCAATAAACATGAATGCACAATAAACACGAATGCACAATAAACACGAATGCACAATAAACATGAATGCACAATAAACATGAATGCCCCATAAACATGAATGCCCAATAAACATGAATGCCCCATAAACATGAATACCCCATAAACATGAATGCACAATAAACATGAATGTCCAATAAACATGAATGCCCAATAAACACGAATGCACAATAAACATGAATGCACAATAAACATGAATGCACAATAAACATGAATACCCCATAAACATGATTGCCCAATAAACATGAATGCCCCATAAACATGAATGCACAATAAACATGAATGTCCAATAAACATGAATGTCCAATAAACATGAATGCCCAATAAACATGAATGCCCAATAAACATGAATGCACAATAAACATGAATGCACAATAAACAGCCACCGAAGCCAACTTGGTGTAATGGACATCACACTGCAAGAGAAGTGCTGTGTCAAGTTTCAAGTCCCACAAGACGCAGGCAGGCAGCAACAAAACATGATCTGTTCTATCCAAATGTTAACACTTTTTTTTATTTTTATTTATTTTTCCTTTTATAGCATACACAACATAATTGTCACATGTTAACACTATACATAGTACTTAATGAACATATACTTATAATTCTTATCTATTTAATATGACTTTGTGCTGACAGTTACAAATATTTCTTATTTCAAAATTCTTGCATCTGATTCATGGATGCCATAAAAGGTTTCCGTCTTAAATGTGACGGATAAATTGTTAAGGTATATAAACATTCATGCAAAGGGGTTTTAGAATACATGGACAATGTTTAAAAAGATAATGTTATTAAAACTCCCAATGATCATAATGTCCCCAATTTAGCACTTAAAGTTCAAATGTTAACACTTACCAGGAAAAGGGCCATGTGGTTTTTTTGCTCTTCTGAATAATCAGCGCCTATGTCTAAGGGAAATGTTAAATTTTCACTGCCTTCCATATATGACCGCATCGCTACAGTACACCACATTCTATCCACTTCTAAGGCCGACCACAGTAACTCTGAAAATATTAAAGAGGGTATTTGTTTGTTTCAGACTGTTCGATTAGCGCGCTCGCTACTCACCAATGCAACCAGGGTTCGATCCTAGGACCTGTATCAATTAGCGCAGTGGTTAGCGCGCTCGCTACTCAACAATGCAACCAGGGTTCGATCCTCGGACCTGTATCGATTAGCGCAGTGGTTAGCGCGCTCGCTACTCATCAATGCAACCAGGGTTCGATCCTCGGACCTGTATCGATTAGTGCAGTGGTTAGCGCGCTCGTTACTCATCAATGCAACCAGGGTTCGATCCTCGGACCTGTATCGATTAGCGCAGTGGTTAGCGCGCTCGCTACTCATCAATGCAACCAGGGTTCGATCCTCGGACCTGTATCGATTAGCGCAGTGGTTAGCGCGCTCGTTACTCATCAATGCAACCAGGGTTCGATCCTCGGACCTGTATCGATTAGCGCAGTAGTTAGCGCGCTCGTTACTCATCAATGCAACCAGGGTTCGATCCTCGGACCTGTATCGATTAGCGCAGTGGTTAGCGCACTCGCTACTCATCAATGCAACCAGGGTTCGATCCTGGGACCTGTATCGATTAGCGCAGTGGTTAGTGAGCTCGCTACTCATCAATGCAACCATGGTTTGATCCTGGTACCTGTATCGATTAGCGCAGTGGTTAGCGTGCTCACTTCTCACCAATGCAACAAAGGTTTGATCCTCGGACCGGGAAGTATGCGAGATAGTACGACATGCCAGATCGAACAGGTGGGTTTTCTCCGGTTTCATCCCACACCAACGACCACATTTATGACACTGAAAGTGATTAATATAAGTTTCTAAGGCTTGTATCGCAATCGTTATATAACAAATATTTATAGTTTAATCTTTGTTTCAGTGAATGAACAAATTATATTTCACTGGATGAATATTGAAGGCATTGTCTCAAAAAAGAATCGATCATTAACAGATACTTTTAAACATAATATGTTATATGTTATATTTCAGGTTTTACGCCTGCATCAGCACCATGTTGGGCTATATCGCCGGCGGGCAGTTTACCTAACAACACCTTTCCTGGGCAGGCTCCAGCGGTTAACCAGTACTTGGGTGCACCAACCTCCGTAAGAAACTGCCAACTTTTTCATATAAATGAGACACGGTCTGAGCGGGGCTCGAACCCGTGACCATCAGTGATGATAGGTTACAGTGGTATACAAGTCAGCGACAATAACCACTCGACAACGGAGGCTGACTTTTAAACATAATACAAATGTAATGTAATCACTACAAATGTTAGCCATGGGTTCCAGTCTGTCGATTTTTCACTTTTTAACTTTTGGCAAAATGACAGCCTGAGGAAACTTGATTTCCGATTGTAGAGCCATCATTTATGAGGATGTAGATTTGAAGAACGACAACTCTTCTCTACAAGATACTATCGCTAAATATAGAAACGGAATTCTATCGGAAATCGCCGAACATGCACGATTATACACGATCATTTCCGAATATACACGAATGCTCCCGAATACTCATTTACATCGGTATTTATCGTTCCGTTGACCCGTAAACAATGGCGGCCAATTATAAAGTTTTATCAACATTGCAGTGCCTCGCTTTAGATTCAAGTACGTCATTAATTAAGTCACGTTAATAGGATTAATGCTAGTCAATAATTACACGGACAATCCGTCCAGTTTCGTCAGGCGTTGATATCATCAGAAACTCAATACGGCCCAATTAATAGTCTCGGTGTTAAAATATATTTATTTGACTGACCAGGCAAAATATATCGACGCCTGTTCCCAGGCTATATAAATGTGTATCATCGCATACTGAACCAATGCTGCACACATTTAGGGTGGGCACATACCAGGTGAACACCCCCACCCCTTAATTTGCTAGTGCTTTACTAGCATAATCAGTTAGATAAACACAAGTGTATTTTTTTAACTTTTAGGAATGGGTCTCATCACGTCTGTATCATTGCACTATCCTCCAAAATCTAAAATTACTAATCTCTTCAATAGGCGTCACTCATATGGGTAACCCAGTATGTTATGTTATATTTCGGGTTTTACGCCTGCATCAGCACCATTTCGGGCTATATCGCCGGCGGGAAGTTTACCTAACAACACCTTTCCTGGGCAGGCTCCAGCGGCTAACCAGTAGTTGGGTGCACCAACCTCCGTAAGAAACTGCCAATTTTTCATATAAATGAGACACGGCCTGAGCATGGCTCGAACCCGTGACCATCAGTGATATACAAGTCAGCGACCGTAACCACTCGACCACAGAGGCGGACGGGTAACCAGTGGCAACGATAAATAAAAGCAGATCACACATAAATACATAAACACATAAAGACACTATACAAGGCTACAGTTGCCAGTACACCAAGGTATGCGTTCAAACCGGACATCGTTCAAACCAGACCAGTCGGACCGGACCTCTTCGCTGCTCAAACTGGACCGTATTACTTATTGTGTATAAAACAGGTAGTTGTTTTGTTGACATTAATTCATAGTTTTAAACTATAAACATAAACTACTACAGTATACAAATTAATAGACGAAATACTGTTAACCCTTTCCCTCATAGAAACACCTCTTGACGCCATTACAAATACGACATACATTGACAATGTAGTAGCAAAACCAATGTTCATAATAAAGGCCAGAATCTCTATGTAGTCTCAGTAATATCTATGGAAGTGGGAGAGATATGGTGACTACTTATCCACTGCATGATAGCTAAATGGCTGTCGTTTGTATGGAGATATAATAGTATATTAACCTAAATCTCTATGAAGTCCCAGTAATATCTATGGAGGTGGGATAGGTATGGCGACTACTTATCCACTGCATGATAGCTAAATGGCTGTCGTTTGTATGGAGATATACTGGTATATTAACCTATATCTCTATGAAGTCCCAGTAATATCTATGGAGGTGGGATAGATATGGCCACTACTTATCCACTGCATGATAGCTAAATGGCTGTCGTTTGTATGGAGATATACTGGTATATTAACCTAAATCTCTATGAAGGAAAGGGTTAATAAACAAGGTAAGTATGCCCTTTATTCTGAAATATGTTTTTTCTAACAAAGCTTCAGAGTTTATTAGGCATAGTGGTTCATCGTCCATACAACATGTATGACGGAACCGTACATCAAATACAATTACAAGTGGAAGACGTGATAGCGCAGTGCAAACGCATTCACTTCATGTGCGAAAGGCCGCGATTTCGAGCCCCGCTGGAGTCGTTACGATTGTGCCCTTAGGCAAGGCATTTAAATTCCACATTGCCTCTTTAGTGGAGCTGATAGGTGCAACTAAACGGACATGTTCACTTTTGGAGGGAAGTCTGATTTTTTGGTACAAATCTAGCCAAAGTGATGTAGTTTATGAAAAGTCTGACAGGCAGTAGTTTCTGACGCTCGCCCATTAATATTTGGTGTGTCTTTAAGGGGTCTCCAGTACTCAGAAATAAAAATTAGAAATTGTCAATATCTGTTTTTCCTTTAATCACATAGGAACATATGCTTTCCTATTTTTATCTTTCAGCAGATGTCAACTTGATGTAGCGCGTTCGCTTCACACGTGCGAAAGGCCCGGAGTTCGAGCCCCGCTGGAGCCGTTACGATTGTGTCCTTAGGCAAGGCATTTAAATTCCACATGCCTCTTCTCTCTCCCTCGTGGCGATGGATTCCATCAGGAATGAGGTCTCGAGAGAGCTAAAATAAATTTGTATAAACTAACTTGATTAGTGTTCTGGAGTAGGCAGAACACCAATTTCGGCCAATTGGAAGTCTGATTGGGCCATAATTGGGTCATTATTTGTTGTTGTGTTGTGCTTATATAATGAATATGTCATTTCCTCTTAATTTTGTTCACTTCTGGCTGGTGATTTTCTATTTTGTATCAGGCTAGATTGTTACTATGGTTACTCCATTAAATGTTAAAATAATCCAATAGGAGACATCAAAGGATACATACTGGTCTCTTTGTGTCTTGTGTCAGAAAGATGATGGGAACCATCTACAAAATTCAGTCATTTACAGAGGAACACACGGGGAGAATACAGGATATATTTCCCTATCTAATAACATTCAAATACTTCATAACCTGTGTGCATTGCCCTTTGACAGAGATCTCACAGAACGGGCGAGATATTACAAGAGGTAAATAGAGAAATGCCAAGGCCGAATCTCCTAGCTCTATATTAACGCCTTTATTAGTGACCAATGCGAAAGGGCATGCTAATTGCAATAATTCATACAGCAACAGATATATTACAGGTCAGTCACAGCTATTGCAATTTCCATAGGCCATATTTTCCCCAAAACTTGTTTGGCACAAAAGACTAGTTTTCAACAGACTAGCCTTTGAGCCACAGGAACATGTCAAATTTCAAGACCGATTGCGGTTTATTTTAATTTCCCACTAATGGCACCCACCCCCTACTCTGAAGGTAATTTGGTGGTGAATGTTGCACTGACACCTGCATTTATAATATGCTGTTTATTTGTCACCAAATATTTTTAAATATTCCAAAATGCAGCTCATATATTGTATTCAGAGAAGACTTGCTGAATTACAAACATATTACACTGATATCCCTCCAATCCACTTATTCAATGACACTCCACAGCCTCCTGGTGTGCTAAGTGTTAATGTACAAGTTGCAAATCTGGAGGCAGGTGCTCAAGAGATAGGATGGATAGAGGTAGGATGGATAGAGTATTTGAGTTGGTACATAAGGAAAAGCTCGACCAAACTGACTATATATCTTGGTCGGGATTTCATGCAGACAAACAAACTGAGGAACCTTGCCCGTCTGTCATAGTTCAACTATTACCTCTCTTTAGAGAAACTGCACATTCCTATGTCATGATGTTACATGGGATGATCAAAGAATGCCACAGAACACCTAAACCAAGGCCATATCCCCGTAGTCGTTGTGGACATTGGTCTTTATCCATTTATAAAGAAAATGCAGTGGACCTGGCCTGATGAGTATGGTGAAACAAAGTTTGTGATTATGATGGGGGGCCTTCATATTCAGACGACCTTCCTTGCTGCTATTGGGCAAATGGTTAGACGGAAGTGGTTGGACTTGTATTATGGCCATTGCTGTGGTAACAACAGAGTGCAGAACCATTGGTCTAGAGAGAGGCTCAAATACAGCAAGCGGCTCATTAAGTCTCCCTTGCTGCTCTTTGTATTTTACAACGACAAGCTTATGACCAATACCAGAAGAATAAGTATAGCCCATTGGAAATGAATGACTGGATCCAGGAACAGTCAAAAGCACACCCACAGTTTGCTTACTGACAGACAGTGATCGAGCTTGAGAGACTACTGATGATGCTTCTGAAAGCCCAACGAGAAGGCTACTACCCTCTGTATCTTGAGGCCTTGAAAGGAATAGTTCCCTGGATGTTTGTCACAGTATGTACGTATCTTGCCAGAATCAATACGGTGATATGGACACATTTTTCAGCCACGAAAACCATGCATGGCCAGATTCATTGGCGGTGAATGGGGTAATGAGAGGTGCAGAAAGTATATCTGATATTCTTACACAGCTGGAACCTATGGAAGATACTCACCCGGTACTGTTCATGTTAAAAGTATCGATGGAGCTGCCTTAACGCAGGGCTTGAAACCGAAGTCAGGCACCGAGAGACCAAAAACCTTCAATGATTATGCTCACAATGTGTTTGTTCCAAACATTCTCAGAAGAATGAACACTTGTGACAGATGTGATGTAGTATGGGATATGTACAGAGATGAAAGTTTAAAAGCACACACCAGAGCAGCCCGAGGAGATGGGGAACCGTTGTGAGTACAAGGAGACACAGAACTACCATGCAACTGGAAGTCTTTTCTAATGAGCTGTCTAATGCACAACTACCTCTTGAGGGCAACATGCTTATCACAACTGTAGATGATGAACCTGTTGTTAATAACAATGATACACTTTGTGTGGATTAGTACCCTGCAACCATGAAGAGGCAGACACCAGACTGCTGCTAAACTGCAAGCATGCTTACAGTAGTGGAAAGCGGAGAATTGTAGTGGTAGCCACATACACAGATGATGTTGTGTTAGCAATAGCAATATCTGCTGTCCGGCAGGACTGTTCTATATGGTAACAGTTTGACCATGGGCGTCAAATGCGCTTTATAGCAACACATCAAATAGTAGCTATATTGGGTCCACTCCGCTCCTCAGCACTGACAGTATTCCATGCATGTATAGGTTGTGATACATGCTCATCCTTTAATGATAGTGGAAAGAACACAGCACGGGAGACCTGGAGAGTGTTTCCAGAAATTACACAAGTCTTTCAGCTTTTATCCCAGTGCCCAGCAGAGTTAACAGAGGAGTAGCTCTGTGTTATTGAGAGATTTACAATCCTTATGTACAAGCACACTTCTGACTTAGTGGAAGTTAACAAAGCAAAAGTACAACTCTATATACACAAGGACAGAGACAACATACCTCCAACTAAGGCAGCATTCACTGAACATACTAAAAGGGCTGCATACACATGGTCATGTGTGGCGTCAAACATTGATAGTTAACCAGGAACTCCCACTTCCACTCAATTGGGGTTGGACAAATGATGGATTTTCACAATATAGGAAGCAAATTATTTGGTAAAAGAGTCACAGCCATGCTTCAGTCATATGCTACATCCCTTTCAGCTGTTGTTTTGTATGGTGGTATGGGGCTATGTAATGGGACACTCAAAAAAAGGGACATGTGGTCAAAAGTGCTGCCTGTCAGATTTTCCTGCATCTGCATCACATTGGCCAACCATATGCAAAAAATTACGCTTCCCTCCAAAAGTGCACATCATTTTACCTATCAGCTCCACTACTTCTCTCTCCTTCATGACGATGGATTCCATTAGGAATGAGGTCTCGAGAATGATTAATATAAGTTGAAATACAGGTAACTTGTTTCACAATCAAGCTAAAATAAATTTGTATAAACTGAAATATAATATACGAGACAATCATGAAATACACAAATAAATGGGTTTGGAGTTTGGAATTACATAACATATATTATGTTATATTTCGGGTTTTACGCCTGCATCAGCACCATTTTGGGCTATATCGCCGGCGGGCAGTTTACCTAACAACACTTTTCCTGGGCAGGCTCCAGCGGTTAACCAGTAGTTGGGTGCACCAACCTCCGTAAGAAACTGCCAACTTTTTCATATAAATGAGACACGGTCTGAGCGGGGCTCGAACCCGTGACCATCAGTGATGATAGGTTACAGTGGTATACAAGTGCGAAAATCTTGGAATCGATTTTATCTTTTTATTATCCGATGCAAATTAGGCGCTAAAAACTGACATTTCATACCTCGATGAAACGCTGAAGGAGAACATTAAAAAGTGTAATATTCGACAAATAACAATATGAAGAATGCATACGATGAGGAACAATGGCGGCGACGCGACCCGATACACGTGTTTGTACTCGGCTCGATATTTATACACCTCCGGATACGCGATGGTACCCAGTTCTGTACTAACAAATACCCTGATAAAAGCTTAAGAAGACACTAAGGGGTTACCTTGACCGTGCTTGTCTTTGCTACACCACTTTTCTAGAATTGGTAATCTTGCGAGGTCTACT
Source organism: Archivesica marissinica (assembly GCA_014843695.1). Lineage (NCBI taxonomy): Eukaryota > Metazoa > Mollusca > Bivalvia > Venerida > Vesicomyidae > Archivesica > Archivesica marissinica. The sequence continues at coordinate 53,604,059 of CM026401.1, read as the reverse complement.
ATATTTGGATACCTGAAATGTAGATAAATTGTGCGAGAGACGGAGATAGAAAAATAATATGAAATAGGCACAATCTATCAACAGGGAAAGCCAATATCAACTTGCCGTACATGAATACATCATTGGCAGTGAAAGGTTCTGGGACCATCTATCAACAGGGAAAAGCCAATATCAACTTGCCGTACATGAATACATTATTGGCAGTGAACGGTTCTGGGACCATTTATCAACGGGGAAAGCCAATATCAACTTGCCGTACACAAATACATTATTGGCAGTGAAAGGTTCTGAGATGGATGATTTCTAAAATGTTCACATGGCGGATTCCAATCTGAATGCTGTTGTTATTGACACAACAGATTCTATTCAGTTACTTTTCTCTATACTAATCTCTTCTTCTTCTCATGCTCCGATTTGATAGTTGTTCTTGAACTTTCTTCAAATATTCCTTTAAATTAGGGATGTTAACGAATACGAATATTCGCTCGGACGTCCGAATAACCGAACACTATTCGGAAAATATTCGAATACCTTCCCGACCGAATATTCGAATAACAAAATCGCTATTCGTTGCCATCCCTACTTTAAATATTAACGATTTTTCTTTTAACATCCAAAACTATTGACTCACTAATACAATAACTTGTGAAATTCTTTAGCATATACCTAGAATAGATTTCACGTATTTTCATTGTATATATATTATTCTCCTGCCTATTGTATATCAATCAATTGATAGGGAGAAGAACTATATACGTTTTCTTTTGTTCTAATCCCTTTCAGTCTACTGCTGTTAAATTATATGTATTTACATCACTATTGCATTTCCATCGAAAACGATTCAATATGTAAAATATTGAACTGTGTGAGGCGCGTAGCGCCGAAGACAGTACCAATATTTTACATATTGGATCCGTTTTCACTTATATCTTACTTAAAACATACACTTATAAGATAGTTGTTTAAACTCACCGGAACTGCAGTAGCTTGACCAGGAGAAAGTTTCCTCGGTTCGTGTGAATAGCCGTCGGATCTCTGAAAGTAACAACAGCCTCATCCAATCAACTCCATTTCCTATCTAATGTCCATCTATAATATATCTGTTTTTCAAGTGGACACATAATACCTAAACCGTAACCCATTCAACACCAAGTAACCGACATGGACTGGTCCATGATATTATTAGATTAAAAGTAAATTACATTTGGAGCAGTTCATTTATCATAATGGGTAATTACCTTTTAGAAAAGAAAGCACTCGGACACTGTGCATTTTATCAAATTGAATTGTCCAACAATGTAATTCACATATGATCTGGTGGTGTCCATTTTATCAACTTGAATTGTCCAACAATGTAATTCACACATGATCTGGTGGTGTCCATTTTATCAACTTGAATTGTCCAACAATGTAATTCACACATGATCTGGTGGTGTCCATTTTATCAACTTGAATTGTCCAACAATGTAATTCACACATGATCTGGTGGTGTCCATTTTATCAACTTGAATTGTCCAACAATGTAATTCACACATGATCTGGTGGTGTCCATTTTATCAACTTGAATTGTCCAACAATGTAATTCACACATGATCTGGTGGTGTCCATTTTATCAACTTGAATTGTCCAACAATGTAATTCACACATGATCTGGTGGTGTCCATTTTATCAACTTGAATTGTCCAACAATGTAATTCACACATGATCTGGTGGTGTGCATTTTATCAAATTGAATTATCCAACAATGTAATTCACACATGATCTGGTGGTGTCCATTTTATCAACTTGAATTGTCCAACAATGTAATTCACACATGATCTGGTGGTGTCCATTTTATCAAATTCAATTGTCCAACAATGTAATTCACACATGATCTGGTGGTGTTCATTTTATCAACTTGAATTGTCCAACAATGTAATTCACACATGATCTGGTGGTGTCCATTTTATCAACTTGAATTGTCCAACAATGTAATTCACACATGATCTGGTGGTGTCCATTTTATCAACTTGAATTGTCCAACAATGTAATTCACACATGATCTGGTGGTGTCCATTTTATCAAATTCAATTGTCCAACAATGTAATTCACACATGATCTGGTGGTGTCCATTTTATCAACTTGAATTGTCCAACAATGTAATTCACACATGATCTGGTGGTGTCCATTTTATCAACTTGAATTGTCCAACAATGTAATTCACACATGATCTGGTGGTGTCCATTTTATCAACTTGAATTGTCCAACAATGTAATTCACACATGATCTGGTGGTGTCCATTTTATCAACTTGAATTGTCCAACAATGTAATTCACACATGATCTGGTGGTGTCCATTTTATCAACTTGAATTGTCCAAAAATGTAATTCACACATGATCTGGTGGTGTCCATTTTATCAACACATCTTATATGCGAGTGCACGCCAGAACCCACAGATTTCATGACCAAAGTAGGGTGGGAGGTTATGGTCGGTACAGTGAAATTTCTTTATTTTTTAAACACTGTACCATCTCACATACTTGTATGTATCATCGAGGATCAAACCCTGGTTGCATTGGTGAGAAGCGAGCACTAATCACTGCGCTAATCGGAGAGCCGAAATAATGTCGGCTCAAAGGTGGATGGTCTCTCCGTCACAACAGACTGACCTCAGTTTTATAATCAGAAAATTAGTAGATAGAATGGGAAATGCTACGACAGCCTCGAAAATGAATAAAAAATACTTACAAAGTAGTTAACATTTCATCCCTGGTTCTTCTTACCAATAGCACGGGACCAGGGTAGCTGAAATGATACAAGGACACATCAAGGCTCAGGCTACTTCGGATACTGTATATTACTCATTAATCGTGTGAGCTTGCCTCTCCACCACTCCTTTCCGAATCTCTCATTTTGATCACGAAAACTTTATTTATTTTACAACGATTGCGAAACAAACTTTAACACCTGATGAAAGCGTAAATGTGGTCATTCGTGTGGGATGAAACCGGAGAAAACCCACCTGTCCGATCTGGCGACAACCGAACCAACTCACATACTTCCCGGTCAGAGGATCGAACCCGGGTTGCATTGGTGAGAAGCGAGCGCACTAACCACTGCGCTAATCGGACAGCCGATCGGAAACGAAAACTTAATATATACAAATTATACAAATCGATTGCGAAACAAATTCTTACACGAAAACTTTAATTTGAATGTGTGGACACGAGATCATATGCAAAGTCAATTCTATTTTAGAGAAATTTGATTCTGTGAAGGAATTCTTTCTTGAATCATCGCGAAAATAATACGCGCACAAATAAGTAGTGGTTTACAGTAGTGTTTGAGTTAACTAAACAGGATTCTTGATCTAGAATCCAGGTCTATGTATTAAATCCATTCATTTATACACTTAATGGCTAATGAGTGAGCGAGTGAGTATTTCGCTTAACAGAGTATTTAGTTTAACGGCGCTTCAGCACAGTTCAGGCTATATCGTGCCAGATTAAGTATATTGTATACAAGCTAGCTAAAAATATATGTAGATAAAATACATGTATGTAGTAAAATTGTAATGACGAAAGGTCAATTGCAACAAAATTTATCAAGATGTAAAAATGTAATGACAAAAACGTTAGTTGTAAAACTGTATATAAACCAGTAAAACGTTACAATTTATGGAAAAGATGCGATTCTTTTAAAAATGCAATAATATACCTAAAATCAACTGTGTTCTTCATTGTCATAACTGTATAGTATTTTTTACTTAATGTCTAATACGGTAGTGCATGGGGCCCATATATCCAAACATACGGTAGTGTACAGAGCCCACCTAACCAAGCATACGGAAACTGTACATCTGAGCGTACAAGAGACTGTCTATGGGGAGTGAATGAATGCAAATACTAAGACATACCCAGGTCCAGAGGTTATAGAAATAGAACTTTTCTCAGATCTTGAGCTCAAGAAATTTGATTGGTTGAGTCTGAGATTTGCTCTTGGCTCGACCAATCAGAAGCTTGAGATTGAGTTTGAAATTGGAGAAAAGTTTTATAACATCCATGCCAGGAAAGTACACTCTAGAACACTCGGTTATACAGACTATGTACACTCGTATATACTCGTGTATACTCTAGAACACTCGGTTATACAGACTATGTACACTCGTGTATACTCTAGAACACTCAGTTATACAGACTATGTACACTCATGTACACTCTAGAACACTCGGTTATACAGACTATGTACACTCGTGTATACTCTAGAACACTCGGTTATACAGACTATGTACACTCGTGTATACTCTAGAACACTCAGTTATACAGACTATGTACACTCGTGTATACTCTAGAACACTCGGTTATACAGACTATGTACACTCGTGTACACTCTAGAACACTTGGTTATACAGACTATGTACACTCGTGTATACTCGTGTATACTCTAGAACACTCGGTTATACAGACTATGTACACTCGTGTATACTCTAGAACACTCGGTTATACAGACTATGTACACTCGTGTATACTCGTGTATACTCTAGAACACTCGGTTATACAGACTATGTACACTAGTGTATACTCTAGAACACTCGGCTATACAGACTGTGTACACTCGTGTATACTCTAGAACACTCGGTTATACAGACTATGTACACTCGTGTATACTCTAGAACACTCGGCTATACAGACTATGTACACTCATGTATACTCTAGAACACTCGGTTATACAGACTATGTACACTCGTGTATACTCTAGAACACTCGGTTATACAGACTATGTACACTCGTGCATACTCGTGTATACTCTAGAACACTCGGTTATACAGACTATGTACACTCGTGTATACTCGTGTATACTCTAGAACACTCGGTTATACAGACTATGTACACTCGTGTATACTCTAGAACACTCGGCTATACAGACTATGTACACTCGTGTATACTCTAGAACACTCGGTTATACAGACTATGTACACTCGTGTATACTCTAGAACACTCGGCTATACAGACTATGTACACTCATGTATACTCTAGAACACTCGGTTATACAGACTATGTACACTCGTGTATACTCTAGAACACTCGGTTATACAGACTATGTACACTCGTGCATACTCGTGTATACTCTAGAACACTCGGTTATACAGACTATGTACACTCGTGTATACTCGTGTATACTCTAGAACACTCGGTTATACAGACTATGTACACTCGTGTATACTCTAGAACACTCGGCTATACAGACTATGTACACTCGTGTATACTCTAGAACACTCGGTTATACAGACTATGTACACTCATGTATACTCTAGAACACTCGGCTATACAGACTATGTACACTCATGTATACTCTAGAACACTCGGTTATACAGACTATGTACACTCGTGTATACTCTAGAACACTCGGTTATACAGACTATGTACACTCGTGTATACTCTAGAACACTCGGCTATACAGACTATGTACACTCATGTATACTCATGTATACTCTAGAACACTCGGTTATACAGACTATGTACACTCGTGTATACTCTAGAACACTCGGCTATACAGACTATGTACACTCGTGTATACTCTAGAACACTCGGTTATACAGACTATGTACACTCGTGTATACTCTAGACCACTCGGCTATACAGACTATGTACACTCATGTATACTCTAGAACACTCGGTTATACAGACTATGTACACTCGTGTATACTCTAGAACACTCGGTTATACAGACTGTGTACACTCGTGCATACTCGTGTATACTCTAGAACACTCAGTTATACAGACTATGTACACTCGTGTATACTCGTGTATACTCTAGAACACTCGGTTATACAGACTATGTACACTCGTGTATACTCTAGAACACTCGGTATTACAGACTATGTACACTCGTGTATACTCGTGTATACTCTAGAACACTCGGTTATACAGACTATGTACACTCATGTATACTCTAGAACACTCGGTTATACAGACTATGTACACTCGTGCATACTCGTGTATACTCTAGAACACTCGGTTACACAGACTATGTACACTCATGTATACTCTAGAACACTCGGTTATACAGACTATGTATACTCCTGTATACTCTAGAACACTCGGTTATACAGACTATGTACACTCGTGTATACTCTAGAACACTCGGCTATACAGACTATGTACACTCGTGTATACTCTAGAACACTCGGTTATACAGACTATGTACACTCGTGTATACTCTAGAACACTCGGCTATACAGACTATGTACACTCATGTATACTCATGTATACTCTAGAACACTCGGTTATACAGACTATGTACACTCGTGTATACTCTAGAACACTCGGCTATACAGACTATGTACACTCGTGTATACTCTAGAACACTCGGTTATACAGACTATGTACACTCGTGTATACTCTAGAACACTCGGCTATACAGACTATGTACACTCATGTATACTCTAGAACACTCGGTTATACAGACTATGTACACTCGTGTATACTCTAGAACACTCGGTTATACAGACTATGTACACTCGTGTATACTCTAGAACACTCGGTTATACAGACTATGTATACTCATGTATACTCTAGAACACTCGGTTATACAGACTATGTACACTCATGTATACTCTAGAACACTCGGTTATACAGACTATGTACACTCGTGCATACTCGTGTATACTCTAGAACACTCGGCTATACAGACTATGTACACTCGTGTATACTCTAGAACACTCGGTTATACAGACTATGTACACTCATGTATACTCTAGAACACTCGGTTATACAGACTATGTACACTCGTGTATACTCTAGAACACTCGGTTATACAGACTATGTACACTCGTGTATACTCTAGAACACTCGGTTATACAGACTTTGTACACTCGTGTATACTCTAGAACACTCGGCTATACAGACTATGTACACTCGTGTATACTCTAGAACACTCGGCTATACAGACTATGTACACTCGTGTATACTCTAGAACACTCGGCTATACAGACTACGTACACTCATGTATACTCTAGAACACTCGGTTATACAGACTATGTACACTCGTGTATACTCTAGAACACTCGGTTATACAGACTATGTACACTCGTGCATACTCGTGTATACTCTAGAACACTCGGTTATACAGACTATGTATACTCGTGTATACTCTAGAACACTCGGTTATACAGACTATGTACACTCATGTATACTCTAGAACACTCGGTTATACAGACTATGTACACTCATGTATACTCTAGAACACTCGGTTATACAGACTATGTACACTCGTGCATACTCGTGTATACTCTAGAACACTCGGTTATACAGACTATGTACACTCGTGTATACTCTAGAACACTCGGTTATACAGACTATGTAAACTCGTGTATACTCTAGAACACTCGGTTATACAGACTATGTACACTCGTGTATACTCTAGAACACTCGGTTATACAGACTATGTATACTCGTGTATACTCTAGAACACTCAGTTATACAGACTTTGTACACTCGTGTATACTCTAGAACACTCGGCTATACAGACTTTGTACACTCGTGTATACTCGTGTATACTCTGATATGAGTGTCTTGCGTACAGATACCATCACACAGATTGTGGCAGGGCTCAAACCCGTAATCCCCCGGGTACAAGGAAAGCCACGACTTCTGTGTTATGTTTACATGTGTATTTGTTAATTTTCAATAAATAAATGAGTTTGAGCCCCACTGGAGCCGTTACGATTGTGCCCTTAGGCATGGCATTTAAATTCCACATTGCCTCTTCTCTCTCCTTCATGGCAATGGATTCCATCAGGAATGAGGTCTCGAGTGATTAATATAAGTTATAAGAGCTTGTTTCGCAATCAAGCTAAAATAAATTTGTATAAACTAACAAGAAATAAAAAGAACAAAAACAAAGATGGCGACCGTATCCATGGCGACAACTCATACCCACCTTATTAACTGGGATGCTATATCAAGATGTAGATATCTGTTAATTGTTTTTTCTACAAGACTCTCTGAAATACAACAAAATGCATTGATAAACAGGGATCATTCTAGAGGGCGATGTGGGAAAAATAGTCGCCATAGGGACCCTGACTTCGCCCTCTGGGGGCCCCACTTCTCCCTAAAACAAAATTGTGTCTAGTAACACTAGTACACTGGCCCATTATAAAGCACTGCTTCTATTCAAATGTTGTATTTAATGGTTGTACTGTGCATTTTAACCCTATTTTGCAGACGTATATTAAAGAACACCATTTAAGGAAGCGATCACGCGCTTTCTCACTTCTCCCAAAAATTATGACCCAGAATGAACCCTGGATAAATCACACTTTATATATATATATTATTATACCAGATTTGTATAGCACTCTTTTCATACAGAAATTATACGTTCAACAAGTGCTTAACATTAATTTAGCATAGTAAGACATTTTTACAACATACGTTGCAATAGTCTACATTAAGGACAACAAAAAATAACAATAAAAATAAAAAAAGGTAAAATGTTCATCAAAAATATTAAGAAAAGTACATAAAAGAATAAAGGTTAAGAATTAAAATGCTATAGGCGATGTGCCTATGTGTTAGATGGAACATACCAAACTAAAATCTACTTCCAAGAAGTGTATCACAGAGTGTAGCCGGTCCAGTGATTGGGTGGATCCCTACCTACGAGGCTCCCGCTACACCTGTGATACTCCCCTCGGAATAGCCTCATGTATCACAGAGTGTAGCCGGTCCAGTGATTGTGTCGATCCCTACCTACGAGGCTCCCGCTACACCTGTGATACTCCCCTCGGAATAGCCTCCATTTGACTGTTACACCAATACTAATATTCTAAAATGTTCCGTGCAATTTTCTTAAAACACCAAATATATAGAAAGCTTTCACTTACAAACATTGCATTTATTTATCGCCCCCCCCCCCCCTTCTCCCCCACAACTTTGGGGTGATTCCCCCAGAAGTATGTTAGTCAGTTTATTTATTGTCATCCATACAACGTTGGGGCAATGCCTCCAGAAGAAAGTTTGTTTGTTCGTGTTTTATGCCTTCATCAGCACCATTTTGGGATATACCACCGATGGGCAGTTTACCTAACAATACATTTCCTGGGCAGGCTCCAGCGGTTAACCAATACTTGGTGCACCAACATCCGTAATAAACTGCCAATTTTTCTATATAAGGAGGCACGGTCTGAGCGGGCCTCAAACAAGTGACGATCAGGGATGATAGGTTACAGTGGTATACAAGTCAGCGACCTTAATCACTCGACCACGGAGGCGGACCCGTGACCATCAGTGATGATAGGTTACAGTGGTATACAAGTCAGCGACCGTAACCACTCGACCACGGAGGCGGACCAAATAATAATATAACGCTATCGATCTATATAGAGTAAATGCAGGCGCTATTGATGCATAGAGAAAATGCGGGCGCTATAAAATACTTAGGAATTTATTTATTGGAGGCAAGATGGAGGATAGTGCAAGATACAGAAGTCCAGAAGCGTCCCTGGGTAATTTACATGCACAGTGCACGGTGTATAGCACCGATATATCAAACCTTGATTTAGTATCCCATTTAAAAGAATCTTTAACCCATTCAACACCAAGTAACTCACATGGACTGGTCCATGATATTCATAAACCAATAAATGAATCAGAAAATCACATTTGGACAAGTTCATTTATCAAAATGGGTAATTATGTCTAAAAATAGTCATATCACTGGCAAAAAGTGCAGATCCTGATGAGACGGCTCGTCACGAGCCGGCTCATCTGGATCTACACTTTTTGTAAGCCTATTTAGAGGTCTGTGGTGTTGAAAGGGTTAATATAATTAAAGCGGGATAGGACGGGTTATCAAATGAACTAGTCGATTTGGGCTCCCCATATTATATTATATTTTATGATTGCGAAGCAAGTTTTAACAACTTATATTAATCACTCTCGTTGGCGCGGATGAACGCGTAAATGTGGTCATTCGTGTGGGAAGAAACCAGAGTACCCGGAGAAAACCCACCTGTCCGATCTGGCGACCACACACCCACATCTCACATACTTCCCAGTCCGAGTATTGAACCTGGGTTGCATTGGTGAGAAGTGAGCACGCTAACCAATGCGCTAACCGGACAGCCTGTCCCATCTAAAAGAATCTTTAATATAATTAAAACGGAATAGTACGGGTTATCGAATGAACAAGTGGATTTGGGCTCCCACATATTAACCATATGTGTCACTGAAAAAGTTGTTTAGCAAGTTGATGTCATTTATATGTGCTTTATATTGTGCTCTTTTCTAAAGTTCCATGTCACTGCCTGTTTTTACTTAATTGCTACAAACATGTATACTGTTTTATGCAATAAACTTATTGTATTTATATGTTTCGAGTAACACACACACACGCACACGCACAGTTATGTTCTGTTCTGATTAAAAGCATTTGAAACTTCTTACTTGCAAACTCCGGCATTTTTGCTAGAGCGAGAGGCATCATCTCGTCAAACGTGGCATCCAGGATCTGTAACGATAATAAATACCCTAATAAATACCCATCTGTAACGATAATAAATACCCATCTGTAACGATAATAAATACCCATCTGTAACGATAATAAATACCCTAATAAATACCCATATGTAACGATAATAAATACCCATCTGTAACGATAATAAATACCCATCTGTTTCACGTACAATGCTCGGCCATAAGTCCATGGTCAAATTTTGGCTTGTTAACCCATTCAACACATGTTTTTTTAATTATTTTCTTTCTTTTTTCCTATTGTTTCATTTTAGTACCGGTAACTTCTTGTCATTAAATTATTGATGGATTTATTAAAATAGTTTTGTTTTTTTCCCGAATCCTTCATCTTTATATTTCTCATTTTCGTCTTTAAAATTAACATTACCGACCTATCTAATTCTAAATTTAGGTTTATTAGTTTCCAGTTAATCAATATCAACATAGATACAACTATAATTGATAGTATTGAGACGATATTGCACATTTTGTTAAATAAAGTTTGATTATTGAGAAGGGCCGTTTTCTAATGTTGGTTATAACTTGTGGCCCGACCCTTTTGCTATGTTACACAAATGTATATATGTGCCTTATAATCTGTTAACTTATTTCACATCTGATTCATGCTCGTATGTAATATTGTATTGTCGAATGTATTACATATGCAATAAAATATGGTTAAATAAAAAAACACATATCGGAATAACTCAGAAATATTGTAATACGACAAAATATGTATTTGAATACAAATTGTTATATAGCTTAGATATACATAGTTATGTATATTATATAATTGTTATATAGCTTAGATATACATAATTATGTATATTATATAATTGTTATATAGCTTAGATATACATAGTTATGTATATTATATAGCTTAGATATACATAGTTACGTATATTATATAGCTT
>CM026401.1:53537109-53591648 GCA_014843695.1 Archivesica marissinica | reverse complement strand
TATGTTATATAGATATAAAGTTGTTCCTGGAACCGCTATGTTATATAGATATAAAGTTGTTACTAGAACCGCTATGTTATATAGATATAAAGTTAATGCTGGAACCGCTATGTTATATAGATATAAAGTTGTTCCTGGAACCGCTATGTTATATAGATATAAAGTTGTTACTGGAACCGCTATGTTATATAGATATAAAGTTAATGCTGGAACCTCTATGTTATATAGATATAAAGTTGATCCTGGAACCGCTATGTTATATAGATATAAAGTTAATCTGGAACCCTATGTTATATAGATATAAAGTAATCTGGAACCCAAAAAAAACAACGCTATGTTATATAGATATAAAGTTAATGCTGGAACCGCTATGTTATATAGATATAAAGTTGATGCTGGAACTGCTATGTTATATAGATATAAAGTTAATGCTGGAACCGCTATGTTATATAGATATAAAGTTAATGCTGGAACCTATGTTATATGATTAAAGTTGTTACTGGAACCGCTATGTTATATAGATATAAAGTTGTTACTGGAACCGCTATGTTATATAGATATAAAGTTGTTACTGGAACCGCTATGTTATATAGATATAAAGTTGTTACTGGAACAGCTATGTTATATAGATATAAAGTTGTTCCTGGAACCGCTATGTTATATAGATATAAAGTTGTTCCTGGAACCGCTATGTTATATAGATATAAAGTTAATGCATGAACCGCTATGTTATATAGATATAAAGTTGTTACTGGAACCGCTATGTTATATAGATATAAAGTTGTTACTGGAACCGCTATGTTATATAGATATAAAGTTAATGCTGGAACCTCTATGTTATATAGATATAAAGTTAATGCTGGAACCGCTATGTTATATAGATATAAAGTTAATGCTAACCGCTATGTTATATAGATATAAAGTTGTTCTGGAACCGCTATGTTATATAGATATAAAGTTGTTACTGGAACCGCTATGTTATATAGATATAAAGTTGTTACTGGAACCGCTATGTTATATAGATATAAAGTTAATGCTGGAACCGCTATGTTATATAGATATAAAGTTGATGCTGGAACCGCTATGTTATATAGATATAAAGTTATTACTGGAACCGCTATGTTATATAGATATAAAGTTGTTACTGGAACCGCTATGTTATATAGATATAAAGTTAATGCTGGAACCGCTATGTTATATAGATATAAAGTTGTTACTGGAACCGCTATGTTATATAGATATAAAGTTAATGCTGGAACCTCTATGTTATATAGATATAAAGTTAATGCTGGAACCGCTATGTTATATAGATATAAAGTTGTTACTGGAACCGCTATGTTATATAGATATAAAGTTGTTACTGGAACCGCTATGTTATATAGATATAAAGTTAATGCTGGAACCGCTATGTTATATAGATATAAAGTTGTTACTGGAACCGCTATGTTATATAGATATAAAGTTGATGCTGGAACCGCTATGTTATATAGATATAAAGTTAATGCTGGAACCGCTATGTTATATAGATATAAAGTTAATGCTGGAACCGCTATGTTATATAGATATAAAGTTGTTCCTGGAACCGCTATGTTATATAGATATAAAGTTGTTACTGGAACCGCTATGTTATATAGATATAAAGTTAATGCTGGAACCGCTATGTTATATAGATATAAAGTTGTTGCTGGAACCGCTATGTTATATAGATATAAAGTTGTTACTGGAACCGCTATGTTATATAGATATAAAGTTGTTGCTGGAACCGCTATGTTATATAGATATAAAGTTGTTCCTGGAACCGCTATGTTATATAGATATAAAGTTAATGCTGGAACCGCTATGTTATATAGATATAAAGTTGTTGCTGGAACCGCTATGTTATATAGATATAAAGTTAATGCTGGAACCGCTATGTTATATAGATATAAAGTTGTTACTGGAACCGCTATGTTATATAGATATAAAGTTGTTACTGGAACCGCTATGTTATATAGATATAAAGTTGTTACTGGAACCGCTATGTTATATAGATATAAAGTTGTTACTGGAACCGCTATGTTATATAGATATAAAGTTGTTACTGGAACCGCTATGTTATATAGATATAAAGTTGTTCCTGGAACCGCTATGTTATATAGATATAAAGTTAATGCTTGAACCGCTATGTTATATAGATATAAAGTTGATACTGGAACCGCTATGTTATATAGATATAAAGTTGTTACTGGAACCGCTATGTTATATAGATATAAAGTTGTTCCTGGAACCGCTATGTTATATAGATATAAAGTTAATGCTTGAACCGCTATGTTATATAGATATAAAGTTGTTACTGGAACCGCTATGTTATATAGATATAAAGTTGTTACTGGAACCGCTATGTTATATAGATATAAAGTTGTTACTGGAACCGCTATGTATATAGATATAAAGTTGTTACTGGAACTGCTATGTTATATAGATATAAAGTTAATGCTGGAACCGCTATGTTATATAGATATAAAGTTGTTCCTGGAACCGCTATGTTATATAGATATAAAGTTGTTGCTGGAACCGCTATGTTATATAGATATAAAGTTGTTACTGGAACCGCTATGTTATATAGATATAAAGTTAATGCTGGAACCGCTATGTTATATAGATATAAAGTTAATGCTGGAACCGCTATGTTATATAGATATAAAGTTAATGCTGGAACCGCTATGTTATATAGATATAAAGTTGTTCCTGGAACCGCTATGTTATATAGATATAAAGTTGTTACTGGAACCGCTATGTTATATAGATATAAAGTTAATGCTGGAACCGCTATGTTATATAGATATAAAGTTGTTCCTGGAACCGCTATGTTATATAGATATAAAGTTGTTCATTGAACCGCTATGTTATATAGATATAAAGTTAATGCTGGAACCGCTATGTTATATAGATATAAAGTTGTTCCTGGAACCGCTATGTTATATAGATATAAAGTTGTTCCTTGAACCGCTATGTTATATAGATATAAAGTTAATGCTGGAACCGCTATGTTATATAGATATAAAGTTAATGCTGGAACTGCTATGTTATATAGATATAAAGTTAATGCTGGAACCGCTATGTTATATAGATATAAAGTTAATGCTGGAACCGCTATGTTATATAGATATAATGTTAAGCTGGAACTGCTATGTTATATAGATATAAAGTTAATGCTGGAACCGCTATGTTATATAGATATAAAGTTAATGCTGGAACCGCTATGTTATATAGATATAAAGTTGTTACTGGAACCGCTATGTTATATAGATATAAAGTTAATGCTGGAACCGCTATGTTATATAGATATAAAGTTGTTACTGGAACCGCTATGTTATATAGATATAAAGTTAATGCTGGAACCGCTATGTTATATAGATATAAAGTTGTTACTGGAACCGCTATGTTATATAGATATAAAGTTGTTACTGGAACCGCTATGTTATATAGATATAAAGTTGTTACTGGAACCGCTATGTTATATAGATATAAAGTTAATGCTGGAACCGCTATGTTATATAGATATAAAGTTGTTACTGGAACCGCTATGTTATATAGATATAAAGTTGTTCCTGGAACCGCTATGTTATATAGATATAAAGTTGTTCCTGGAACCGCTATGTTATATAGATATAAAGTTGTTACTGGAACCGCTATGTTATATAGATATAAAGTTGTTACTGGAACCGCTATGTTATATAGATATAAAGTTGTTACTGGAACCGCTATGTTATATAGATATAAAGTTAATGCTGGAACCGCTATGTTATATAGATATAAAGTTAATGCTGGAACCGCTATGTTATATAGATATAAAGTTGTTATGGAACCGCTATGTTATATAGATATAAAGTTAATGCTGGAACCGCTATGTTATATAGATATAAAGTTAATGCTGGAACCGCTATGTTATATAGATATAAAGTTGTTGCTGGAACCGCTATGTTATATAGATATAAAGTTGTTCCTGGAACCGCTATGTTATATAGATATAAAGTTGTTACTGGAACCGCTATGTTATATAGATATAAAGTTTGCTGGAACCGCTATGTTATATAGATATAAAGTTGTTCCTGGAACCGCTATGTTATATAGATATAAAGTTGTTCCTGGAACCGCTATGTTATATAGATATAAAGTTAATGCTGGAACCGCTATGTTATATAGATATAAAGTTGTTACTGGAACCGCTATGTTATATAGATATAAAGTTGTTACTGGAACTGCTATGTTATATAGATATAAAGTTAATGCTGGAACCTCTATGTTATATAGATATAAAGTTGTTCCTGGAACCGCTATGTTATATAGATATAAAGTTAATGCATTAACCGATATGTTATATAGATGTAAAGTTGTTACTGGAACCGCTATGTTATATAGATATAAAGTTGTTACTGGAACCGCTATGTTATATAGATATAAAGTTGTTACTGGAACCGCTATGTTATATAGATATAAAGTTGTTACTGGAACCGCTATGTTATATAGATATAAAGTTAATGCTGGAACCGCTATGTTATATAGATATAAAGTTGTTACTGGAACCGCTATGTTATATAGATATAAAGTTGTTCCTGGAACCGCTATGTTATATAGATATAAAGTTGTTACTGGAACCGCTATGTTATATAGATATAAAGTTAATGCTGGAACCGCTATGTTATATAGATATAAAGTTGTTACTGGAACCGCTATGTTATATAGATATAAAGTTAATGCTGGAACCTCTATGTTATATAGATATAAAGTTAATGCTGGAACCGCTATGTTATATAGATATAAAGTTGTTACTGGAACCGCTATGTTATATAGATATAAAGTTGTTACTGGAACCGCTATGTTATATAGATATAAAGTTAATGCTGGAACCGCTATGTTATATAGATATAAAGTTGTTACTGGAACCGCTATGTTATATAGATATAAAGTTATTGCTGGAACCGCTATGTTATATAGATATAAAGTTGTTACTGGAACCGCTATGTAATATAGATATAAAGTTGTTACTGGAACAGCTATGTTATATAGATATAAAGTTGTTCCTGGAACCGCTATGTTATTTAGATATAAAGTTGTTCCTGGAACCGCTATGTTATATAGATATAAAGTTAATGCATTAACTGCTATGTTATATAGATGAAAAGTTGCTACTGGAACCGCTATGTTATATAGATATAAAGTTGTTACTGGAACGGCTATGTTATATAGATATAAAGTTGTTCCTGGAACCGCTATGTTATATAGATATAAAGTTAATGCATTAACCGATATGTTATATAGATGTAAAGTTGTTACTGGAACCGCTATGTTATATAGATGTAAAGTTGTTACTGGAACCGCTATGTTATATAGATATAAAGTTGTTACTGGAACGGCTATGTATATAGATATAAAGTTGTTACTGGAACTGCTATGTTATATAAATATAAAGTTAATGCTGGAACCGCTATGTTATATAGATATAAAGTTAATGCTGGAACCGCTATGTTATATAGATATAAAGTTAATGCTGGAACCGCTATGTTATATAGATATAAAGTTGTTACTGGAACCGCTATGTTATATAGATATAAAGTTAATGCTGGAACCGCTATGTTATATAGATATAAAGTTAATGCTGGAACCGCTATGTTATATAGATATAAAGTTAATGCTGGAACCGCTATGTTATATAGATATAAAGTTGTTCCTGGAACCGCTATGTTATATAGATATAAAGTTGTTCCTTGCACCGCTATGTTATATAGATATAAAGTTAATGCTGGAACCGCTATGTTATATAGATATAAAGTTGTTCCTGGAACCGCTATGTTATATAGATATAAAGTTGTTCATTGAACCGCTATGTTATATAGATATAAAGTTAATGCTGGAACCGCTATGTTATATAGATATAAAGTTGTTCCTGGAACCGCTATGTTATATAGATATAAAGTTGTTCCTTGAACTGCTATGTTATATAGATATAAAGTTAATGCTGGAACCGCTATGTTATATAGATATAAAGTTAATGCTGGAACTGCTATGTTATATAGATATAAAGTTAATGCTGGAACCGCTATGTTATATAGATATAAAGTTAATGCTGGAACCGCTATGTTATATAGATATAATGTCAACGCTGGAACTGCTATGTTATATAGATATAAAGTTAATGCTGGAACCGCTATGTTATATAGATATAAAGTTAATGCTTGAACTGCTATGTTATATTGATGTAAAGTTGTTACTGGAACCGCTATGTTATATAGATATAAAGTTAATGCTGGAACCTCTATGTTATATAGATATAAAGTTGTTCCTGGAACCGCTATGTTATATAGATATAAAGTTAATGCATTAACCGCTATGTTATATAGATGTAAAGTTGTTACTGGAACCGCTATGTTATATAGATATAAAGTTAATGCATTAACCGATATGTTATATAGATGTAAAGTTGTTACTGGAACCGCTATGTTATATAGATATAAAGTTGTTACTGGAACCGCTATGTTATATAGATATAAAGTTGTTACTGGAACAGCTATGTTATATAGATATAAAGTTGTTCCTGGAACCGCTATGTTATATAGATATAAAGTTGTTCCTGGAACCGCTATGTTATATAGATATAAAGTTAATGCATTAACCGCTATGTTATATAGATGAAAAGTTGTTACTGGAACCGCTATGTTATATAGATATAAAGTTGTTACTGGAACGGCTATGTTATATAGATATAAAGTTAATGCTGGAACCTCTATGTTATATAGATATAAAGTTGTTCCTGGAACCGCTATGTTATATAGATATAAAGTTAATGCATTAACCGATATGTTATATAGATGTAAAGTTGTTACTGGAACCGCTATGTTATATAGATGTAAAGTTGTTACTGGAACCGCTATGTTATATAGATATAAAGTTGTTACTGGAACGGCTATGCTATATAGATATAAAGTTGTTACTGGAACTGCTATGTTATATAAATATCAAGTTAATGCTGAAACCGCTATGTTATATAGATATAAAGTTAATGCTGGAACCGCTATGTTATATAGATATAAAGTTGTTACTGGAACCGATATGTTATATAGATATAAAGTTAATGCTGGAACCGCTATGTTATATAGATATAAAGTTAATGCTTGAACCGCTATGTTATATAGATATAAAGTTAATGCTGGAACCGCTATGTTATATAGATATAAAGTTGTTCCTGGAACCGCTATGTTATATATATATAAAGTTGTTACTTGCACCGCTATGTTATATAGATATAAAGTTAATGCTGGAACCGCTATGTTATATAGATATAAAGTTGTTCCTGGAACCGCTATGTTATATAGATATAAAGTTGTTCATTGAACCGCTATGTTATATAGATATAAAGTTAATGCTGGAACCGCTATGTTATATAGATATAAGGTTGTTCCTGGAACCGCTATGTTATATAGATATAAAGTTGTTCCTTGAAATGCTATGTTATATAGATATAAATTTAATGCTGGAACCTCTATGTTATATAGATATGAAGTTGTTCCTGGAACCGCTATGTTATATAGATATAAATTTAATGCATTAACCGATATGTTATATAGATGTAAAGTTGTTACTGGAACCGCTATGTTATATAGATGTAAAGTTGTTACTGGAACCGCTATGTTATATAGATATAAAGTTGTTACTGGAACGGCTATGTTATATAGATATAAAGTTGTTACTGGAACCGCTATGTTATATAAATATAAAGTTAATGCTGGAACCGCTATGATATATAGATATAAAGTTGTTACTGGAACCGCTATGTTATATAGATATAAAGTTGTTCCTGGATCCGCTATGTTATATAGATATAAAGTTGTTACTAGAACCGCTATGTTATATAGATATAAAGTTAATGCTGGAACCGCTATGTTATATAGATATAAAGTTGTTACTGGAACCGCTATGTTATATAGATATAAAGTTAATGCTGGAACCTCTATGTTATATAGATATAAAGTTAATGCTGGAACCGCTATGTTATATAGATATAAAGTTGTTACTGGAACCGCTATGTTATATAGATATAAAGTTGTTACTGGAACCGCTATGTTATATAGATATAAAGTTAATGCTGGAACCGCTATGTTATATAGATATAAAGTTATTGCTGGAACCGCTATGTTATATAGATATAAAGTTAATGCTGGAACCGCTATGTTATATAGATATAAAGTTAATGCTGGAACCGCTATGTTATATAGATATAAAGTTGTTCCTGGAACGCTATGTTATATAGATATAAAGTTGTTACTGGAACCGCTATGTTATATAGATATATGTAGTTAATGCTGGAACCTCTATGTTATATAGATATAAAGTTGTTACTGGAACGCTATGTTATATAGATATAAAGTTGTTACTGTACCGCTATGTTATATAGATATAAAGTTGTTACTGGAACCGCTATGTTATATAGATATAAAGTTGTTCCTTGAACCGCTATGTTATATAGATATAAAGTTAATGCTGGAACCGCTATGTTATATAGATATAAAGTTAATGCTGGAACTGCTATGTTATATAGATATAAAGTTAATGCTGGAACCGCTATGTTATATAGATATAAAGTTAATGCTGGAACTGCTATGTTATATTGATGTAAAGTTGTTACTGGAACCGCTATGTTATATAGATATAAAGTTGTTACTGGAACCGCTATGTTATATAGATATAAAGTTGTTACTGGAACCGCTATGTTATATAGATATAAAGTTGTTACTGGAACAGCTATGTTATAAAGATATAAAGTTGTTCCTGGAACCGCTATGTTATATAGATATAAAGTTGTTCCTGGAACCGCTATGTTATATAGATATAAAGTTAATGCATTAACCGCTATGTTATATAGATGTAAAGTTGTTACTGGAACCGCTATGTTATATAGATATAAAGTTGTTACTGGAATGGCTATGTTATATAGATATAAATTTAATGCTGGAACCTCTATGTTATATAGATATAAAGTTGTTCCTGGAACCGCTATGTTATATAGATATAAATTTAATGCATTAACCGATATGTTATATAGATGTAAAGTTGTTACTGGAACCGCTATGTTATATAGATATAAAGTTGTTACTGGAACGGCTATGTTATATAGATATAAAGTTGTTACTGGAACCGCTATGTTATATAAATATAAAGTTAATGCTGGAACCGCTATGATATATAGATATAAAGTTGTTACTGGAACCGCTATGTTATATAGATATAAAGTTGTTCCTGGATCCGCTATGTTATATAGATATAAAGTTGTTACTGGAACCGCTATGTTATATAGATATAAAGTTAATGCTGGAACCGCTATGTTATATAGATATAAAGTTGTTACTGGAACCGCTATGTTATATAGATATAAAGTTAATGCTGGAACCTCTATGTTATATAGATATAAAGTTAATGCTGGAACCGCTATGTTATATAGATATAAAGTTGTTACTGGAACCGCTATGTTATATAGATATAAAGTTGTTACTGGAACCGCTATGTTATATAGATATAAAGTTAATGCTGGAACCGCTATGTTATATAGATATAAAGTTGTTACTGGAACCGCTATGTTATATAGATATAAAGTTAATGCTGGAACCGCTATGTTATATAGATATAAAGTTAATGCTGGAACCGCTATGTTATATAGATATAAAGTTAATGCTGGAACCGCTATGTTATATAGATATAAAGTTGTTCCTGGAACCGCTATGTTATATAGATATAAAGTTGTTACTGGAACCGCTATGTTATATAGATATATGTAGTTAATGCTGGAACCTCTATGTTATATAGATATAAAGTTGTTACTGGAACCGCTATGTTATATAGATATAAAGTTGTTACTGGAACCGCTATGTTATATAGATATAAAGTTGTTACTGGAACCGCTATGTTATATAGATATAAAGTTGTTCCTTGCACCGCTATGTTATATAGATATAAAGTTAATGCTGGAACCGCTATGTTATATAGATATAAAGTTGTTCCTTGAACCGCTATTTTATATAGATATAAAGTTAATGCTGAAACCGCTATGTTATATAGATATAAAGTTGTTCCTGGAACCGCTATGTTATATAGATATAAAGTTGTTCCTTGAACTGCTATGTTATATAGATATAAAGTTAATGCTGGAACTGCTATGTTATATAGTTATAAAGTTAATGCTGGAACCGCTATGTTATATAGGTATAAAGTTAATGCTGGAACTGCTATGTTATATAGATATAAAGTTGTTCCTGGAACCTCTATGTTATATAGATATAAAGTTAATGCTGGAACTGCTATGTTATATAGATATAAAGTTGTTCCTGGAACCGCTATGTTATATAGATATAAAGTTAATGCTGGAACGGCTATGTTATATAGATATAAAGTTGTTACTGGAACGGCTATGTTATATAGATATAAAGTTGTTACTGGAACCGCTATGTTATATAGATATAAAGTTGTTCCTGGAAACTCTATGTTATATAGATATAAAGTTGTTCCTGGAACCGCTATGTTATATAGATATAAAGTTGTTACTGGATCCGTAGCCATGTAACAGGCGTCGATATATTTTGCCTGGTCAGTCAAATAAATATATTTTAACACCGATATTATTAATTGGGCCGTATTGTGCTTCTGATATTATCAACTGTCATTTTGCTAGAAGTTAAAAAGTGAGAAATCGATAGACTGGAACCAAAGCTACTGGAATCGTAACTATAAATCGTTATTCGGGATACACAGGTTGTATTACACATGTATGTCGACCCTGTTTACATTATGTTGTTATGTCAACAAACCGCGTATACGAAGCTTGTTTATAAGTTGAAATACTCAGTTTTTGACGCGAATATTTGGAAAAAAATTATATCGTATAATAGGATATTGCATTCTGTATAAATTTGCGTTTTCACTGATGAAGTGTCACTTTAATATCTTGGTAACTAGTGAAGATAAAAGGTGAATAAATAGTGTTAGATAGTGTAGAATAAATAGTGTTTAGACAATGTTAGATAGTGTAGAATAAATAGTGTTTAGACAATGTTAGATAGTGTAGAATAAATAGTGTTTAGACAATGTTAGATAGTGTAGAATAAATAGTGTTTAGACAATGTTAGATAGTGTAGAATAAATAGTGTTTAGACAATGTTAGATAGTGTAGAATAAATAGTGTTTAGACATTGTTAGATAGTGTAGAATTAATAGTGTTTAGACAATGTTAGATAGTGTACCATAAATAGTGTTTAGACAATGTTAGATAGTGTAGAATAAATAGTGTTTAAACAATGCTAGATAGTGTAGAATAAATAGTGTTTAGACATTGTTAGATAGTGTACCATAAATAGTGTTTAGACCAGGTTAGATAGTGTAGAATAAATATTGTTTAGACAATGTTAGATAGTGTAGAATAAATATTGTTCAGACAATGTTAGATAGTGTACAATAAATTATGCTTAGACAATGTTAGATAGTGTAGAATAAATATTGTTCAGACAATGTTAGATAGTGTAGAATAAATATTGTTAGACAATGTTAGATAGTGCAGAATAAATATTGTTTAGACAATGTTAGATAGTGTAGAATAAATAGTGTTTAGACAATGTTAGATAGTGTAGAATAAATATTGTTCAGACAATGTTAGATAGTGTACAATAAATTATGCTTAGACAATGTTAGATAGTGTACCATAAATAGTGTTTAGACCAGGTTAGATAGTGTAGAATAAATATTGTTTAGACAATGTTAGATAGTGTAGAATAAATATTGTTCAGACAATGTTAGATAGTGTACAATAAATTATGCTTAGACAATGTTAGATAGTGTAGAATAAATATTGTTTAGACAATGTTGGATAGTGTAGAATAAATATTGTTAGACAATGTTAGATAGTGTAGAATAAATATTGTTTAGACAATGTTAGATAGTGTAGAATAAATATTGTTTAGACAATGTTAGATAGTGTAGAATAAATATTGTTCAGACAATGTTAGATAGTGTACAATAAATTATGCTTAGACAGTGTTAGATAGTGTACCATAAATAGTGTTTAGACCAGGTTAGATAGTGTAGAATAAATATTGTTTAGACAATGTTAGATAGTGTAGAATAAATATTGTTCAGACAATGTTAGATAGTGTAGAATAAATAATGTTTAGACAATGTTAGATAGTGTAGAATAAATAATGTTTAGACAATGTTAGATAGTGTAGAATAAATATTGTTCAGACAATGTTAGATAGTGTAGAATAAATAATGTTTAGACAATGTTAGATAGTGTAGAATAAATAATGTTTAGACAATGTTAGATAGTGTAGAGGAAAGCCGTGCTATAATGATAAACAGAGATAATGTACAATTGTTAAGGAATAAACTATTCAACATGATGGTCTCAACATGAAATTATTGATTGTATTATTCTCGACCACCTATGTCCTCAGTAGCACACTCGTAATTTGAACTGTGACCAAAAGTTGTAGTGCAATGTTTTACCGTCAATTTGAAATAGCACGCGAGCATAGCAAAGTATTTGAACATAGTTTCAACAGAAAGTAGTATATAATTTATTGGATTCATTCCACATCCGTTCAAATTGCCTAGAAAACGTAATTGTTTTGAAGTTCGCCCCCAAATGCACAGGTAGGTGTTTATATTCTCATTTGATTGGCGGGTTTACTAGTTTCCGTCCAATCAGTAAACACTGTCGCCAATTACTGTGCAAATGGCTTATCAGTGGGCCGAACTAGAAAGTAACCACTGGAAATGAGTTTTATCTCAACTTCTATGTAAACTTTCATGCCGTTTCACTACATTTGCGTTTTGCTCCATTTACAACTGTGTGCTTTTGCAAGTTTTCCCTTTGTAACAATCATAGTGTTTTGTTTTGTTAAAATTTAATTTAATATTGAAAGGAAGTTATACCCGCAATCCTGGAATCCGCAGATTTAGAAAGAGGCAAGCTGGCTTGCTACGGATTATCATCTAGTTCGCTCATGGGTAGGTTGAGATTATCATCTAGTTCGCTCATGGGTAGGTTGAGATTATCATCTAGTTCGCCCATGGGTAGATTAAAACAAATCTAAACTTTATTTATTTTACAACGATTGTGAAGCAAGTATTAACAACTTATATTAATCACTCTCATTGGTGCGGATGAAAGCGTATATGTGGTCATTCATGGGGGAGGAAACCGGAGTAGCCGGAGAAAACCCACCTGTCCGATCTGGCGACCACTGTAACATCCTATATACTTCTACATCTAGTTCGCTCATGGGTAAATTGATTGCAATAATATATTTCAATCTAAGTATGCTATACGTGACTGTTAATTAAGCGGTTCACATTATATCAGGTTTTTACTATGAAATTACTGGGTTAGCAATTGGTTGCCGTAATATATCATGTTACACATAAACCCATACATTACTTGTTAAAGTTGATATCATGTCCTACAGTTCAACGTGTTAAAGTTGATATCATGTCCTACAGTTCAACGTGTTAAAGTTGATATCATGTCCTACAGTTCAACGTGTTGATGTTGATATCATGTCCTACAGTTCAACGTGTTGATGTTGATATCATATCCTACAGTTCAACGTGTTGATGTTGATATCATGTCCTACAGTTCAACGTGTTGATGTTGATATCATGTCCTACAGTTCAACGTGTTAAAGTTGATATCATGTCCTACAGTTCAACGTGTTAAAGTTGATATCATGTCATACAGTTCAACGTGTTAAAGTTTATATCATGTCCTACAGTTCAACGTGTTAATGTTGATATCATGTCCTACAGTTCAACGTGTTAATGTTGATATCATGTCCTACAGTTCAACTACTTAATTAACAGAGATGTGAAGGAGGGTTTTCCTAATGTCACATATCATAACTTATTTAATATAATTGCACCCATAACGCATTGATTTCTTAAATATATTTTAGGTTTCATTCGTAACACACTGATTTATTGAAAATAGCTTCATTCATAACTCATTGAATAATTGAATACAACGTCCATTAATCACGCATTGAATTATTGATTGTAACTTCATAGCTCATAACTTCCGTGCATAGCACATTGTCTTACTGAATATATAACCTCCGTGCATAGCACATTGTCTTACTGAATATATAACCTCCGTGCATAGCACATTGACTTACTGAATATATAACCTCCGTGCATAGCACATTGACTTACTGAATATATAACCTCCGTGCATAGCACATTGTCTTACTGAATATATAACCTCCGTGCATAGCACATTGTCTTACTGAATATATAACCTCCGTGCATAGCACATTGTCTTACTGAATATATAACCTCCGTGCATAGCACATTGACTTACTGAATATATAACCTCCGTGCATAGCACATTGTCTTACTGAATATATAACCTCCGTGCATAGCACATTGACTTACTGAATATTAACCTCCGTGCATAGCACATTGTCTTACTGAATATATAACCTCCGTGCATAGCACATTGTCTTACTGAATATATAACCTCCGTGCATAGCACATTGTCTTACTGAATATATAACCTCCGTGCATAGCACATTGTCTTACTGAATATATAACCTCCGTGCATAGCACATTGTCTTACTGAATATATAACCTCCGTGCATAGCACATTGACTTACTGAATATATAACCTCCGTGCATAGCACATTGACTTACTGAATATATAACCTCCGTGCATAGCACATTGTCTTACTGAATATATAACCTCCGTGCATAGCACATTGACTTACTGAATATATAACCTCCGTGCATAGCACATTGACTTACTGAATATATAACCTCCGTGCATAGCACATTGTCTTACTGAATATATAACCTCCGTGCATAGCACATTGTCTTACTGAATATATAACCTCCGTGCATAGCACATTGACTTACTGAATATATAACCTCCGTGCATAGCACATTGTCTTACTGAATATATAACCTCCGTGCATAGCACATTGACTTACTGAATATTAACCTCCGTGCATAGCACATTGACTTACTGAATATAACCTCCGTGCATAGCACATTGACTTACTGAATATATAACCTCCGTGCATAGCACATTGGACTATTGAACATACTTCGTATAACTGCATATATAACACACGGAATTATTGAACATACTTCGTATAACTACATATATAACACACGGAATTATTGAACATACTTCGTATAACTGCATATATAACACACGGAATTATTGAACATACTTCGTATAACTACATATATAACACACGGAATTATTGAACATACTTCGTATAACTACATATATAACACACGGAATTATTGAACATACTTCGTATAACTACATATATAACACACGGAATTATTGAACATACTTCGTATAACTGCATATATAACACACGGAATTATTGAACATACTTCGTATAACTGCATATATAACACACGGAATTATTGAACATACTTCGTATAACTGCATATATAACACACGGAATTATTGAACATACTTCGTATAACTGCATATATAACACACGGAATTATTGAACATACTTCGTATAACTGCATGTATAACACACGGAATTATTGAACATACTTCGTATAACTACATGTATAGCACACGGAATTATTGAATATAGCTTTATTAATAACACATTGACTTATTAAATATATAACTTCCGTTCATAGCATATGGAGTGATTGAATATAGCTTCATTCGTAGCGCATTGAATTATTGAATATAACTTCATATTACTGCATTCATAACACACGGAATTATTGAATATAACATCATTCGTAATGCAATGCATAGTCTCAAGAATGAATAGTATTTTACAAGTGTAGCATGTATTTACACCTACACTGTACATGTTATTTTGCTCACCTTATTCAGAATGTGCACTATATGATACTATATTTTAAACAAACATCTTCATAAACAATAATAAATTAATGATATTTTGTTAAAATAATCAGATTCGAATGGGGACAATTGGAAATGGAAATTTATTTAGACTACTTGTCTATGAAACTGTTGAACACTGTATATGTGATATAGAACTCATAATGAACTACTTGTCTAGGAAAATGTTGAACATTGTATATGTGATATAGAACTCATAACTAACTACTTGTCTAGGAAACTGTTGAACACTGTATATGTAATATAGAACTCATAACGAACTACTTGTCTAGGAAACTGTTGAACACTGTATATGTAATATAGAACTCGTAACGAACTACTTGTCTAGGAAACTGTTGAACACTGTATATGTAATATAGAACTCATAACGAACTACTTGTCTAGGAAACTGTTGAACATTGTATATGTAATATAGAACTCACTACGAACTACTTGTCTAGGAAACTGTTGAACACTGTATATGTAATATAGAACTCACTACGAACTACTTGTCTAGGAAACTGTTGAACATTGTATATGTAATATAGAACTCATAATGAACTACTTGTATAGGAAACTGTTGAACATTGTATATGTAATATAGAACTCACTATGAACTACTTGTCTATGAAACTGTTGAACATTGTATATGTAATATAGAACTCACTACGAACTACTTGTCTAGGAAACTGTTGAACAGTGTATATGTAATATCGAACTCATAACTAACTACTTGTCTAGGAAACTGTTGAACATTGTATATGTAATATAGAACTCATAATGAACTACTTGTATAGGAAACTGTTGAACATTGTATATGTAATATAGAACTCATAACGAACTACTTGTCTAGGAAACTGTTGAACATTGTATATGTAATATAGAACTCACTACGAACTACTTGTCTAGGAAACTGTTGAACATTGTATATGTAATATAGAACTCACTACGAACTACTTGTCTAGGAAACTGTTGAACATTGTATATGTAATATCGAACTCATAACTAACTACTTGTCTAGGAAACTGTTGAACACTGTATATGTAATATAGAACTCATAACTAACTACTTGTCTAGGAAACTGTTGAACATTGTATATGTAATATAGAACTCATAACGAACTACTTGTCTAGGAAACTGTTGAACATTGTATATGTAATATCGAACTCATAACTAACTACTTGTCTAGGAAACTGTTGAACACTGTATATGTAATATAGAACTCATAACGAACTACTTGTCTAGGAAACTGTTGAACACTGTATATGTAATATAGAACTCATAACGAACTACTTGTCTAGGAAACTGTTGAACATTGTATATGTAGTATAGAGCTCATAGCGAACTACTTATATATAATTTGTTAATTTATATAGTTTTTTTATCAGATATTTATACACGGAAGGCTTTCTGTAATGGTTTAAATAACACAGAATAAACAACATTTAAGTACATTCTGGGCAATTGTGAAATCATGAGACCTCATGAAATCAGACTATTGTTGGTCATGATTCAGGTTCAGTGTCACTCTTGTGGTGGGGTGGGACTTGTAATGTGGGCAGGGAATAAACCCTAGTAGTGTTTTCCAAATATGTATAAATGTAGATTGTATATATGCTAGATATGTATAAATGTAGATTGTATGTATGATAGATATGTATAAATGTAGATTGTATGTATGATAGATATGTATAAATGTAGATTGTATGTATGATAGATATGTATAAATGTAGATTGTATGTATGATAGATATGTATAAATGTAGATTGTATATATGCTAGATATGTATAAATGTAGATTGTATATATGCTAGATATGTATAAATGTAACAGGATATATTCTGACCACGAAAGTGGACTATCCTTGTCACACACCATTGCAGACTGGTGTATACTATTTCTCGTACTGGCAAGGACACACGTTTTGTTGCCAACTCGATTAATCTTTGAATCTGAGGGACAATTTGAACTTTCTTCTTGTTGGACCACTCTTTGTTTCCTTGATTTCATTGAATTTGTAGTGCTCGATGGGTGTAATATGTACAACTTTATAACGCCCGTGTTATTATGAACAGTTGAACACGTCTATCTGACACAGACAATTACGTCATCCAATCGATTCATGAGTGTGCGTATACATGTACGTACTTGAATAAAATGATGAATTGTCAAG
The DNA here is from genome assembly GCA_014843695.1 of Archivesica marissinica. Classification (NCBI taxonomy): domain Eukaryota; kingdom Metazoa; phylum Mollusca; class Bivalvia; order Venerida; family Vesicomyidae; genus Archivesica; species Archivesica marissinica. The sequence continues at coordinate 53,573,575 of CM026401.1, read as the reverse complement.
CGAACATGGTATAAATGCTGAACATAGACAATATGATTTTTTATTCCAATGTGTTCAGTTTTACATTTTAAATTAATTTCTACTTTTGATTTTAGCACTATGAATGCTTCCTAAATGATTGAAAGAACCAATGTCATTACACAACTTCCTAGATGATTGAAAGCACCAATGTCATTACACAACTTCCTAGATGATTGAAAGCACCAATGTCATTACACAACTTCCTAGATGATTGAAAGCACCAATGTCATTACACAACTTCCTAGATAATTGAAAGCACCAATGTCATTACACAACCTCCTAGATGATTGAAAGCACCAATGTCATTACACAACTTCCTAGATGATTGAAAGCACCAATGTCATTACACAACTTCCTAGATGATTGAAAGCACCAATGTCATTACACAACTTCCTAGATGATACCATTATTGAAAGCACCAATGTCATTACACAACCTGAGAGTTAAAGACAAGTGTAACGGTGCAGCTAAGGATAACGACATTCTGCATTGGGGACAAGCTGTGTCCTGGCCAGTAGGTGTGCCAAAACACTGCTTCATCTTGCCTCAACATAGCTAATTCCGTAAATCTGTTTCATATGCTTCATTCTGAAAACATAGAATTTACACAAACTATTATTCGATGTGTACATCCGCGAAATTTCTGTAACTAAATTAAACACAAATTCTACATGCCTGTATCTTGGAAATTGAAATATATTATTCCATTATTCTACAACATTTTTCCATGAAGAACACGCATAAAATACTTTCATTGAGTACACATACCGCACACACACACGCCCCTTGTCCATGCCCAGCTGTAGCCGTTACGATTGTGCCCTTATGTAAGGCATTTAAATTCCACATTGCATCTGCTTTCTCCCTCGTTGCAATCGAGCTAATATAGATGTGTATACGCTAAGTTCAACAAGACTGACACTCGCAACTTGTTATAGAGTCACCAATATTTCCAGAATATATTTGAAACCCGTGCGAACACCTTTCATGAACAGTTGTACAGATTTACGTTTCCAGATTGTGAATATGTAGTTTACATTTCATCTTGTTGATACATTTGAAGGGTAAGTGTAATCTATAAATGATACATGTGCACTCCTCTTTGCTTAGAGCGCCACATGGGCTGTGGAAAATGTACAATAAACAAACATTGAATATGTCTATAAATGCTGTTAAATGTAACACATACGTCAATACAACTTCCGTACGCATTTCTCTTGGAATATTCAATGGTGGATTGTATGCATCTAAAATGTTACAGGTAAATATAAACTGCATTACAAATATTAATAACTGTATATGTTGCATACATACGTGCGTACGGACGGACATACATACATACATACATACAGGCAGCACGGTCGTTATGACACACGCGTTCATCGACAAGACTACACTCTGTTTAGCCTGGGATCAGGCGTCGATATATTTTGCCTGGTCAGTCAAATAAATATATTTTAACACCGATACTATTAATTGGGCCGTATTAAGTTTCTGATCATATCAACTTTGCCAGAAAAATCAACAGAATGGCACCCAGGCTACACTCTGTTATACACATATTGGAACAAACATTCGTTCAGTAACATTCATGATGTGCATATATATAAATCATATATATTTAATGAATTACATACTTTTCTCATGATAACATTTACTATATGTTCCTGGCGATAAATGTGATAACATTTACTATATGTTCCTGACGATAAACATGATAGCATTTACTATATGTTCCTGACGATAAACGTGATATCATTTACTATATGTTCCTGACGATAAACATGATAGCATTTACTATATGTTCCTGACGATAAACATGCTAGCATTTACTATATGTATATACATCCAATAGCATACAGTGTTACATCGGTTCTATGTCACATCCAATAGAAAAACCATTACATCGGATTCATGACACATCCAATAGAATGTACCATTACATCGGATTCATGACACATGCAATATAATGTACCGTTACATCGGATTCATGACACATCCATTAGAATGTACCGTTACATTGGATTCATGACACATCCAATAGAACGTACCGTTACATCGGATTCATGACACATCCAATATAATGTACCGTTACATCGGATTCATGACACATCCAATAGAATGTACCGTTACATCGGATTCATGACACATCCAATAGAATGTACCGTTACATCGGATTCATGACACATCCAATAGAATGTACCGTTACATCGGATTCATGACACATCCAATAGAATGTACCGTTATGTGTATGGCAGCTTGATGACATCTGCTCCATGTTTCATGGAAGTAGGTGTTAAATCTTATTATAATATTTCTTTGATCTACAATGAGTTTTCTAAATAAGTTATCAATTCATGAATTGGTCATGTTCATATTGTGTTGTATGTTCCGTTGTATGTTTACACGTCTCTAAATTTCCATCACTGTTCTTTCCGAGCATCACATAGATAATTGTTATTTCCATACACCACTGTTCTTTCGAAGCATAACGGAGTTAACTGTTCTTTCCAAACATAACGGAGATAACTGTTCTTTCCAAGCATAACGGAGATAACTGTTCTTTCCATACATTACGGAGATAACTGTTCTTTCCAAACATAACGGAGATAACTGTTCTTTCCATACATAACGGAGATAACTGTTCTTTCCATACATTATGGAGATAACTGTTCTTTCCATACATAACGGAGATAACTGTTCTTTCCAAACATAACGGAGATAACTGTTCTTTCCAAACATAACGGAGATAACTGTTCTTTCCATACATTACGGAGATAACTGTTCTTTCCATACATAACGGAGATAACTGTTCTTTCCATACATTACGGAGATAACTGTTCTTTCCATACATTACGGAGATAACTGTTCTTTCCATACATTACGGAGATAACTGTTCTTTCCAAGCATAACGGAGATAACTGTTATTTCCATACACTACAGAGATAACTGTTGTTTTCATACACCACGGAGATAATTATTATTTCCAAACATCACGGAGATAACTGTTGTTTTATACATCACAGAGATAACTGTTATTTCCATACATCACAGAGATAACTGTTGTTTCCATACACCGCGGAGGTAACTGTTATTTCCATACATCACAGAGATAACTGTTATTTCCATACATCACAGAGATAACTGTTGTTTCCATACACCGCGGAGGTAACTGTTATTTCCATACATCACAGAGATAACTGTTGTTTCCATACACCGCGGAGGTAACTGTTATTTCCAAACATCACAGAGATAACTGTTGTTTTATACATCACAGAGATAACTGTTATTTCCATTCATCACAGAGATAACTGTTGTTTCCATAAACCGCGGAGGTAACTGTTATTTCCATACACATCACAGAGATAACTGTTGTTTCCATACACCGCGGAGGTAACTGTTATTTCCATACATCACAGAGATAACTGTTGTTTCCATACACCGCGGAGGTAACTGTTATTTCCATACATCACAGAGATAACTGTTATTTCCATACATCACAGAGATAACTGTTGTTTCCATACACCGCGGAGGTAACTGTTATTTCCAAACATCACAGAGATAACTGTTGTTTCCATACACCGCGGAGGTAACTGTTATTTCCAAACATCACAGAGATAACTGTTGTTTTATACATCACAGAGATAACTGTTATTTCCATACATCACAGAGATAACTGTTGTTTCCATACACCGCGGAGGTAACTGTTATTTCCATACATCACAGAGATAACTGTTGTTTCCATACACCGCTGAGGTAACTGTTATTTCCAAACATCACAGAGATAACTGTTGTTTTATACATCACAGAGATAACTGTTATTTCCATACATCACAGAGATAACTGTTGTTTCCATACACCGCGGAGGTAACTGTTATTTCCATACATCACAGAGATAACTGTTGTTTCCATACACCGCTGAGGTAACTGTTATTTCCAAACATCACAGAGATAACTGTTGTTTTATACATCACAGAGATAACTGTTATTTCCATACATCACAGAGATAACTGTTGTTTCCATACACCGCGGAGGTAACTGTTATTTCCATACATCACAGAGATAATTGTTATGTCCATACATCACAGAGATAACTGTTGTTTCCATACACCGCGGAGGTAACTGTTATTTCCAAACATCACAGAGATAACTGTTGTTTCCATACACCGCTGAGGTAACTGTTATTTCCAAACATCACAGAGGTAACTGTTGTTTCCATACACCACATAGATAACTGTTATTTCCATACACCACATAGATAACTGTTATTTCCATACACCACAGAGATAACTGTTATTTCCATACATCACATAGATAACTGTTGTTTCCATACACCATAGAGATAACTGTTATTTCCATACATCACAGAGATAACTGTTGTTTCCATACACCACATAGATAACTGTTATTTCCATACACCACAGAGATAACTGTTATTTCCATACCCCACATAGATAACTGTTATTTCCATACACCACATAGATAACTGTTATTTCCATACCCCACATAGATAACTGTTATTTCCATACACCACATAGATAACTGTTATTTCCATACCCCACATAGATAACTGTTATTTCCATACCCCACATAGATAACTGTTGTTTCCATACACCGCGGAGGTAACTGTTATTTCCATACATCACAGAGATAATTGTTATTTCCATACATCACAGAGATAACTGTTGTTTCCATACACCGCGGAGGTAACTGTTATTTCCAAACATCACAGAGATAACTGTTGTTTCCATACACCGCGGAGGTAACTGTTATTTCCATACATCACAGAGATAATTGTTATGTCCATACATCACAGAGATAACTGTTGTTTCCATACACCGCGGAGGTAACTGTTATTTCCAAACATCACAGAGATAACTGTTGTTTACATACACCGCTGAGGTAATTGTTATTTCCAAACATCACAGAGGTAACTGTTGTTTCCATACACCGTGGAGGTAACTGTTATTTCCATACCCCACATAGATAACTGTTATTTCCATACACCACATAGATAACTGTTATTTCCATACACCACAGAGATAACTGTTATTTCCATACATCACATAGATAACTGTTATTTCCATACCCCATAGAGATAACTGTTATTTCCATACATCACAGAGATAACTGTTGTTTCCATACACCACATAGATAACTGTTATTTCCATACACCACAGAGATAACTGTTATTTCCATACCCCACATAGATAACTGTTATTTCCATACACCACATAGATAACTGTTATTTCCATACCCCACATAGATAACTGTTATTTCCATACACCACATAGATAACTGTTATTTCCATACCCCACATAGATAACTGTTATTTCCATACCCAACATAGATAACTGTTATTTCCATACCCCACATAGATAACTGTTATTTCCATACCCAACATAGATAACTGTTATTTCCATACCCAACATAGATAACTGTTATTTCCATACCCCACATAGATAACTGTTATTTCCATACCCAACAGAGATAACTGTTATTTCCATACCCCACAGAGATAACTGTTATTTCCATACCCCACAGAGATAACTGTTATTTCCATACCCAACAGAGATAACTGTGATTTCCATACCCCACAGAGATAACTGTTATTTCTATACCCCACAGAGATAACTGTTATTTCCATACCCAACAGAGATAACTGTTATTTCCATACCCAACATAGATAACTGTTATTTCCATACCCCACAGAGATAACTGTTATTTCCATACCCCACAGAGATAACTGTTATTTCCATACCCAACATAGATAACTGTTATTTCCATACCCCACATAGATAACTGTTATTTCCATACCCAACATAGATAACTGTTATTTCCATACCCCACAGAGATAACTGTTATTTCCATACCCAACATAGATAACTGTTATTTCCATACCCCACAGAGATAACTGTTATTTCCATACCCAACATAGATAACTGTTATTTCCATACCCAACAGAGATAACTGTTATTTCTATACCCCACAGAGATAACTGTTATTTCCATACCCAACAGAGATAACTGTTATTTCCATACCCAACATAGATAACTGTTATTTCCATACCCCACAGAGATAACTGTTATTTCCATACCCCACAGAGATAACTGTTATTTCCATACCCAACAGAGATAACTGTGATTTCCAAGCCTAACGGAGATAACTGTGGTTTCCAAGCCTAACGGAGTAACTGTGGTTTCCAAGCCTAACGGAGATAACTGTGGTTTCCAAGCCTAACGGAGATAACTGTTGTTTCCAAGCCTAACGGAGATAACTGTGGTTTCCAAACCTAACGGAAATAACTGTTGTTTCCAAGCCTAACGGAGATAACTGTTGTTTCCATGCCTAACGGAGATAACTGTGGTTTCCAAGCATAACGGAGATAACTATGGTGTCCATGCATAACGGAGATAACTGTGGTTTCCAAGCATAACGGAGATAACTGTGGTTTCCAAGCATAACGGAGATAACTATGGTTTCCAAGCATAACGGAGATAACTATGGTTTCCAAGCATAACGGAGATAACTGTGGTTTCCAAGCATAACGGAGATAACTGTGGTTTCCAAGCATAACGGAGATAACTGTGGTTTCCATGCATAACGGAGATAACTGTGGTTTCCAAGCATAACGGAGATAAATGTGGTATCCAAGCATAACGGAGATAACTGTTGTTTCCAAGCATAACGGAGATAACTGTTGTTTTCAAGCATAACGGAGATAACTGTTGTTTCCAAGCATAACGGAGATATCTGTTGTTTCCAAGCATAACGGAGATAACTGTGGTTTCCATGCATAACGGAGATAACTGTGGTTTCCAAGCATAACGGAGATAACTATGGTTTCCAAGGATAACGGAGATAACTGTTGTTTCCAAGCATAACGGAGATAACTGTTGTTTCCAAACATAACGGAGATAACTGTTGTTTCCAAACATAACGGAGATAACTGTTGTTTCCAAGCATAACGGAGATAACTGTGGTTTCCAAGCATAACGGAGATAACTATGGTTTCCAAGCATAACGGAGATAACTATGGTTTCCAAGCATAACGGAGATAACTGTGGTTTCCAAGCATAACGGAGATAACTGTTGTTTCCAAACATAACGGAGATAACTGTGGTTTCCAAGCATAACGGAGATAACTGTGGTTTCCAAGCATAACGGAGATAACTATGGTTTCCAAGCATAACGGAGATAACTGTGGTTTTTATATATTTTATTATTTACTTAAATCTAAACACTATGCAATAATATACATATACATTTCAAAGTTTTATTTGTTTAAATCCAGAAGGTCTCAGACTATGTGGCATACATGTACATATAAACAAATATGGCGACAGCAATTCACTGTCAATATATCTAATTAATTATGCAACAGTAAGGCACATATTTATATTTATTTAATAATATTGTATTGCATGTTTTCATACATTACAATTCTACATACCATGAAATACTTGGAAAACAGTTAGAAATTAAAATAGGATTAATTAGTATAGCTGTATACGATTTAATCTGAAAAAAACCACATGGATTGGGCTACAAATTTGACAACATTATTTACAGCCCTCCCCATATTAATATGCATGACATGTTAACTATCTTTAATACCTAGCACACCAAACATCAGTTAAATTTATTACTAATACATAAATAAAAGTTATATAGATTAATATTCTGAAAGCTTAAATATATGACATTTTGGGACTTTAATTTACAGCTGTAATTGTTTGTCACATCATTCAACTAAATATTGATATACGAACGATCGTAACACGCATGAAAATAGTGTTTGTAATGAGAAAGTATCCTAAATATATATTTACAGGATAATTATGCTAATTAAAACAACAATAACGTTTATTTAGCAATTCGACATAATACATGCATTTGGCTAATGAACAGTATAATCATATATACAAAGCTATACATAATAAAACGTGTACATATTCATCTTCTGAAGGTACACAATTATAATATTTTGCGACTTCCATTTACTGCATTAATTGTTAATATAGCATTAAACTAAGAGATCGTAACAATGTTTAAAGTAGTTTAAAGGCACTAAACCGTTTGTAAGAAGTAAGAAATATCTTACATGTATCGAACCGTTTTAGAAGTGTTATCACAAAACAACAGATGCTAGCTAATAATACATAGGTACCATTTATTTCATTGCAACGATTACTATTATTGTATGCGCATAGCAATTGGGACTTTACTTAACATTACAGTGTGCTTAATACATGCAATACTCAAAACTATATGCGTTCTATACTTTCATATTTAAGTTGAACTTTTCTTCTTAATATAATTATATTTATAATAAATATATAAATTATATCCAAATACAGAGATCTTGATAGAAATAGAAATAACGAGATCATAATTGCAAAAGTGCGACGAAACACAGAATATATAATATACCTATACCTAGAAAACTCATAAAAATCAACTTCCAACATATATTCTTGCTCTAAAACAAAATTAGCAATAAACGGTTTTTGGAAGGTGATGATATATAGTTTAATAATCAGAAATATTTAATCGTGATCGAACGTATAGAACGTTTGTTACTAGTATAATATTCATAACGCAGAATAAATAACTATTTGCTATTATAAGCGGGACCTACTGCTAAGCTGATCAGATTATATGTACATGTACTTGGTATATACATTATAATATCGTTATAAATATGCCCAGGATAACATCAGATACAATACTCGTGTGAAAGTAATCAAAGCGAACATCAACGTAGCTTAATAAACAGCGCATAGTTCATGTTTAATAAACAGAGCATAGTTCATGATTAATAAACAGCGCATAGTTCATGTTTAATAAACAGAGCATAGTTCATGATTAATAAACAGCGCATAGTTCATGTTTAATAAACAGAGCATAGTTCATGATTAATAAACCGTGCATAGTTCATGTTTAATAAACAGCGCATAGTTCATGTTTAATAAACCGTGCATAGTTCATGTTTAATAAACAGAGCATAGTTCATGATTAATAAACCGTGCATAGTTCATGTTTAATAAACAGCGCATAGTTCATGATTAATAAACTGTGCATAGTTCATGTTTAATAAACAGAGCATAGTTCATGTTTAATAAACAGAGCATAGTTCATGTTTAATAAACAGAGCATAGTTCATGTTTAATAAACAGCGCATAGTTCATGTTTAATAAACAGAGCATAGTTCATGTTTAATAAACAGAGCATAGTTCATGTTTAATAAACAGAGCATAGTTCATGTTTAATAAACAGCGCATAGTTCATGTTTAATAAACAGAGCATAGTTCATGTTTAATAAACAGAGCATAGTTCATGTTTAATAAACAGAGCATAGTTCATGTTTAATAAACAGCGCATAGTTCATGTTTAATAAACAGAGCATAGTTCATGTTTAATAAACAGAGCATAGTTCATGTTTAATAAACAGAGCATAGTTCATGTTTAATAAACAGCGCATAGTTCATGTTTAATAAACAGAGCATAGTTCATGTTTAATAAACAGAGCATAGTTCATGTTTAATAAACAGAGCATAGTTCATGTTTAATAAACAGCGCATAGTTCATGTTTAATAAACAGCGCATAGTTCATGTTTAATTTGGATTGGAAACAAGTTTCATAAAATTAATTCCTTTTCAACGAAAATGTACGCATTATAAATTTGCATAATAAGAATATTATTAAATCGGTCGTATTAACTAACAAGTAACTAGTCCTACAGGTAAATTATTTTTCTATATTTATATACTTAAATTTTTATAATAACCTGTTTATTTTCGTTATTAATTAATTCAACAAATGTATGCATATTGGGACGGCTCCAGTAATATCTTGGAATAAGCAGCTCTCTCAAATCACTATATAAATTACATTCTAGATCCCCCGTCTGACCCTAATAAAATTAACAGTCTTTCAGATGGGACTTTAAACCGAGGTCTCGTGCACATAAAAGAACCAGAGGAGACTCTGGAATGGGGTCTCTGTCTATATCATTGCACTATTCTCCAAAAATCTAAAATGACTAATCTCTTCAGGAGGCGTCGCTCATATGGGCAACGGTAGCGACGATAAATAAATGTAAAACACACACATACCGATTAAAAAGTTGTTGTATCCATAATTTACATTTTGTCTTGAACATATTTAATGATCTGGACTTCTTAATTTCCAATGGTAGACACGTCCATATCTTTGGACCAGAGTATTCTAAAGTTTTCTTGTATAGTTCACAGCTAGGTCTTGGAATATAGAGATCAAGAGTTGAAGCATATCTCAATGTCATATCTGAACTGTATTGCGATGTCTTAATTGAAAATGTTCGTCAAAATAATTCGGTACAAAAGTGTGCATAATTTGGTACATTGTTACTGCTTTTTGGTCGAAAGTCATTATACATTATACTAATTTATTGACACTGATTCACGCACAGAAATATAATCTTGGCCTAGAATGTATGTTCATGCTCGTCTCTGCAATCTTAACAGTGTGTCAATATTTTGTTGAGTGGTGTTTCCCCATATGATACAACAATAATCAAAATGTGGTTGGATATATACATTGTAGTAAAGTATTCTGTAGTTCAGATTGACAATATACCGTATTTTACCTAATTGTCAAATGTTAGTTGAAATTCTTTTCATAATATAATTTATATGTGAGTCCAATTTTAATGAATCCTGTATGTGTACTCCAAGCAACTTCTCTGATTTGCTTGTTTTCAATAATATATGTTCATATTTAAGAGAGAGTGTTGGATTAGGGAAACCACATTTTCGCTGGACTGTCATCATAAATAGAACTTTCGTTTTGTTTGTATTAATCTTCATTCCATTTTGAAAACATCAGTATTTCAAGTCTTCCAAATATTGTTGTAATCGTGTTTCTAACACTTCTTTCTGGGTATGGATATCATATAATGTAGTATCATCTGCATATAAATTGATACCAGTGATTTTGTTTGCAAATACCAGAAGTAAGTCATTAATAAAAAGTAAGAATAAAAATGGTCCTAATATTGAGCCCTGTAGGACTCCACAATTAACAATTTTGTTATCAGATAAAGCGTCATGTACAGAAGCAGTTTGATTTTTATCACACATATATGATTGAAAAAGCTTCAGGGTATTGTTGCTACATTTGCATAATGATAATGTCTTTAACAAAACAATATGATCGACAAGATCAAAGGCTTTTCGAAAATCGACCATTACAATTCCAATCAATTTGCCCTCAGTTAGTGCTCGAAAACATTTCGTATAAAGCTGATTCAGTTGAGTGGCCAGTTCTAAAACCACTTTGTGTTTTGTGAAGTAAATTGAACTGATCTAATAAAAAGAGTCTATAATGATTTATGCACGTGTCTTTAAAAATATTTTGACAAAGTTGGTAAAATTGAAATAGGTCTATAGTTATTTAGCGAATGTGCTAAGGGATAAGGATTGAGGAGGTGAAGGTGCTAAGGGATAATGAGAAGGCGAATGTGCTAAGAGGTAGGAATTGAGGAGGCGAAGATGCTATGGGATGGGGATTGAGGAGGCGAAGGTGCTAAGGGATAGGGAATGAGAAGGCGAAGGTGCTAAGGGATGGGGCTTGGGGATGCGAAGATGCTAAATGATAGGGATTGAGGAGGCGAATATGCCAAGGGATAGGGATTGAGGAGGCGAAGGTGCTAATGGATAGGGATTGAGGAGGCGAATGTCCTAAGGGATAATGATTTGGGTTAGGGTTAAGGTCAGGAGCCATCATATATCATGCTGAAAATGAGACTGTTGCATTTTATAATTAAAACCAAATAGTTGCATACCTTGATTCAATTGAATATTTATGGGCGTTCGTATCAGTAAAGTGAGTGAAAGCCGAGAAATTGCAATTCTCTTGTTGATTGAATTAGCGGACCATTCGAAGGGTTCCCACTGGGGTAATTATGGTCCCTGCTGACCAATGAGCTTCAATTATTTGCGATAACTAGAGTACGTAGGTCTTTGATGCGACTACTTATCAAATAAACATGCGAGTAACTGCCATCTAAGATGCTTTAATGGGAAATTTTTATCAGTTAATAATTGTCAGACATTTATAATCAGCCATACTTAAGAGCGGGTTTTTATTACATTTGCTACCAATGTGACATGGTTGAAGCTGGAAAATATACATACTACATTACTTGATATAAATTGCAAAACTATCACCATGTTCATTTTAGACAATTAGCATAACATTTCATAAATTATGCAAATAACGCAAAACAAATAATGGTTCTAAATTTCGAAACATTTATTAACTAACTTTTAGAATATTTTAGAGACGAACAAAAATAATTGTAACAAATATCAGTAAAACGGCGGTTGTATACTAATCTCGCTGGACAATCCCATACAGGTCGAGCTAAAACAACCAATCAGATTTCGATATTTTTCATTCAGGCCTCGAAAATCCCATATTGGACGTACTAACTCCATATTGGACGCGCTTGTTCCATATTGGCCGTGCTAGTTCCATATTGGCCGTGCTAGTTCCATATTGGCCGTGCAAGCTCAATATTGGCTGTGCTAGCGCCATAATGGACGTTCTAGCTCCATATTGGACGTGCTAGCTCCATATTAGACGTGCTAGCTCCATATTGGACGTGCTAGCTCCATATTGGACGTGCTAGCTCCATATTGGACGTGCTAGCTCCATATTGGCCGTGCTAGCTCCATATTGGACGTGCTAGCTCCATAGTGGACGTGCTAGCTCCATATTGGACATGCTAGCTCCATATTGGACGTGCTAGCTCCATAGTGGACGTGCTAGCTCCATATTGGCCGTGCTAGCTCCATACTGGACGTGCTAGCTCCATATTGGACGTACTAGCTCCATATTGGACGTACTAGTTCCATATTGACCGTGCTAGCTCCATATTGGACGTGCTAGTTCCATATTGGACGTGCTAGCTCCATATTAGCCGTGCTAGCTCCATATTGGACGTGCTAGCTCCATATTGGACGTACTAGTTCCATATTGACCGTGCTAGCTCCATATTGGACGTGCTAGTTCCATATTGGCCGTGCTAGTTCCATATGGGCCTTGTTAGCGCCATATTGGACGTGCTAGCTCCATATTGGACGTGCTAGCTCCATATTGACCGCGCTAGCTCCATATGGGACTTGCTAGCTCTATATTGGACGTGCTAGCTCCATATTGGACGTACTAGCTATATATTGGACGTGTTAGCTCCATAGTGGACGTGTTAGCTTCATATTGGACGTGTTAGCTCCATATTGGCCGTGGTAGCTCAATGTTGGACGTACTAACTCCATATTGGACGTGTTAGCTCCATATTGGACGTGCTAGTTCCATATTGGATGTGCTAGTTCCATATTGGACGTGCTAGCTCTATATTGGCCGTGGTAGCGCCATATTGGACGTGCCAGCTCAATATTGGCCGTGCAAGCTCAATATTGGCTGTGCTAGTACCATATTGGCCATGCTAGCTCCATATTGGCCGTGCTAGTTCCATATTGGCCGAGCTAGCTCTATATTGGACGTGCTAGCTCCATATTGGACGTACTAGCTCCATATTGATTGTGCTTGTTCCATATTGGACATGCTAGCTCCATATTGGACGTGCTAGCTCCATATTGGACGTACTAGCTCTATATTGATTGTGCTAGTTCCATATTGGACATGCTAGCTCCATATTGGACGTGCTAGCTCCATATTGGACATGCTAGCTCCATATTGGACGTGCTAGCTCCATATTGGACGTGCTAGCTCCATATTGGACGTGCTAGCTCCATATTGATTGTGCTTGTTCCATATTGGACGTGCTAGCTCCATATTGATTGTGCTTGTTCCATATTGGACGTGCTAGCTCCATATTGATTGTGCTTGTTCCATATTGGACGTACTAGCTCCATATTGATTGTGCTTGTTCCATATTGGACGTGCTAGCTCCATATTGGACATGCTAGCTCCATATTGGACGTACTAGCTCCATATTGGACATGCTAGCTCCATATTGGACGTGCTAGCTCCATATTGGACATGCTAGCTCCATATTGGACGTACTAGCTCCATATTGATTGTGCTTGTTCCATATTGGACGTGCTAGCTCCATATTGGACATGCTAGCTCCATATTGGACGTACTAGCTCCATATTGGACGTGCTAGCTCCATATTGGACGTACTAGCTCCATATTGGACGTACTAGCTCCATATTGGACGTACTAGCTCCATATTGGACGTACTAGCTCCATATTGGACGTGCTAGCTCCATAGTGGACGTGCTAGCTCCATATTGGACGTACTAGCTCCATATTGGACATGCTAGCTCCATATTGGACGTACTAGCTCCATATTGGACGTACTAGCTCCATATTGACTGTGCTAGCTCCATATTGGACGTACTAGCTCCATATTGACTGTGCTAGCTCCATATTGGACATGCTAGCTCCATATTGGACGTACTAGCTCCATATTGACTGTGCTAGCTCCATATTGGACATGCCAGCTCCATATTGGACATGCTAGCTCCATATTGGACATGCCAGCTCCATATTGGACGTGCTAGCTCCATATTGGACATGCTAGCTCCATATTGGACATGCCAGCTCCATATTGGACATGCCAGCTCCATATTGGACATGCTAGCTCCATATTGGACATGCCAGCTCCATATTGGACATGCCAGCTCCATATTGGACATGCTAGCTCCATATTGGACGTACTAGCTCCATATTGGACGTACTAGCTCCATATTGGACGTGCTAGCTCCATATTGGACATGCCAGCTCCATATTGGACATGCTAGCTCCATATTGGACATGCCAGCTCCATATTGGACATGCTAGCTCCATTTTGAGTGTGCTTGTTCCATATTGGACATGCCAGCTCCATATTGGACATGCTAGCTCCATTTTGAGTGTGCTTGTTCCATATTGGACATGCTAGCTCCATTTTGAGTGTGCTTGTTCCATATTGGACGTGCTAGCTCCATATTGGACATGCCAGCTCCATATTGGACATGCCAGCTCCATATTGGACATGCCAGCTCCATATTGGACATGCCAGTTCCATATTGGACATGCCAGCTCCATATTGGACATGCCAGCTCCATATTGGACATGCCAGCTCCATATTGGACGTGCTAGCTCCATATTGGACATGCCAGCTCCATATTGGACATGCCAGCTCCATATTGGACATGCCTGCTCCATATTGGACATGCCAGCTCCATATTGGACATGCCAGCTCCATATTGGACATGCTAGCTCCATTTTGAGTGTGCTTGTTCCATATTGGACATGCCAGCTCCATATTGGACATGCTAGCTCCATATTGGACATGCTAGCTCCATTTTGAGTGTGCTTGTTCCATATTGGACATGCCAGCTCCATATTGGACGTGCTAGCTCCATATTGGACGTGCTAGCTCCATAGTGGACGTACTAGCTCCATATTGAGTGTGCTTGTTCCATATTGGACATGCTAGCTCCATATTGGACATGCTAGCTCCATATTGGACGTGCTAGCTCCATATTGGACGTGCTAGCTCCATATTGAGTGTGCTTGTTCCATATTGGACATGCTAGCTCCATATTGGACGTGCTAGTTCCATATTGACCGAGCTAGCTCTATATTGGACGTGCTAGCTCCATATTGGACGTACTAGCTCCATATTGATTGTGCTTGTTCCATATTGGACATGCTAGCTCCATATTGGACGTGCTAGCTCCATATTGGACGTACTAGCTCTATATTGATTGTGCTAGCTCCATAGTGGACGTGCTAGCTCCATATTGGACGTGCTAGCTCCATATTGGACGTGCTAGCTCCATATTGGACGTGCTAGCTCCATATTGAGTGTGCTTGTTCCATATTGGACGTGCTAGCTCCATAGTGGACGTACTAGCTCCATATTGAGTGTGCTTGTTCCATATTGGACATGCTAGCTCCATATTGGACGTGCTAGCTCCATATTGGACGTGCTAGCTCCATATTGGACGTACTAGCTCCATATTTCTGGAAGCAGGATGACTTTAATAGATGTCACTACTGTGACACAATATTTCAGAAATCACTAAAAGCAAACATTTCAGTTAATTCAACTTGTTCAGATTGTTCCATTGCTGAATTAAATGTTTCTTGTTCATATCATGAGGCCCATTCCTTTTTTAATTGCACTTACGAAACTTGTAAATGTACCAGTAATTTAGCCTCAAGCACTGATATATGTTCAGCTGATAGTAGTGAATGTAATAGTAATTATAATGATAGTAGTTTTTGTGAAATATGTTCTGTATGTTTGTTAAATAGAAACACATGCAACTGCATTTCATGCTATGTGCTAGATACAGATAGTTCTACAGTACACAATGTAACTAATGACACTGAATTTCTGATCAATGATACTGATTTAATAAGTACTACCTGGTTTAAAAAAACGGGACTTCACATTGTTCACCTTAATATACATTTTATTTACCCAAAGTTAGATGAACTTAAGTTGATAATTTCTGATCAAAATAATATTGACTTGTTTTGTATTTGTGAAACGTTTTTGGATACCACAGTTAGTGATCATGAACTTGTTATTGATGGTTATACTGTGTTTCGAAAAGACAGAAACACGTTTGGTGGAGGTTTACTTATCTATGTTAAAGACTACTTAAGCTGTACTCATTGGGTAGACCTGGAACACTCTAATTTAGAAGCTATTTGGCTTGAGGTTAAATTTAAACACTCTAAACCATTACTTGTGTGCTATACCTACAGGCCACCATCATCCAAAGTTGAATGGCTTACACATTTCTCTAACAGTCTCGATAAGTCATACTCAGAATCTAAGGAATGCATCATACTAGGTGACTTCAACTTCGATTTGCTCAAGCAAGACCATAATTCAAACACATGGATTAGCCTTCTTGATTCTGTTGATTTCACTCAGTTGGTTTGTCAACCTACACGAGTAACTCAAACCACGTCAACACTGATTGATCATGCTTTTACAAATACACCCAATAATATATCAGAGGTTACAGTCCAAAGTTATTCCATTAGTGATCATTACCCAGTTTGCATCACCAGGAAAACTAATGGCCATAGCAAAAACACTTCGATTCATAAATGTATTCAGTATAGATCATTGAAAAATTTCAATGAAGCTGAGTTCTTTCTTGAACTTTCCATCCAGCCTTGGTCACTTGTAGACATTTTTGGTGATCCGGACGACTCATCTGATGTATTCATTGATATGTTCGCTACTGTTCTCAACAATCACGCACCTATCAGAAATAGAAGAGTCAAAAGGACGTCACAACCAAACTGGATAAATTCAGATATTTTAGAGGCTATAAAACATAGAAATCATTTTCACAAGAAACACATATCAGATAAGTTTAAAATATGGAGACAAAGAGTCAAATCACTTATATTTACCTCAAAGAATAATTACTACACCACACATATTAACTCGAATAAACACAATCCGAAACAATTATGGAGCAGCCTAAATGAATTATCAGGACTGAACAATAAATCTCAAACACAATACCTACATGATGAAAATGGATGTAAAATATTAAATGCTAACTATACGGCCAATATTTTGAATGAACATTTCTGTAATATTCATAGGCAGTTTCAGTCTGATAACCCACCACCGCACTACTCTAACTTTGCACTTGAAACTACTAACAACACTAAATTGTCAAACATATCTAGATTTTCTATTCCCTTAGTATCTGTGCAGTTTGTTGAAAAACAACTTCTTTCACTTGATGTATCTAAATCAACGGGCTCTGATAATTTACATGCCAGATTCTTAAAGCTTTCTGCCAAAATCATTGCTCCAATTTTAACACAAATATGCAATTCTAGCATAAACTCTAACAAATTTCCCAAAGCATTTAAATTAGCCAAAGTTATACCCATTCACAAAAAAGGTGACAAATCAGATAAAAATAATTACAGACCTATATCAATATTACCTGCCTTCACTTGAAACAATTTCTCGAGGAACATAATTTATTATATAATCGACAGTCCGGATTCCGTGAAAATCATTCATGTCAAACTGCCCTTACACGCTTATTGGATGGCTGGATATCAGCAATTGATAAGAATGAAGTAGTGGGCACAGTCTTTCTGGATATTTCCAAAGCCTTTGATCTGGTTGATCATTCTATCTTAATACGTAAATTAGCTTATTATGGTCTTGCTGAATCATCACAAAATTGGTTTTCCTCGTACTTAGCTGACAGGTTCCAACAAACGAATGTTTCTGGTGCTCGTTCTGATGCTGGACCTGTTGTTTCTGGTGTTCCTCAGGGGTCTGTCTTAGGTCCCATTATCTTTATAATTTACATCAATGACTTAGCTATGACTCTTACCAGCACAGTTGCAGACATATTTGCTGACGATACAACTATATCTGCCTCCGATCAATCTCTTGACACTCTTACTGCTTCTTTATCTACTGATTTGATAAATGTTCAACAGTGGTGTTTAGACAATCGTATGATTCTCAATACTTCTAAGACCAAAATCATGTATATTTCCTCTAAATCAAAAGCTCATAGTATCAGTGAGTCTGCTCTTGAAGTGAAAGTGAACAACACCGTCATACATCCGAGTTCTGCTGAACGACTACTCGGAGTTATGATTGACAACACACTATCCTGGGATAAGCATACTGACAATGTTCTCAAAAATGTAACTCTTATTTATATTTATTGTCTCGTATAAAAAGGTATCTCTCTATTCCCAATCGCAACCTCTTCTACAATGCTTACATATTGCCTCACTTAGACTTTTGTTGTGTGATTTGGGGTAACTGCAACTCATCTTTAGAAGATAAAATAGTTCGGTTACAAAAGAGAGCAGCTAGACTAATTCTAGATCAAGACTTTGACACTCCATCGCAATTATTATTCTCCCAACTAAAATGGATAACCTTTCCAGAACGAGTCATATATCAGAAGGCTATACAAATGTATAAAACATTACATGGAGCTGCTCCAGACTATTTACTTCTGATATACATCCTATAATTCTTAGATCAACCTCAGAATATCAATTATACACACCAAGACCAAATTGTGAATTATTTCGTAATACATTTGAATTTTCAGGATCATCTATTTGGAATTCATTGCCTCACTCAGTTCAAAATGCTCCAACTATCCAACAGTTCAAAATTCTCTACTTAAGATGGAACTATAACAATTCAAACTAATCGCGTACTTCTACTGTTATTATAAACGTGTATTGCCATTGCTATATTTATTAGAATCGGAAAATTGCTGTCCTTAAGTTGATTTCATACATATTTTGAAGATACCACTACAAGTCAAATCTGCACATTGTTAGATAGATCTAGTATCATTAATTGTCTCATTCCCATTTTCTACTCTGCTAGCCAATTCCATATATTATCATCATATTCCATTACATATTAAATATAGTTTCTCTATTTTTCAGCTTTTACATTGCTATATTATTCCAATGTGCAGTTCTCACTTATAGTGCTATCTTTTGATTGCATTTGATTGTATATATGTTGAGGGCCTCATGGTAGATTAACTTTTGTTAAATGAGTACTCTCGTTAAATAAAGTCTTTATTATTATTATTATTATTATATTGATTGTGCTTGTTCCATATTGGACATGCTAGCTAATTCTATAGTCAATTCATAATCAGCAATATCACAGTAGAACAAGCAATATGAGAGTTATTCTAATGTAAAACAAGCACTAATTATGAGAGCTATTGTACTGTAGAACAAGCACTGTGAGAGTTATTGAACTACAGATCCAGTATATATCAGAGTTATTGTACTGTAGAACAAGCACTGTGAGAGTTATTGAACTACAGATCCAGTATATATCAGAGTTATTGTACTGTAGAACAAGCACTGTGAGAGTTATTGAACTACAGATCCAGTATATATCAGAGTTATTGTACTGTAGAACAAGCACTGTGAGAGTTATTGAACTACAGATCCAGTATATATCAGAGTTATTGTACTGTAGAACAAGCACTGTGAGAGTTATTGACTAATCACAAGCACTGTGAGAGTTATTGAACTACAGATCCAGTATATATCAGAGTTATTGTACTGTAGAACAAGCACTGTGAGAGTTATTGAACTACAGATCCAGTATATATCAGAGTTATTGTACTGTAGAACAAGCACTGTGAGAGTTATTGAACTACAGATCCAGTATATATCAGAGTTATTGTACTGTAGAACAAGCACTGTGAGAGTTATTGAACTACAGATCCAGTATATATCAGAGTTATTGTACTGTAGAACAAGCAATGTGAGAGTTATTGTACTGTAATACAAGCACTGTGAGAGTTATTGTACTGTATTACAAGCACTGTGAGAGTTATTGTACTGTAATACAAGCACTGTGAGAGTTATTGTACTGTAATACAAGCACTGTGAGAGTTATTGAACTACAGATCCAGTATATATCAGAGTTATTGTACTGTAGAACAAGCAATGTGAGAGTTATTGAACTACATATCCAGTATATATCAGAGTTATTGTACTGTAGAACAAGCACTGTGAGAGTTATTGAACTACAGATCCAGTATATATCAGAGTTACTGTACTGTAGAACAAGCAATGTGAGAGTTATTGTACTGTAATACAAGCACTGTGAGAGTTATTGTACTGTATTACAAGCACTGTGAGAGTTATTGTACTGTAATACAAGCACTGTGAGAGTTATTGTACTGTAATACAAGCACTGTGAGAGTTATTGAACTACAGATCCAGTATATATCAGAGTTATTGTACTGTAGAACAAGCAATGTGAGAGTTATTGAACTACATATCCAGTATATATCAGAGTTATTGTACTGTAATACAAGCACTGTGAGAGTTATTGCATTGTAGTGCGAGCAATATGAGAGTTATTGTACTGTAGAACAAGCAATGTGAGAGTTATTGTAATGTAGTACAATCAATTTGAGAGTTATTGCATTATAGTGCGAGCAATATGAGAGTGTTTATACTGTAGAACAAGCAATCTGAGAGTTATTGTACTGTAACAAGCAATTAGAATATGTTCACTTGCAACCTATGTACTGTATAGCTGTCCGATTAGCGCCGTGGTTAGCGGACAGGGAAGTATGTGAGATGGTACGATGGTCGCCAGATCGGACAGGTGGGTTTTCTCCGGGTACTCCGGTTTCCTCCCACATGAATGACCACATATACGTTAAAACTTGCTTCGCAATCGTTGTAAAATAAATAAAGTATAAAAAAACCCTATGTACATTAACTGCCTCGTAGTTGTTTGTAATTAATGACTTGATGATATCGTGGGAGATACCCGTTGGAACACTATTCAATACCCGTTCATAAGTTATAATATAGTTTCATTTGTGCATCATGTACATACATACACTTTTGCATGATAAACAATTACAAACAATGGTTACAATGTTCTTATCACAGAAAGCTTAATTGCACCAACAATTATTTTCATATATCACAGACTTTTAACTAATAATGTTTATAAAATACACATCCTGGTGGTATGATGAAACAACTTACTAGTATGATGTTACAACGTATCTATTAATATTAATGTGATTGAAAAAGTTGACTGTTTATTGCTTGACAATTTATCACAAATAATAACTAACACACATATAATAATTATATAATAATAAAAATTTGGTTAAAAGTAAAGACAGACTAAGAATATACAAACACTGACTGTTCGGTCGTTTGCATTTCATTTAAGAGATGTATTTTGAAAAGTGTCTTAAAAGCAAACTATGATTTAGTCGCTTTAATACTGCTTGGCAACATGTTCCAATTTCTAATGTCATTGTAATAAAAAGAAGTGGGTGTAAATCCAACAACCTGTGGTACATAATTGTGTGTTTTCTTTCACGCCATGCTGATTTTCTCATGACACGGCTCATTGTATTTGTCTGTAAGATTCATGCATTTAGAAAAAGCTCAGGTATAATTCTACCAACCTATGTTTTAATAGTTTACTTTGTTTGTTAGGAAACAAGTTAAACTTGAATTGCATTAATCCTTCCTACACATACAATAAAAACAAAGCGTATGCTAAATTATAATGTCAATTTGGCTTGGTGAAGCAATCCCTGTTAAATAATGTAGCCTGTTATTTGATATGGTGGGAATTAGATTTTTGAGCACTCTCTAGTGTACGTGAGAATATGTGAAGGTCATTAATGAGGATAGATGAAGGTCATTAATGAGAATATGTGATGGTCACTAATGAGAATATGTGAAGGTCATTAATGAGAATATGTGAAGGTCATTAATGAGAATAGATGAAGGTCATTAATGAGGATTGGTGAAGGTCATTAACGAGAATATGTGAAGGTCATTAATGAGAATATGTGAAGGTCATTAATGAGAATATGTGAAGGTCATTAATGAGAATATGTGAAGGTCATTAATGAGAATAGATGAAGGTCATTAATGAGGATTGGTGAAGGTCATTAATGAGAATATGTGAAGGTCATTAATGAGAATAGATGAAGGTCATTAATGAGAATATGTGAAGGTCATTAATGAGAATAGATGAAGGTCATTAATGAGGATAGATGAAGGTCATTAATGAGAATATGTGAAGGTCATTAATGAGAATAGATGAAGGTCATTAATGAGGATTGGTGAAGGTCATTGATGAGGATAGGTAAAGGTAATTAATGAGGATAGGTGATGGTCATTAGTGAGGATAGGTGATGGTCATTAATGTGGATAGATGTAGGTTATTAGTGAGGATAGGTGAAGGTCATTAATGAGGATATGTGATGGTCATTAGTGAGGATAGGTGATGGTCATTAATGTGGATAGATGTAGGTTATTAGTGAGGATAGGTGAAGGTCATTAATGAGGATATGTGTAGGTCATTAATGAGGATAGGTGTAGGTTATTAATGGGGATAGGTGAAGGTCATTAATGAGGATAGGTGAAGGTCATTAATGAGGATAGGTGTAGGTTATTAGTGAGGATAGGTGAATGTCATTAGTGAGGATGGGTGAATGTCATTAATGAGGTTAGGTGTAGGTCATTAATGAGGATAGGTGATGGTCATTAATGAGGATATGTGTAGGTTATTAATGAGGATAGATGTAGGTTATTAATGTTGATAGGTGATGGTCATTAATGAGGGTAGGTGTAGGTCATTAATGAGGATAGGTGAAGGTTATTAATGAGGATAGGTGAATGTCATTAATGAGGATAGGTGTAGGTCATTAATGAGGATAGGTGAAGATTATTAATGAGGATAGGTGTATGTCATTAATGAGGATAGGTGAAGGTTATTAATGAGGATAGGTGTATGTCATTAATGAGGATAGGTGAAGGTTATTAATGAGGATAGGTGATGGTCATTAATGAGGATATGTGTAGGTCATTAATGAGGATAGGTGTAGGTTATTAATGGGGATAGGTGGAGGTCATTAATGAGAATAGGTGAAGGTCATTAATGAGGATAGGTGTAGGTTATTAGTGAGGATAGGTGAATGTCATTAGTGAGGATAGGTGTAGGTCATTAATGAGGATAGGTGATGGTCATTAATGAGGATATGTGTAGGTTATTAATGAGGATAGGTGTAGGTTATTAATGTTGATAGGTGATGGTCATTAATGAGGGTAGGTGTAGGTCATTAATGAGGATAGGTGAAGGTTATTAATGAGGATAGGTGTAGGTCATTAATGAGGATAGGTGAAGATTATTAATGAGGATAGGTGTATGTCATTAATGAGGATAGGTGAAGGCTATTAATGAGGATAGGTGATGGTCATTAATGAGGATAGGTGTATGTCATTAATGAGGATAGGTGAAGGTTATTAATGAGGATAGGTGATGGTCATTAATGAGGATACGTGTAGGTTATTAATGAGGATAGGTGTAGGTTATTAATGAGGATACGTGATGGTCATTAATGAGGATAGGTGTAGGTTATTAATGAGGATAGGTGTAGGTTAGTAACGAGGATAGGTGATGGTCATTAATGAGGATACGTGTAGGTTATTAATGAGGATAGGTGTAGGTTATTAATGAGGATACGTGATGGTCATTAATGAGGATAGGTGTAGGTTATTAATGAGGATAGGTGATGGTCATTAATGAGGATAGGTGATGGTCAATAATGAGGATAGGTGTAGGTTATTAACGAGGATTGATGTAGGTCATTAGTGAGGATAGATGAATGTCATTAATGAGGATAGGCGAACGTCATTAATGAGGATAGGTGTAGGTCAATAATGAGGATAGGTGTAGGTCATTAATGAGGATAGGTGAAGGTTATTAATGAGGATAGGTGAAGGTCATTAATGAGGATAGGTGTAGGTTATTAATGAGGATTGGTGAAGGTCATTAATGAGGATAGGTGTAGGTCATTAATGAGGATAGGTGAAGGTTATTAATGAGGAAATGTGAAGGTCATTAATGAGAATAGGTGAAGGTCATTAATGAGGATAGGTTAAGTTCATTAATGAGGATAGGTGAAGGTCATTAATGAGGATAGGTGGATGCCATTAATGAGGATAGGTGGAGGTCATTAATGAGGATAGTGAAGGCCATTAATGAGGATAGGTGTAGGTCTTTAATGAGGATAGGTGAAGGTCATTAATGAGGATAGGTGTAGGTCATTAATGTGAATAGTTGAAGGGCATTAATGAGGATAGGTGTAGGTCTTTAATGAGGATAGGTGAAGGGCATTACTGAGGATAGGTGGATGCCGTTAATGAGGATAGTAGAAGGTCTTTAATGAGGATAGGTGAAGGTCATTAATGAGGATAGGTGAAGGTCATTAATGAGTATAGGTGAAGGTCATTAATGAGGATAGGTGAAGGTCATTAATGAGGATAGGTGAAGGTCATTAATGAGGATAGGTAAAAGTCAATTATATCAAAGACGGTATTAAATTCTCTACAATATATCATAAAAACTCCATACAAGACGGAAATTCATTCTATATTACAGAGCAGACGACATTTGGGGAGGTGAACCAGCTCGGTGGTGTATTTGTCAACGGGCGTCCCTTACCAAACGCTATCAGGCTTCGGATCATAGAACTCGCTCAGATGGGAGTTAGACCATGTGATATATCCAGACAACTTAGAGTATCACATGGATGTGTCAGTAAAATACTTGCCAGGTACAATGAAACCGGTTCTATATTACCAGGAGCTATTGGTGGCAGCAAACCACGAGTGACCACGCCTAATGTTGTTAAGCATATAAAAATATACAAGGACAGAGATCCGGGAATATTTGCGTGGGAGATCAGAGACAAATTGCTTGCAGACGGTGTTTGTGACAAGTACAATGTGCCATCTGTGAGTTCTATAAGCCGGATTCTTAGGAATAAAATTGGAGGAAATACATCACCTACAAGTCAAAGTCCAAATATGGAATCAAAGAACATTATGGGACCGCCCCCTCCGGGCCCTCTATACAACCCTCAATTTCCAATGTATCAATATTCATGCCCTCCCCCTTCAATGCCCACGTGTGCACCTCCCACTATGCCAACAGCACAACCCAGCTTCCCTCAGTTAAATCACCAAATGAACAACAAATCTCAGATGTCCAACTGTGTTACTCCGTGTATGATGCGGGCATGGGCGTCCTCCCATTCTGTGAATGACATTTTGGGTTTTAGGGCCCCTACCCAGCCCATGTCTCAACCTGCGCCTATGCCTATGCCATGTGAACCTATGAACAATCAGCTAGGACAAAACTATAACATGAATTACTATGGAATGAAACAAACAGTGCAACCAATGTACCTACAAAGCTGAGACCATTCAATTGTGTCGTGGATTGGAATGTTTATGTTATTGTCAGGTGATATTCTTGCTTACAATGTACAATCGAACGGGAGCACAGTATATAATACAACTATATAACACAAGTAATAATTCTAAAAACATTAAAGTTGCGGACGGCACTAAGGTAGGGTCTATTGCGGGCGATGCTAAAGTAAGGTCCATGGCAGACGACACTGAAGTAAGGACCATGGCAGACGACACTGAAGTAAGGTCAATGACAGACGACATTGAAGTAAGGTCAATGGCAGACGACACTGAAGTAAGGTCCATGGCAGACGACACTAAAGTAAGGTCCATGGCAGACGACATTGAAGTAAGGTCAATGACAGACGACATTGAAGTAAGGTCAATGACAGACGACATTGTATTAAGCTCCATGGCAGACGACACTGAAGTAAGGACCATGGCAGACGACACTGAAGTAAGGTCCATGGCAGACGACATTGTAGTAAGGTCCATGGCAGACGACATTGAAGTAAGGTCCATGGCAGACGACATTGTAGTAAGGTCCATGGCAGACGACATTGAAGTAAGGTCCATGGCAGACGACATTGTAGTAAGGTCCATGTCAGATGGCATTGAAGTAAGGTCCATGGCAGATGGCATTGTAGTAAGGTCCATGGCAGATGGCATTGAAGTAAGGTCCATGGCAGATGGCATTGTAGTAAGGTCCATGGCAGACGACATTGAAGTAAGGTCCATGGCAGACGACATTGTAGTAAGGTCCATGGCAGACGACATTGTAGTAAGGTCCATGGCAGACGACATTGTAGTAAGGTCCATGGCAGACGACATTGTAGTAAGGTCCATGGCAGATGACACTGAAGTAAGAACATTGACAGACGACATTGAAATAAGGAACATTGCAGACGACATTGAAGTAAGGTCCATGGCAGACGACATTGTAGTAAGGTCCATGGCAGACGACACTAAAGTAAGGTCCATGGCAGATGGCATTGAAGTAAGGTCCATGGCAGATGGCATTGAAGTAAGGTCCATGGCAGATGGCATTGTAGTAAGGTCCATGGCAGACGACATTGTAGTAAGGTCCATGGCAGACGACACTAAAGTAAGGTCCATGGCAGATGACATTGAAGTAAGGTCCATGGCAGATGGCATTGAAGTAAGGTCCATGGCAGATGACACTGAAGTAAGAACATTGACAGACGACATTGAAATAAGGAACATTGCAGACGACAGTAAAATCAACATGCATAACTAATGACGTTAAAGTCGGGTCCATCGTAGACGACACTGCATTCAAGTTAAAGACAGGTCCATCAAATAGTATTGTATGATATCTGATCATATAGTATTGTGTGATATCTGATCATATAGTGTTGTGATATCTGATCATATACTATTGTGTGATATCTGATCATATAGTGTTGTGTGATATCTGATCATATACTATTGTGTGATATCTGATCATATAGTATTGTGTGATATCTGATCATATAGTGTTGTGATATCTGATCATATACTATTGTGTGATATCTGATCACATAGTGTTGTGTGATATCTGATCACATAGTGTTGTGTGATATCTGATCGTATAGTATTGTGTGATATCTGATCATATAGTGTTGTGTGATATCTGATCATATACTATTGTGTGATATATGATCATATACTATTGTGTGATATCTGATCATATAGTATTGTGCGATATCTGATCGTAGAGTATTGTGTGATATCTGATCATATAGTATTGTGTGATATCTGATCATATACTATTGTGTGATATCTGATCATATAGTGTTGTGTGATATCTGATCACATAGTGTTGTGTGATATCTGATCATATACTATTGTGTGATATCTGATCACATAGTGTTGTGTGATATCTGATCACATAGTGTTGTGTGATATCTGATCATATACTATTGTGTGATATCTGATCACATAGTGTTGTGTGATATCTGATCACATAGTGTTGTGTGATATCTGATCATATACTATTGTGTGATATCTGATCACATAGTGTTGTGTGATATCTGATCACATAGTGTTGTGTGATATCTGATCATATACTATTGTGTGATATCTGATCACATAGTGTTGTGTGATATCTGATCACATAGTGTTGTGTGATATCTGATCATATACTATTGTGTGATATCTGATCACATAGTGTTGTGTGATATCTGATCACATAGTGTTGTGTGATATCTGATCATATACTATTGTGTGATATCTGATCACATAGTGTTGTGTGATATCTGATCACATAGTGTTGTGTGATATCTGATCATATACTATTGTGTGATATCTGATCACATAGTGTTGTGTGATATCTGATCATATACTATTGTGTGATATCTGATCACATAGTGTTGTGTGATATCTGATCATATACTATTGTGTGATATCTGATCACATAGTGTTGTGTGATATCTGATCATATAGTGTTGTGTGATATCTGATCATATAGTATTGTGTGATATCTGATCATATAGTGTTGTGTGATATCTGATCATATACTATTGTGTGATATATGATCATATACTATTGTGTGATATCTGATCACATAGTATTGTGTGATATCTGATCATATAGTATTGTGCGATATCTGATCGTAGAGTATTGTGTGATATCTGATCATATAGTATTGTGTGATATCTGATCATATACTATTGTGTGATATCTGATCATATAGTGTTGTGTGATATCTGATCACATAGTGTTGTGTGATATCTGATCATATACTATTGTGTGATATCTGATCACATAGTGTTGTGTGATATCTGATCACATAGTGTTGTGTGATATCTGATCATATACTATTGTGTGATATCTGATCACATAGTGTTGTGTGATATCTGATCACATAGTGTTGTGTGATATCTGATCATATACTAGTGTGTGATATCTGATCACATAGTGTTGTGTGATATCTGATCATATACTATTGTATGATATCTGATCACATAGTGTTGTGTGATATCTGATCATATAGTGTTGTGTGATATCTGATCATATACTATTGTGTGATATCTGATCATATAGTGTTGTGTGATATCTGATCATATACTATTGTGTGATATCTGATCACATAGTGTTGTGTGATATCTGATCATATACTATTGTGTGATATCTGATCACATAGTGTTGTGTGATATCTGATCATATAGTGTTGTGTGATATCTGATCATATACTATTGTGTGATATCTGATCATATAGTGTTGTGTGATATCTGATCATATACTATTGTGTGATATCTGATCACATAGTGTTGTGTGATATCTGATCATATACTATTGTGTGATATCTGATCACATAGTGTTGTGTGATATCTGATCATATAGTGTTGTGTGATATCTGATCATATACTATTGTGTGATATCTGATCACATAGTGTTGTGTGATATCTGATCATATAGTGTTGTGTGATATCTGATCATATATTATTGTGTGATATCTGATCATATACTATTGTGTGATATCTGATCATATACTATTGTGTGATATCTGATCACATAGTGTTGTGTGATATCTGATCATATACTATTGTGTGATATCTGATCACATAGTGTTGTGTGATATCTGATCACATAGTGTTGTGTGATATCTGATCACATAGTGTTGTGTGATATCTGATCACATAGTGTTGTGTGATATCTGATCACATAGTGCTGTGTGATATCTGATCACATAGTGTTGTGTGATATCTGATCACATAGTGTTGTGTGATATCTGATCACATAGTGTTGTGTGATATCTGATCGAAATCTTTGGAAGCTCAATAACTTAGTGTACGTGCAAGTTGGAATGCTGGATCTAAATAACTACTGATTAAGGTCATCTAGTTAGCACAGGATGAACGCTATATTGTTACACATATCAAACGGCAGCAACATTAGTTATCTCACATCAAAAACACCACAAACTAGGTCTACCACATACTAGATACATGGATCAAAAGAAGAAGAATAAATAAAAACGAGATAATAAATGAAATATATTTATTTCATTGTGGGGTTTTAGAACACGGTTTTAATATGATGATGTGATGCATGTTATATAAACACATTGTGTTCGAGAATTAAACATAGCGTTTTTATTCTCTATAAGAATTACAAGTATATATTTCGAGAATTAAACATAGTGTTTTCATTCTCTATAATAATTACAAGTATATATTTCGAGAATTAAACATAGTATTTGCATTCTCATTAGAAGGTACATGTATTATTTCGAGAATTAAACATAGTATTTTCAAAATCTATAAGAATTAGAAACTACAGTTATTTATTTCGAGAATTAAACATAATGTTTTCATTCTCTATACTAATGCAATGCATCTCTTTTTATCTCGCGAATCAAACACAGTGTTTTCATTATCTTTAAGAATTACATGTAAATGTATCATGATTTAAGCATAATGTTACATGCATTTATATCCAGAATTAAACATTTTGCTTACATTCTCTATAAAGAATTATAATAATGCCATGTATTTATGTCCAGAATTAAACATAATGTTTTTATTCTCTATAAAATTTACATGTATTTATTTCCAGAATTAAACATAATGTTATTCATTCTCTATAAGAATTACATGTATTTATTTCAATCACGATAAGAATTAAGAAGAGAATTGTGTTTTATTCAGTCACGGTATGACCGAATTATATTTCAGCAAACGAATGAATAGCGAAACAATACCGTTCTCTAGCATACTATAATAACAGGTGTGCAATAGTTTACAATTGATACTAGCAGATTTAATGTGGATTTACCCATGCTGGTTTCAACTGTTTTTAATAACTTTTTACAACGATTGCGAAGCTAGTTTTAACAATTTATATTAATCCCTCTCGTTGGCGCGGATGAAAGCGTAAATTATGTGGTAATTCGTGTGGGAGTAAACCGGAGTACCCGGAGAAACACCACCTGTCCGACCTGATGACCATCGTACCATCTCACATTTCAACTTAATGTCGCCTCCCTGGTCTACATACGATCTGACGACCATCGTACCATCTCACATTTCAACTTAATGTCACCTCCCTGGTCTACGTGCGATCTGACGACCACCGTACCATCTCACATTTCAACTTAATGTCACCTCCCTGGTCTACATGCGATCTGACGACCACCGTACCATCTCACATTTCAACTTAATGTCACCTCCCTGGTCTACATGCGATCTGACGACCACCGTACCATCTCACAGTTCAACTTAATGTCGCCTCCCTGGTCTACTTGCGTATGTCTATGCGTCGATGTTTTCCGTTCTTGGTTTTGTTGTATTTTGACTGCCTTTTCAACATAAGAGAATGCTTCCAATCTGGTTTGAGTTGAATTCCGGCTCCCTCTTCTAGAGACATTGCTTTCGGAATACTTCCGTTGTGGTTCGGGTTTAATTCCGTTTGCATCTCCCTGGTATGTAGGCCAGCCTTTCGGTTGCGAGTGTGTCCGGTCTTCTTGGAGTTGAATTTCGACTCCCTTGTCTACAGTTGTGCTTTTTCGAAGAGGAATAACACTTTGGGGTTGGCTTGATTTGAATTTCAAAAGCTTTGTACACAGATATCATCACTAACATCCTAATCTAGTAGAGCATTGATTAACCATCTGATTGGTTAACACATTACTATCATTTTCATGTCTATGTTATGTATTGCAAGTACTTCAATGAAACAATGTGTAGTTTTACATTATGTAAATTATCTATATACCATACTTTGTGTCAAAATTGCATTATATTTTATACATTATATAAAAGTTGTGTATAGCGCCATTAAAATGTAAATGACATGGAGTTTATTCTTATTATATATACTTTGTCGCTGTTGTGAGCAGCATGAACTACTTTACCGATAATCCCAATGACCAGTCATTACTCTCATTGCTAAACACAGAATATAAACTAACTAATTCAGATGAGATCTGCTGCTGGTATCACGAAAGATCTAAGTTTCGAATTTAGGCTTAGATAAAAAAGAAATGTAGCTTATGGATTGGTTATCTAACTACGCTATCTGTACAGGAATTCGCATTTGGTTGGCATGTATATGTTTTATTCATGAAGCCTGTTACAGGTCCATACACTGTACGCACTAATTGGACAATGTGTCGGACCCCTAAATGTACGACCTAACTGGACAAGGTATCGGATCCATAACTGTACGGATCTACTGGATAAGGTGTCGGACCCCTAAATGTAGTAACGTTGTAAAAGTGTAGAGATTTAAGATACACTATATATAATAACTAACTTTGAATGCATTCAAGTTAGCCATTCACTCACGATCACAAGTACATTAAAGACACAAAACGGTTTGCATAATATTACAAACAACGCTGGACTGGTAATCCAGGGATCGCAGGTTCGATCCCCCATCTGACCCTAATAAAATTAACAGACTTTCAGAAGGGACTTTAAACCGAGGTCTCGTCGGTGCTTTACACAGTGCACGTAAAAGAACAAGAGGAGATTCTGGAATGGGTCTTTCTCTGCATCATGCACTATCCTCCACAATCTATAACGACTAATCTCTTCAGGAGGCGTCGCTCATATGCGCAACCGCTGGCGACGATAAATAAACGTCGCACGCACGCACGCACGCACACACACACGCACACACACGCCTGCTCAGTTTCCGTACATGCACGAGCCGGTGGCATCTAAATCTGATTCGCTCTCCAATCCAATATTATCACAGCCAAGTGTGGTTGTATCTTAATATTTATTTCTAAATTAATATATTTGTCTCCATATATTCCAGAACTATTGAGTTACTGAGTACATGTATTTGATAGTAATTGTGTTGCCTAATAATTCTGTAAATGATTCGTAGGAACGAGGTAACCATACAAGCATGTTGCTTTCTCATCAATCCTACATGTATAATAAGAAATAAATAGTGTTTAAACTAATTTAGCCATTATTAATGTCGTGAATAGTGCAATGAAATGTACAATTACGCTAGTTGAAAGAATTAATAACGAAGTTAACCGTTACTAGTATTATACTACATTTTATTGCAATATTCAAGTGATTAATACCGGCGCTTAGAACGACAAACCATGTTTTTATTCGACGACTATAAATAACGCAAATACAAGTATTATTTCGATTCTTAACATAACCAACATATCTAATCAGCGCAAGAATAATTGGTCCTTTTTTAAGAAAGCGTAAATGACGCCACAAGGCTACACATATTACGTCACATTTGACACCAATCGCATTGTTTTATTGCAGATTTAACACAACGGTAAATTCCTTCTTTGCGTATACAGACAAAATGCCGAGTCATATTAGAATATATTATATAACCTTTACTTAATGAACTCGAAACCAGCTTTAACAACGTATGTTATTCACGCTCGTTGGCGCGGAAGAAAGCGTATATGTGGTCATGTGTGTGGTAATCAAACCGGAGAAATCCCACATGTCCGATTTAGCGACAAACGGTACCAGCTCGCACACTTCCCCAGTCCGAGTCTCACAATGGTGAGAAGAGTGTGTGCTAAGTTCGTTATTACACTTCGGGTATGCATTTTAACTACATTTGTAATTTCTTATTGTACTTAGCATATATACTTTTCCATTTCTGCACCTAACTTATACTGTTCCTACATGTGTAATACGTTATTGTTGAATGTAGGCAGGATGTACTAGTGTACGAATTTGTTTAAGCTGTGTAGATCAATAATCAGTCAAAGACTGAACGCGGTCTTCTATATTATCACTTTACACAAAATGTGCCTGCTACGTGTTAGAAATTATTTATTTGGCAGAAATTAATACGGGAAAATGTCAGTTAA
Organism: Archivesica marissinica; assembly: GCA_014843695.1. Lineage (NCBI taxonomy): Eukaryota > Metazoa > Mollusca > Bivalvia > Venerida > Vesicomyidae > Archivesica > Archivesica marissinica. The sequence goes on along the minus strand of CM026401.1, from coordinate 53,539,925 downwards.
AAAAATAGTGCGTTAGATATAAATCAAGCAAATCTAACTCCTATGCTTCAAATATTGGGGTAAAACAAGGGGACCCCAGTTCCAGTTTAATGTTTCTCTTCTTCGTAAATGACATAATTGATAATATAGATGCTAACATAAAAGGAATTTGTACAGCAGATGAAATGAACATATTCATGTTACTATTTGCTGACGATGCGGTTCTGTTTGCTCATACAGCAGAAGCTCTCCAATGCATGCTACATGATTTGGACACTTATTGTAATACATGGGGCCTGACAATAAATATAGCAAAAACAAAAATTATGATATTTGAAATGGGGCGACATACGAGTTACAATTTTACATTAAACAATTCTGTAATAGAAACAGTCAACACATTTAAATAGCTAGGCATACATTTCTTCAAAAATGGAAACTTGTTTCGAACGCAAAAACAACTAGCACAACAAGCAACGTATGCGCTACATAACCTATTTATAGTTCTTAACTAAATGAATTTGCATGTAAAGGAAAAATGTATGCTATTTGACAGCTTAGTTGTGTCAATCCTAAATTATAGCTCGGAAACATGGGGCAGCCATGAATCAAGACATAGAATTAATACATTGTAAATTTCTAAGAAAGATTCTATGCGTAAAAAGATATACAAACATTGAAGGACTTTATGGAGAAATAGGTCGTACTCCAATGAAAATTATTAGAAAAATTAATATGATAAAATACTGGATAAAACTATTAAAATGGAAGAAAATTTACCATAAAAAATATATATAATGATGAAATCTGATGTTCATAACAACATTACGTATGGTGGCATGAACTGGGCATACCAAATAAAACACATACATGATGAAATAGGAATGGGGCATTTATGGTACAACCAATTAACTAGCAACATAAACTAGACAGCATTAAACAACGTATACGGGATATATACAAACAAAGCTGGTATGCGAATATCAATAACTCCAGTAGACTGTCGTCGTACAATATTTATAAACACCAATTCGGATTAGAAAAGTATATGTCTTGTATCCCTGAACATAAATATAGAATAGCGTTATCGAAATTTCGGCTCACATCGCATGATCTTATGATAGAAACGGGAAGAAACACACCTATTCGAAGGAATGATCGAAAATGCGTCAACTTTTTACTTGTATGTCCGAAATATAGACAATTACGTAAAGATTTTATAAAATCATATTATTGTAGATGGCCAAATATATACAAATTCGAAAACCTAATGTCAAATAAACCCGTAAACAATGTTAACAATCTCGCGAAATTTATCTGTTTTGCTTTTCAATTAAGAAAACATCTAGGTAATACATAAATACACGAACAGTGCAGTCATTATATTTCATGTGTCACTTATTGGACTTTTTCATCAACTAATTATTAACTGATATATTCAAACTTCTCAGAAAACTGTATCATGTAGCTCACTATTTGTCAAACCTCATCATGTATGGCTATACATGTGCTTATGCTATTTAATGCCAATACACATTATGTTATGTTATGTTATGTTTACGAGGATTGGATTTACTCTGACTGGACAGAGAATATCTTTCTTTGTTAACGAATTTACGTTTGGCCTTTCTTTTTGTTTGAGCTAACATGCTTCTGCTGGACAGGTAAATTGGCCGGTTTTTATCCTGCTTTCCTCTGACGGATTTGCCATATACATGTATGTTCTTTTATCATTACAAAATACAATGTTGGATTGCTTACAATTGTCATCAAACCATAGAGATTTTTAGCGCCCGTTTTATTGGGACTGAGAGTTACTGTTTTTCCATGCATATTGAAGGAAATATCATATAACCTTGGACAAGTCATTTATACAAGTACCAATATTAAATTCCATTGGACAATAGTTTATCGGATATATCATCAAACAACTGTTTTTTATCACGTAAAATATCATCAACAACAGACTCGTTTTCAGCCCATATTATTTGATCATAAGTTAGCACATCGCAGTGATACAATAACATTTGTTCTCAATTCAAAGCAACTCAATAAAACAATGGTCCGATAAATCACGGACTACCATGTTTGATATGCAAGGACAGTTATTATTATTAGTAAGAAGATAATCGACAACGCTAGTCGTTCTTCTGTTGATTGATGCAGTTGTGGAAGTCGTGATAGCGCAATGGATGCGCGTTCGCTTCAGGTGCTAAAGGTCCGGAGTTCGAGCCCCACTGGAGCCGTTGCGATTGTGTCCTTAGGCAAGGCATTTAAATTCCACGTTGCCTCTTCTCTCTCCCTCGTGGCGATGGATTCCATCAGGAATGAGGTCTCGAGAGTGATTAATATAAGTTGAAATAACTTGTTTCGCAATCGAGCTAAAATAAATGTGTATAAACTAAAATAACAGTCTTCAATACGGCAGTTAGGTATATGGATATTATTTTCTTTACAATCATTTACAAGCATGATTATCTTGTGAATTACGTATTGGTAAACAATGCACTGGTAGGGCATGTGAACGTAACGGTAAATAATACACCGGTAGGGCATGTGAACGTAACGGTAAATAATGCACCGGTATGGCATGTGAACGTAACGGTAAATAATGCACCGGTAGGGTATGTGAACATAACGGTAAATAATGCACCGGTAGGGCATGTGAACGTAACGGTAAATAATGCACCGGTAGGGCATGTGAACGTAACGGTAAATAATGCACCGGTAGGGCATGTGAACGTAACGGTAAAATATGCACGGGTATGGCATGTGAACGTAACGGTACATAATGCACCGGTAGGGCATGTGAACATAACGGTAAACATTGCACCGGT